>CM070025.1:31401024-31853524 GCA_036247105.1 Cirrhinus mrigala
AAATCGGCATATTAGAATGATTTCTGAAGGATCATTTGACTGAGTAATGACACTGAAGACTGGAGTAATGATGCTGAAAATTCAGCTTTGCATCACAGGAATAAATTCTATTTTAAAGTATATAAAAGTAGAAAACTACTATTTTAAATTGAAATAATATTTGACAATATTACTGATTTTTCTGTATTTTTAATCAAATAGACAGCCTTGATGAGCAGAAGACGTCTTTAAAAAAAAACATCTTACTGATCCCAAACTTTTGAAAGGCAGTGTATGCTTTTTTTAATATACATAATATTGTTAATGTTTCACATAGATACTATTATAAAATCCACTGACTGAGTTTACTCGTTTCGTTAAAGAGAGATTGAAAGCAGGTCTGAAGTTGCTGAAGACAGTTTGATTAAAGCCATTTTTAGTCACTATTTTTGGTAAATTTCAGCTCACACATGAACGCTCATGCTGAGATAGACCAGGCGAGCAAGGTGGAAACTTTTCGATTTATTTGATGGTCTGAGCAGTAAATAATGTTTGTTAGTTTATCTCAGACAGAATGTTAAACGCATATGTGGCCTGGATGTTTTCTTGAGTGCAGTTTACCCACTCATCCTCATTTTAACAGGTAAAATTTTATTCACTGTCTAAAATGTTTTGGCGTTTTCATTCGTCTCGCAAAATGAACCTTTTATCCACTAGGTGTCGCTAGTCAGTCTTCTGTGCATCCGAAAGTCAACAATAACAGGCGATCTTCTCCTGCTGAAAAGTGTGTGTAACTTTTGGACATATATGACTTGCAAAGGTTTGTTTTATTATTATTTTTAAAAGAAAGACTTAATATAAGTGTTTTAATTTTGTAAGTCAGACTACATAAAGATGTAGTTTGGTCTAATTTGATACAGGAAAGTCTGATTATACCTTGAATGAGACTGATTACCCCCTGGCTAAAGGCTAGTTAGTCATATTATAGATCGTAAGGCACAGTTTTAACAATGATGGCTATATTTATGCAACTTAATTTATGCAACAATTTATGCATAGCTCCAGGTGTGCATTTGCATCACAAAATCATTCATGTGTTGCTTCAGAAGCTTGACATTGTGTTGTTTTAGTATTTTTAGTATTTTTTTTTTCCTGTAAGAGTGGGTGCAGCCATTTGTAGATTCAATTGGTGTGGCTTCCGGTCTGATCCGCGTCCAGCTATTTTTAGCTCTATATACAAAACAGCTCGTTTTGCTGCTTGATATTGCAAACGAATGTTTCTTACCATATTATTTTAATGTATTATTATAATTATGAATACACTGGTTTGTAGTGCAAACAGTTTTACCGTTTACTGCACGTTGTTATTCTTCTGGTTATTTCCCTATAGCGGCTAATGAACTGTCTTTTTCGGTTATTTTTTGAAAGAGAAATGTAAATTTGAAAAGAAAAAAAATTGTTACATGAATGAGAATCTAATGAAAATAATGGAAAGGACAAAAAAAGTACCAAAATACAAGTGTATAATGTATCTATGCTATTCAATGTATGACGTTTTATTTATTCATTTTTAAATAAATAAACAAACTTGCTAAAGTAATTAATAAAAAAATAAAGTTTTTGAAAAATTGCAAATGTTTTAATATAACAGTATTTAAAAAAAAAAATCATTGAAGATAAATAATAAGGTTTATGTTATTAAATGGGAATCAAATGAGAGTAATGGAAATTACAGAAAAGTATATAGCTTTTTATTTATGCCATTTTTAATTTAATTTTTTTTTATTTTTTATTATATATAGTATAATTTTTTCCCTATATTTCTATATATTTATCCTTTATTTGTTTTAATTTCTGTTTTGTCAATTTTAGTAATTTTACTTCTCAAAACTTATTTCAGTTAGATTTTTAAGACTTTTACTTAATATTTAGACTTTATTTACGCTTTATTTCGATTAACAAAAAATGTTTTTATTAGTTTTAGTTTACAATAACAACACTGAATGTTCCCAAATGTTTGTCTGTAAAATTTTTGTCTGAAAACCATCATTTATACTTACCAAACATTATTTAAAAAGTGTTTTAGATGCATTTTATACATACAGTGGTCCAGAAAATTAGACACTTTTAAAATATCTGACTGACGTTGTATTGAACATCATCCAAGTTATCATCTTTCACAGAAAAAAAAAAGCAAGTCATACAGTTTCAGAGTGACATGAGGGTGTGTAAATATGACAAGATTTTCATTTTTGGGTGAACTATTCCTTTAAATCAGAGCCACTGTAGTTGGACAAGTTATTTATGCTGTACTAAGCATCAAATCAATGTCACTCCTGATGATTTCTAACATCAACACAACTATTTAGATGTGTAAAACTGAAGTATACATTGAAATTGGTTGCTGACATGATTTATTGCCCTCTCTGTATATTTCTCTCGCTCTCTATTAATCTCCTATTCACAAATAGAGGCCAAAAGAGGCTCAGCCAGCTGGATGAGATTATCTTTTTTTTTCTGATTAGAAATCAACGTCAGCACACCCCCCTAAAAACACACGAGTGTGCCATCCTCTCTCTGAGCTCCGCCTCTCTTTCTCCTCCCGGCTGATATAAGGACGCCCACACTGACTCCAAACACTGTGAGAGAGAGAAAACCAGAGGTCATACTGATAAGAAAAAGCAAAAAAAGAGGCCGCCGGCAAATCTGAGAGAGACAAATCACAGAAGACGACTACTAGAGTCAAGGAGAGAGGAGACATCACCACGAGCACTGAGGAAAGCTGCTTGGAGGAAGCCACGTGTGTGCGCATATGTATGTTGAGACAGGCATAGGTAGATTCCAGGGATATTTGTGAGACTGACAGAGGACGAAAGCGCATCATGGATCCCTCGAGTCCCTCAGAGGGCCCCGTGGAACCCAAAGAACGGAGGAAAATCCAGTTCGCCGTCCCGCCGACAGAACCGACTCAGCTGGACCCTCGGCAGGTTGAGATGGTACGACTTTCGCACGCACACAAACACATGCTGACTGGTACAAATAACCCTTTTGGACCCTGAGCTACTTTTTTCCTGGTGAAGCAGTTTTAAAGTGACTCTGAAGTGTTAGCTGATGGAGGCTTTAAAAAATGTACTGAATCTGTCAGGAACATGTCTGGGTCATATTTCAAGCCAAAATCAGGTTTACTTAAAACAGATGATGCTTATTTTTAGGGTTTTTTGTTTTGTTTGTTTGTTTGTTTGTTTTTTGCATTGTGACTTGATTAATGATTATTTTAATTACTGTAGTGACTTTAATGCGAAATAAAAATGTAATTTTCGTTACTCTAATGTAAAAGAAATTGATGGATTTTAATTTTGGTTGTACTGTTTTTTTTTTTGTTTTTTTTTTATAATGCTATTTTAATTTGAAAAAAATGTAAAAAAAAAAAAAAAGTCAGCTTTTTCTTTTTTTAAAAAATGAATGTAAATAAAAATACAAAAATCCATGTTAGAATCTAATGAGAATAATGGAAATTACAAAAAAGTACCAAAAATACAAATGTATAACTTATGTATGCTATTCTATGTATGATGTTTTATTTATTTCTTAAATAAATGTTACATTTTTAAAAAAAACTTTAAGAATTAATTTAAAAATGTTAATTTGTTTTTATAAAATTGCGAATGTTTTAATATAAAAGTATTTAAAAAATGTATTGAAGATGAATAGTAAGTTCTATGTTACAAAAAAGTGGGAATTAAATGAGAGTAATGAAAATTACAGAAAACTATATAGCTTTTTGTTTAAGCTATTTTAAATAAAAAAAAAACTAGTTAAAAATGTAAAATTTACAAAAAAAAGAACCAAATATGCAAATGTATAACTTATGTATGATTTCTATGTATGGTGTTTTATCTAAAAATAAATTCATTAAAAAAGTAAAAAAAAAAAAAAAAAATGCTATTTTATAAAAAATAAATAAATAAATAAATAAATAAATAAATAAATAAAAAAGTAAAATTTAAAAAAAAAAAAGAAGTTAGTTTATGCTAGTTTATTAAAAATAAATAAAAAATTTAAAATAAAAGAAAATACATTAATATGAATTAAAATGAGAATCTAATGACATTAATGGACATTCTGGGAGAAATGTGCTTATTCATTATTTAAATAATGTCCAAATGCAAAATCTTAATGGTCTGAAAAATAGGCTTCATATTCTGTATGTAAAATATAATTTCTCAATTTTTCTTTTAATTCTGGGGTCAAATGTGACCTGGAGATATGTTTACCCTACACACTGACTGAGCATGCTCATAAAATGCAAAGTTTTAAGGCTATAAATCTGTCCTGGAAATGGTAAACGGTGTGTGACCTGGACTGGGGTGAGTGGATGTTCTGGATACCAGGACGTGGTTTTATTGCCTGGGTACTGTGCGTGTGCGTGTGCGTGTGCATGTGCCTGTTTCTAAGTCCGCTATTGATTTTGGCCTTCAGTTGTGATGCACATACATTTTTGAGATAAAAATGTGCACAAATTCATGGTTGTGAGTTTGGCTTTTTTCTGGATCTCTGTGAGTGCAGATGCAAGACTGTGTGTGTGTGTGTGTGTGTGTGTGTGTGTGTGTGTCATTCTGGACCAGTTCCCCGTCCTGTTGGTGTTGTAATTTTAGTCTTAACAAAGTGGGTCGGGAGCTGTTCTGTACTGCGCTGCTGCAGAGATAGGCCAGCGAATCATCCTCGCGAGACACAAGTTAAAAGAGGATAGAAGAGGAGAAGGCCTGATGCGTCTGCGCTCTGTAGCGCTTCATGGAAACATTTGTAAACACATTCATGTGATAAATGAAAATAAAGATTCAGTCATTATGTGATTTGAAGTTTTGAAAATGTCCTGCTTCAGTCAGTCTTATTTTAGTATCAATGAGACACTATTTTTATTGTCCTGATTCAGCTTTTATTTTTATATTTTCCTTTTAATTTTATTTTTTTAGTTGTATGTATCTTTTTATATTTTTGATTATTTTTATTTCAGTTTCAATTTTAGTACTTCAAGTTAAAGTGGCTGAAATAAGTTTTATTTTATATTTTCCTTTTAATTTTATTTTAAGGTTATTTGTGTTTTTGTCATTTTTAGTAGTATTTTTATACATTTTTGATTTTTGATTTTTTTCAGTTTTAATTGTAGTACATTAAGTTAAAGTGGCTGAAATAAAAGTTATTTTTATATTTTACTGTTCATTTTATTTTGTTATTAAGTTTTTTTTTTGTCATTTTTATTGGTATGTATGTATAGATTTTTTTTATTCATTTTTAATTCAGTGTTAATTTTAGTATATCAAGTTAAAGTGGCTGAAATAAGGTTTATTTTTATATTTTCCTTTTAATTTTATTTTTAAGTTATTTGTGTTTTTGTCATTTTTATTAGTATGTATCTTTAGATTTTTTATTCATTTTTAATTCAGTTTTAATTTTAGTACATCAAGTTAAAGTGGCTGAAATAAGTTTTAGTTACAGTTTTTTAACGTTATTTGTGTTATTTATATATGTATTTTTTTCCTTTTAATTTTATTTTTCAGTTATTTGTGTTTTTGTCATATATAGTATGTATCTATAGATTTTTTTTGGTTCATTTTTATTTTTATTTTTTTATTATTATTATTTGATTTCAGTTTTAATTTTAGTCCAGCAAGTTAAAGTGGCTGAAAAAAGTTTCATTTTTATATTTTTCATTTAATTTTAATTTTAAGTTATTTGTGTTTTTATCATTTTTAGTAGTATCTATATATTTTTTATAAATTAATTGTTTTAATTTTAGTACATCAAGTTAAATTGGCTGAAATAAGTTAAAATTTTTA
Source organism: Cirrhinus mrigala (assembly GCA_036247105.1). Lineage (NCBI taxonomy): Eukaryota > Metazoa > Chordata > Actinopteri > Cypriniformes > Cyprinidae > Cirrhinus > Cirrhinus mrigala. The sequence continues at coordinate 31,406,841 of CM070025.1, forward strand.
TATTTTCCATTTTATTTTAAAGCTATGCGTTTTTGTCATTTTTAGTAGTAAGTATATTTATAGATTTTTGATTCATTTTATTTTTATTTTTTAATTTATAAAAATGTTTTATTTTATATTTTCCTTTTAATTTTATTTTAAAGTTATTTGTGCTTTTGTCATTTTAGTAGTATATTTTTTATAGATTTTTTGATAAATATTTATTTTATCAAAATTATTCAGTTTTAATTTTAGTATATCAGATCAAAGTGGCTGAAATAGAAGTTTTTATGTTTTCTTTATTTCAGTCAAAAAATTTATTTTACTTCAAGTAACAAATGGTTTTTCAGGTTTTAATGTTATTTTAGTACAACTTAAACTAGCTCAAATAAATAAATCATTCTTCTGAGTCGCTTGATCTAGTTCATATTGGTCTGAATGGTTTGTTTACAAATTTGGCTGGTTCATATGGGTTTAGAATGGTGATAGAATTAACATTTTTTGTGTTCTGCATGGCAAACGTGTTTTGTGAAGACATGATTGTGTTCTCCTCTTCCTGTGATGGAAGCATGTGTTGTGCTTGTTAGTGGCTGATTTCATGGATGGATGGGTTGTACTGGGTTCTAGTGCTGGCAGAGTAGAGGGTGTGACACAAACACAGGAGCTACATGAACAAAACCTGATGATCATCATCTACTGTATGATTTAAAAATAATCCAAAGCGCATCTTGAGCTTGAATGAAAGGAAGAACATCATTTTGTCTTAAATTTACATGTAACGTTGTTTCCAACATCATTCGATGTGTACATCAGCTTCTTCCTTAATCGTATTTTGTGGCACATGGAAACAATCCAGCAGCGTCTGTAGAACAGCTTGAGCTCAATGAGTTTTTTCTGCCTCTCTGCTTTCTATCTGAATCTTCCAGCCATGTTTCAGAATTACGCTTTTTAATCAGATATATCTATATATACCATCAAGGAAGCATAAAATTCATAAAAGTCAATACTGTTTCTATTCTATTCTGAACTTTCTCAAAGAATATTTCATGATTTCTACTAAAATATGAACCAGCACAACATTGATAATAAAAAAAACATTTCCTGAGCAGCAAATTTACATATAAGAATGATTTTTGAAGGATCATGTGACTCTGAAGGCTGGAGTAATGATGCTGAAAATCAGCATTTAGCATATTGTTAAAATGATTAGCAAGTTACTAGCATGTTTCTAACATGGTAAGCAAGTTAGTAGCATGTTGTTAGCATGATTAGCAAGTTACTAGCAGTTGTTAGCTTGATTAGCATGTTGTTATGTCTCTAGCATGATTAACATGTTACTAGAGTGGTGCTAGCATGTTTCTATCCTAATTAGCTTGTTACTAGCTTGTTGCCAGCATATTGTTAGCATGATTAGCATGTAGTTATCATGTTTCTAGCATGATTAGAATGTTGTTAGCATGATTAGAAACTTACTAGCATGTTTATAGCCTGATTAGCTTGTTGCTAGTATGTTTCTAGCATTAGTAACATGTTACTAGCGTATTGCTAGCATGTTTCCAACATGATTGCATGTTCACTAGCCTGTTGCTAGCATGATTAGCATGTTGCTCTCATGTTACTACCGTGATTAACATGTTACTTGCACGTTTGTAACACGATTAGCACATTACTTGCTTGTTGATAACATGTTGTTAGCATGATTAGCATGTTATCATGTTCCTAGCACGATTAACATGTTACTAGCGTGTTGCTAGCATGTTTCTAACATAATTAGCTTGTTATTAGCTTGTTGCCAGCATATTGTTAGCATGATTAGCATGTAGTTATCATGTTTCTAGCATGATTAGCAAGTTACTAGCATGTTTTTAACATGGTATGCAAGTTAGTAGCATGTTACTAACATGATTAGCATGATTAGTTGCTAGCAGTTGTTAACATGATTAGCAAGTTACTAGCATGTTGCTAGCGTGTTTCTAGGATAATTAGCCTGTTATTAGCATGTTGCTAGCATGATTAGGATGTTAATATCATGTTGCTAATGTGATTGACAAGTTACTAGCATGTTGCTAGCATGACTAACATGTTTAAACCAGCTAAAACCAGCTGATTCAGTAAAAAAACAGCTAAAACCAGCCTAGGCTGGTTGTCTAGTCTTAGCTGGTTGAGGCTAAAAATAGATGGTCTTTGAGCAGGTCTCCCAGCCTGACCAGCTAAAAAGTGGCCAAAACCACTTTAAAACCTGCCTGGGAGACCAGCCAAAACAGCCATTCAGCTTAGGCTTTAGCTGTTTTTTTTTTTAAGTAGGGAGTTGTTAAGCTTTGCTATAGCAAAAACAGCTTGGATGCACCATAGGTCTCTTTGTATAAAAGTTTTCACCCCCTCAATAAAAGTCTATGGGATCTTAGGTGGTTTTGATAGTCTGGTTTTTGAAAACCATAAGCCGGATCAGTTAGAAAAGATACAGCAACTAACTTCAGACCAGTCTGAAGCTCTGACCTGAGTTTTATTGGCTGTAGCTTTAAAGCTCTAGGAGAAGATACTGACTCGGAAGAAGAAGCAGCAGCAGCTTATATAGCAGATCTTTCTCAAGCCAATAATATTCCATAATTTTTACTACATTAGACTCGTGATTAATGCTTAAAACAGGAAATTTAAATTCTGTAAACTTAATTCAGAACATATTCTCAGATTTTAATAAGGGTTTTATTAGAAAATGCATGACATTTTTTTGCAGTGCAGATGAAACCTGACTGTCGTGCGTCACCATGTGGACACCACAAAGGACTTGGACAGGGTTGCGTGCCACTTCTTAACTTCATATATTAACAGAAATCAGGGTTGCAACTTCGCCGTCCTAGTTTTTTTTAATTGCCTTCGAACCTTCAGCTACTTTTGCAACAAGGTCCAGTACAGAGATCACTGAAGACATCAGGATGTAAACTAGTGACTTGCTCCATTTCTTTAAAAAAAAAAACATGATTACATTCACCTTTATTTTATTTAGATGAAAAACAACTTACGCTGATCTAAACTATAGCCTCTCTATATATATGCTCCAATACAGTTTAACTTTAGACGTCCCAAAGGGGATTAAACACCCAGGGAGCTTCATCAGCCTAGATCTGAATTTCATTATGAGGCTGAAATGAACCTGTTACGCAAAATTATATAAAAAAAAATGTTTGGATAAATGGAAAAATTAACACCTAGTTTAGAGTAGCATTAGTGTAAAAATGGATATTGTGCCCTAGTTTACTTCTAATTCGATGCCATTAATGACTTTGTATCTCAAGTTACAGTTAAGCTTCGTACGCCTTTTATGCCTGCATTTATTAAATAAAAATAAAGTAAAAATAGTAATATTATTGCAATTTAATATAAGAGTTTTCTATTTGAATATATTTTAAAATGTAATTTATTCCTGTGATGCAAAGCTGAATTTTCAGCATCATTACTCCAGTCTTCAGTGTCACATGATCTTTCAGAAATCATTCTAAAATTCTGATTTACTGCCATATATAAGAATGACCACAAGATTATCACTTCTCATGTGATTAATCTCTCCAAAGGTAAATGTCACTATATTATTGTGTGATAAAGGCTGCTCTCTAATCCTGTGCATGTAGTATACAGTAGACACTTGCATCATGGGATACATCTGTGATGGATTTAGTGTATAATGCACTGTAGGGAATATAGATTGCCATCAGGGCTGTCAGGCATTCATCTGATTGTGAGAAGTTGTGAAAGTATGCTGGGCTAATCTAATTATGTGAAGCTAAAGGACACTTGGGGGTTTATTGATCACTGCCTCTTTACCTATGACCTAAAAAAGTGCATGGTCATCACACAAGCCCCAGCACAAGACAAGACTAGACTAAATAGCTCCTGAGCTTATAGAATAGAAGGACGGTTAGGTATTGATCAACTGGGTTCAATACAAACTGCAGCTCTGTTGATAGAGTCTGTGACATGTTTTTGAGTGACACACTGCCGTTTAGTTCATTGATGCATTTGGTTTTGTGTTAGTCTGTGGGATCTGTCATTCATGGTCTAGTGTGGTGCTTGCAACACAGGTTAGGTATGAGTTTGCTGGTTTGGTTTGAAACCTGCAAGAAAACACCAGTGAACTTTCAGCCCTTGACCTCAGGTCACTCGAGGGGGGATTGTACGAGTGAAAAAGTGGAATGAAAGTCAAAAAGTGTAAGTGGAATGAAAGGCATTTTGGATAAAAGCATTTGCAGACTGAGTCTCAGAGAGTTTCATAGAGTCTCCGAGAAAACAGCTTGTTCTTGCAAAGTGCACAAGACTTACAGATTGTACGTAGATACCGGTAAGTTTGTTAGGGTTAGATTACGTATTGATTATTTTATTTTATTTTAGACCAGATTCATTTTATTTTATTTTATTTTATTTTATTTTATTTTTTAGACCAAATGTAGATTTTATTTAGTTTTTTTTTTTTTTTTTTTTTTTGGATAAAAGACTGGGTGCAGTTTTTATTTTATTTTACCAAAAACTGGATTAGGTTAGGACACCCTTACTGTTAACATTGGAATTAAAAGGGTAAATAACAGTCAAGCACTGCTAATCAAATACCTTTGATTAACTGATCATCAGCAAGTCTAAGCGCCTCTATAAAAGCATAAGCTTTGGCAGTTTGCTGGTCTGGAGCCTTCAGGTGTGTGTTAACACAATGCCAAGGAGGTAAGACATCAGCAATCACCTTAGAGAATCAATCTGAAAAGAGTAATATGGCCATTTCCAAACAATTTGAAGTTTATTCACAAGTGGAAGACATTTAAAACAGACACCTCTCCTTCCAGTAGTGGACGTCCCAGAAAATTCACCCCAAGATTAGACCGTGTAAAGCTCAGAGAAATGGCAGACAACCCAAAAACTACACCTCAGACTCTACAGGCCTCAGTTAACATGTTAAATGATGACGTTCATGACAATACCATTAGAAAAATATGGGACAAAAATGGCATGTTTGGAAGGCTTGGCAGAAGAAAGCCTCTTCTATCTAAAAAAAAAAAAAACATTGCAACACAGTTTAGGTCTGCAAAGTTGCATCTCAATAAAACACAATTCTTCTAGAATAATGTCCTTTGAACAGACGAGACTGAAGTGGAGATGTTTGGCCATAATGCAGAGCGCCAAGTTTGGTGAAAACCTAAAGAGCATATCAGCACAAACACCTCATACCAAAAGACAAGCATGTTGGAGGAGGGCTGATCATTTTGGGCTTGTTTTTTTTGTAGCTACGGGACCTGGGTACCTCACAGTCATTGAGTTAGCCGTGAACTCCTCTGTATATCAAAGTATTCTAGAGTCAAATGCGAGGGCGTCTGTCCAACATCTAAAGTTGGGCCAAAATTGGGTCATGCAACAGGACAATGATCCCAAGGACACCAGCAAATCTACAACAGAATGGCTGAAAAGAAAAGAATCAAGGTGTTGCAACAGCCCAGTCAAAGTCCAGAGCTCATCCTGACTCAAATGCTGTGGTGAGAGCTGTGCATAAGCAAATGCCCGCAAACCTCAATAAACTGGAGCAACATTGAAAAGAAGAGTGGTCCAAATTCCTCCAGAACGATGTGAGAGACTGATAAGTCACACAGAATATGAATGCTTCATTATTGCTGCTAAAAGTGGATCTACAGGCAGTTGAGTCATAGGGTGTCCTAACTTTGTCACACATGGCCTTTCCCTCTTGGCTGTACTTTTCTTAAATAAATAATGACACAGTGTGATATGTTATGTGATGATGTTTATCTGAGGATTTATTTTCCAAATTTTAAGACCTGCCAAGGACCAGATAATTTTTTATGTCCTGATACAGAAAACCATGAAATTCAATGGGGTGTCCTAACTTTTTCACATGACTGTATCTTAATTTATAATAGAATGGATGTAGATTTTTGTTTTATAATAGACAATGTTGATTTTTTTATTATTATTATTATTTTAGTAATATTATTATTTTAATAATAGGTTGAATGTAGATTTTATTTTATCCAGAATGTTCAAATAATAATAATAATAATAATATTAATAATAATAAAAAAAACACATTTTAAGCAGCATAACTGTTTCCAACATTGATAATAAATCAGCATATTAGAATGATTGCTGAAGGATCATGTGGCACTGAAGACTGGAGTAATGATGCCAATAATGTATCTTTGCATCACATCAATAAATTCTATTTGAAAGTATATTAGAATGGAAAATCACTATTTTAAATTGCAATAATATTTCACAATATTACAGATTTTTTCTGTATTTTTAATCAAATAAGTGCAGCCTTGATGAGCAGAAAAGTCTTTAAAAAAAAATAAATACTGATTCCAAACTTTTGAATGGCAGTGTATATATGTGATTTTTTATTTTATTACAATACATGTAAATGTTTATTTTAAACAACATTTTTAATTATAATTTATAATATCAGTAACAATTTAAGTTACATTTGAATTTTAAAAATATTAATTTGTCTTAGTATTTGGTGTTTCATTTTGCATTAATGACAGCACCACATGAACGAAATTTAATGATCATGTTCTCCAGCATGATTTGAGAATATTTCAAGGAGCATATTAATGACCTAGAAATGTAAATGTTTCTTATTCATTTTATAACACCTTATTCTCTTCCTTCAGTAACCTTCAGTGACTTTCAGATTTTAACTATATTTTTAATCCCAGGTTTCCAATGTGGCCTCAGACCCTAAATATAGCTTGAAACTAAAAGCAAAAGGGCACATAATATATTACATAAGGAGACATGGTGCCTGCTTGTATTATAAAGAGGTGATGACAGCATCAGAGATTGAGATTATGTAATTGGAGCGGTGCAAAACTGTCATTGAACTCTCACAATGGTTGAGACACGCTCCAGAGCCACTGACTGGAAATCTGCTGAAGTGTTGCAGAGAAATACGAGCCTCTGGGACACGAGTGAAAAACACTGCCTAAAAAGTTGCTAGACTCTGGATTTTACAGTTAATCCACTATCTACACACACACAGATTCATTGACGTCACAAGGTGACCTTTGGTGCGGTGTGTTTGTGGGTAAACAGAAATGAACAAGGAGTTTTTTTTTTTTTTTAACTCTAAGTCTATCCACAGGGACAGACTCCATCAGATTCATTGCTCAATTCATGCTGAAGTGCATCTTGCTTAGACGCAAGAGGATACGTATGTCCAGCTTCATGTAGCAGAGCTGTACAAAAACATACTGTGGTGCTACTGTGGTACTTTGCTATATATAGAGTTTACCATGGAACAAAGTGATTCATGTATTTATATGCAATAATTTTTGGTACTCCAAGTTTAAGAATACTATGGTACTATCATAGTAAATGCTCCAATCCAACACATAATAGCAATAGTAGATCATGCATGTCTAAAAATACCAAGATATATATATTTGTCAAATAGATGTCGCTCAGTTTACTGTAATTATAAACTTCATCACCAAACAGCTAGGTTGTTGCTTGCTATTTGTTTCTTAAAATGTCTTTAAACCATGTGTGTTTTCAGTCTGCAATGCAAAAAATGTTGTAACTGTTTGTGTAAAACGTACAACACAAATATTTAACAAAACCTGAGGGAAAGAGGGACTCATAATATTATAATGGCAAATCCATCTGGAACACAGGACTTTCTGCTTGCGTAGAAAATGCTGTTAACCTGTCATCATCACAACTGTTTTGGTAACAAATTTAATGTGTCCGACCTTCGTGTAAAGAGAGTTACCAAAAACAGGAAGGGTTTTGAGTGCTCTAGTTATTTTACGTGCACAAAGATGTGGCCAATATTGTCTTTTCCTCTGTATAATGATGTAATTTGTAATAGAGTTAACTACACACAAATATTCTGGGTTAAAAAACAACAACCATTTTTGGGTTATTTGGCAACCCAGCGCTGGGTAAATACTGGACAGAACACATGCTGGGTTATTTTGACCCAGCTGGTTGGGTTAAATGTTTGACCCGACATGCTGGGTTGTTTTATTTATCTCAATTGTTGTTTAAAAATTCCTATACTGGGACTGGAAATTAAAAAGCACACACCGAATTACTAGAGGCAATAGCAATAATCAAAAGATGAATATTTACAAGTAAACAAGAACACCCAAGAACTAGGGATGTGACGAGATCTCGTGGCAGGATCCAGGATCTCGAGAGATCTCGTTATGCTATCCTCATAAAACATTTTGCAGTGTTTATATTATAGCTGCATGATTAATCCTTAAAGTGCTCCTATTATGCCTTTTCAAATATTACCTTTCATGCAGTGTGTCATGTAGCTGTATGTGAACATAAACTATTTGCAAAGTTGTGAAGCCGACAGTGCACGATAAATAAAGTTATTGTCTATCAAAAAAAAAAAAGAGCCAGCTCACCACCGCCTGAACGAGTCGTCAGGAATTCTAATCTTTTTCTGTTACGGCTCAACATCATGAAGTAACACTTTTGCATAATGTCCGCCAAGTTCTACGTCGCGAACCACCTGTCCGCCCACAAACAGTAATGTGGTTTACGTCATGTCGAGAAGCTTTCTGTGTTCGGTGTGAAAGCTCAAGGCTGTCATTCAGTTATGGCAATGGGCATTTAGTTTTCCGTCACACACTGTACGCGGTAGACCAATCATAAAGAACTGCGCCATCTGACCAATCACAGCAGTGAGGGCTCACGGAAAAGAAGGGTTTAGAGAGACTGATTCTTCTAACTGCTTCGTACGAGTCGTTTACGAATCATTTAGAAATGAGGTAAAATTAAATCTATTTTTGGAGAAAACTAAAGTGTTTTTTGACCTTCCATACATGTAAACCTGTTTTAGGAGTCTCATAAAACAATATTAGCAGCCTTTAAAATGGCATAATAGGAGCACTTTAAAATATCGAGATCTCGATTCAAACACTCACACGATCTTATTCCTGAATGACAACGTCTATTAGGACTATTTCACATTGCGAGTGTCAGTGGAGCGTGAGAAGCACATTTTGTCGCTGCCCATGTTAATGAATCAGACGGTCGGGGTAAATGTGAACGCAGAAAGAGCAACACAAACAGTCCTTTCAACCACATTATAATCATTATTTCTGTGTTACAGACATTTAAATAATAGAACTACTGGGATAAAAGTTTATAGTTTGGGTATAAACACTTATTGTCTACAGCAGCGATCAAAACGAAAGTATCTTAAAACTTGTATGTATTGTAACGCTTATCCTCTTCCGCCAGGAGGTGGCGACAACTGCCCTTTTAAAAAATAAAGTATGTCATTGAATCATTCATTCAAGAGATTTCAATAGTCAAACAAGTCTTACCCGGCGTCCCACTGTGCATACTATCCACCATATCTGCCCTAAATAGTATTGAAAATTACTACTATTACAGAATTTAGGATGGATAGTATGCACATTGGGATGCAGGCTTAATGAAGTGAGACACTGACTTTGTTTTGATTTTGTTTAAATGAATATGTTTTTAAAAGACTTAAACAATGAACAGTTTGTCAGAACCACTAGCAAATTGTTATTTTGTTTAGTTTTCTAATCTTTTTTTTTCTCCAGAATCGTGAGAGAATCATGGTCTCCAGTTTATTAAAAACTGGGATTCTGGGAAACTGGGAAGTTTATTTTCATAAAGTTCAAAATGCACCTACATTTTTTTTTTTTTTTGTTTTTTTTGCATTTTGTCTTTTTCAGTTGAATAAAAGACTATTTTCCCTATATATTTCATCATTGAGGATTTCTTAAGAAAAGTTTAAAAATCTCGTCTCGTCTCATTCTCGTGAACCCAGTCTCGTGTCTCGTCTTGTAGGATAAGTGTCTCGTCACACCCCTACCAAGAACATATTTTAACGTCAAAATAAAATTAAATTCAGTATTATAACGAATAAAATCATTTATGTTATCGCTTTATCTGACTGACATATCATCCTTATATGTTGGGTTGCATAAAATAAAATAATTTGCAGCACAGTAAAGACTTTATAAATTAAATACAATCTGAAGAAGTGCACCAATTTGTTGGCTGAGAACCTCTCTTTCCTGAAGAGGATGAAAACATCAAACTGTAAACTTATTTGTTTTAGTCAAAGGGTGTATAGTTTTAGCCCTCAGTGAGATTGACTAACCCAGTGGCTGGGTAAAAGAAAAACTACCCAATACTGGGGAAAAAAAAAAAAAACCTCCAACAAGCTCAACTTCAAAATAAGCCAGCATTTTTTTTTTTTTGAGTGTAGAGTCACAGCATGAGAACTTTTTTCAGGATAAAATGACTGTGTCAGCCACAAAAAGGCTTGGTTTGCCAAACGAAACATCAAGTGTTTAAAGAACTAAATAAACGGGATGTTTGTATTTTCTCTTAAGTAAATGTGAGTGGTGTTGCTGCCATGATGCTAGGGTGGGGTGGATGATTGCAAAGATGCAAAGAACTGCTATGCAGTTACTAAGGTTTTTTAAAAAATGTTTTTATTATTTTGCTGTATGTTTGCTAGGAAGCTCTGAGTGGGTTTAAATGTGTTATATGGTTGCTAGGGTGTTCAAAGTGGTTTTAATGTGTTGTAGTGTGGTTGCTATGGTATTCTAAGTGGTTTAAAGGTGTTTTTATGTGGTCGCTAGGGTGTTCTAAGTTGTTCTAATGTGTTATGCGGTTGCTAGGTTGTTCTAAGTGGTTTATATGTGTTCTTATGTGGTTGCTAGGGTGTTCTGATTGGTTCTGATTGTGTTATGTAGTTGCTAGGGTGTTCTGATTGGTTCTGATTGTGTTATGTGGTTGCTAGGGTGTTCTGAGTGGGTTCTAATGTGTTATGCGGTTGCTAGGTTGTTCTAAGTGGTTTTAATGTGTTGTAATGTGGTTGCTATGGTATTCTAAGTGGTTTAAATGTGTTTTTATGTGGTTGCTAGGGTGTTCAAAGTGGTTCTAATGTGTTATACAGTTGCTAGGGTGTTCTAAGTTGTTCTAATGTGTTATGTGTTTGCTAGGTTGTTCTGAGTGGTTTATATTTGTTCTTATGTGGTTGCTATGGTATTCTAAGTGGTTTAAAGGTATTTTTATGTGGTTGCTAGGGTGTTCAACGTGGTTCTAACGTGTTATACGGTTGCTAGGGTGTTGTAAGTTGTTCTAATGTGTTATGCGGTTGCTAGGCTGTTGTAAGTGGTTTATATGTGTTCTTATGTGGTTGCTAGGGTGTTCTGATTGGTTCTAATGTGTTGCTATGTGGTTACTAGGGTGCTCTAAGTGGTTTTGATGTGTCATGCAGTTGCTAGGATGTTCTAAGTGGTTCTAATGTGGTATGTGGCTGCTAGGTTGTTTTAAGTGGTTTACATTTAAGTGGTTTAAAGGTGTTCTTATGTGGTTGCTAGGGTGTTCTAAGTGGTTTAATGTGTTATGAAGTTGCTAGGGTGTCCCAATTGGTTCTGATGTGTTGTTATGTGGTTGCTAGGGTGTCCTGATTGGTTCTAATGTGTTGTTATGCGGTTGCTAGAGTGTCCTGTGGCCAGTTGCATAAACTCCTTAGTCTAGTCTTAAAAAGTTAGACACCAATTTTTTTTCTGGAAAACAGGACATAACTTTTAAATAAACTTCATAAAGTAGTAAAACGTAGACTGATCTAATTTGAATCTGAAAAGTAAGATTGACAACCACTTGGTTAACTGCTAGTTAGTCAAACTAGTTCTTAAGACACAGTCTTAATGTGGTGACTGTGTTTATGCAATTGGCCCCTGATTAGTTCTAATGTGTTATGTGGTTGCTAGGGTGTTCTAACTAAGTGGTTTTAATCATAGATATATAAACGTAGATGCCTCATTAGCAACTGTTTCTATGGGCTGCTATACGTAAGCCGTCCGATATATAGTAATGGTCAACTTGACGTTATTCACCATAGTAATAACTGAATATTCGAAATGCCACAATCTTGCATAGCCATGTTATGTAGTTGCTAGGGTGTTCTAAGTGGTTTTAATGTGTTATGCGGTTGCTGGGTTGTTCAGAGTGGTTCTAACATGTTGCTATGTGGTTGCTAGGGTGTCAGAGTGGTTTTTAGTGTGTCACTATGTGGTTTCAGCATGTTGCTGTGTGGTTGTCAGTGCACTGCTTACTTTGAGCTTATTCTGCTAGTAGTAGTAGGTGTATTTTTTTGAGGACGTATTAAACTACTGATCGTTAAAGGTCATTATAGAGAACAAAATCATTAATATGTAGTTTACTTGGTTTGCATTAAATAAAACTCAGAATTTCCTCCTCCAAAGTGCTGGTTTTATCAACCTTATAAATATAACCTTGTCTCCAGGCAAACTGATACTCTTGGAATTTGTGTAAAGTCAGCCAGCCTGATTAGCGTTTAGTATGTAATATGCATCAGACGGTCAGTAAACAGACAGACTGTGTTGTCTGAGACGGCAGGAAATATTGAATAGTGCAGAAACAAATGGCTGCCAGTTTTGTTTTGAGAATAATACTGACACAGCCAATTAGGTCAAATGCTAATGCACATCTAAGAGTGAAAAAGGCTGGGGATGGAAAAGTTTGCGAATTGCACAATCCTTTTTATTCAGTGTGAGATGGGAGATAATGTTTTATGTCAGTTGGCAATTATATATACATGGGATATGTAACAGAAAAGCAGGGAAAAGGTGTTCTTTTATTTAGACTGCATGGAGTTCTGAGAAGAAACTCTCTGGATTCCTGCATGATTGGCTCCAAAGAATGTGCTATGAACCTCATCAAAGTTAGTTGTAGCAAACGGCACAAAAGACATTCGACAGTGTTTCTGTTTCACCGCTACAGTGCCGCACCGTCACTGAACAAATGTTAATTTTGTCAGTCCTCACGTTGTGGAGGAGGATTTGCCACAGAACACTTTGTTTTCTCCAGAGCACTGTGAACTCCACTCCAGTGCTGCTAAAGAACATCCAGGTGGCCTTGTGGGACATTTAAAAGGACGGCAATTATTTCTTGTCCTTTATTTGGAGAGCTCGTTGGTAACACTCAGAAGTTTACTCTTATTCAGTGTTTTCAGTATGTAGACTATGTAGAATGTTTCTATTAAAAACTGTTTACTGTTCACTGACTTTTCCACCAGCATGAACCGGGTGCTAGTTCAGAGCCAGTGCTATTGCCGGTTCAGAATTGGTTCGACTAGCGAGGCTTCTAAGAACGGTTTGTCTTTTCTTGGGCTAGAGAACCATCAAAAAGCCAGATCTTTCAACAAACGTCATGTGGACTGACCAAAGCACACAACACCAAAGCGACGCAAACACGATTGGAGAGTAAACAAAAGCGTCTTTTTCATACTGAGTGCTGGGGGTGTTTTTCTTTGGTGCTAAGTGTTGAAGAATGTTCAACTTTGGGTAAAACGCAGCACTCATCACTGTCAATTTTTGACAGCTAACCAATCACAGTAGATGAGGGGCGGGACTAATACCGAGCAACGTCACACCCTGCTTGTACTACGACTAATATTGCTTGTCTCCGAGTATTTATGTCTTTTCCAGATACTACCGGACTACCATAATCTTGTTATGAAAAATAATGCTTGGAGAAACATTTCATTCATGATGCATCTGCCATTACAGCGGATATTTCCTATCATAGCCAGTGTTGGGAAAAGTTACTTTTAAAAGTAATGCATTACAATACTGCATTACTCCCTAAAAAAGTAACTAGTTACATTACTTTTTATAGAAAGTAATACTTTACTTTTACGTTACTTTTTAAGTCTGGCAGGGCTTTCTTGATTATTTTTAATATAAAAAGTTATATTTTCAGCAAATGTAAAAGCCCTTTCATACCAAAAGCCTCAGGCTGGAGGAAAAGTAAATTCACATCTGTACAGTAGAACACAGAAGAAGAAAGTTCAACACTCTTCAGCAATAAAAAAAAAGAATAATAATAAAAGTTTATCTTGAGCAATTTTTGCTTATTAGTATGGTTGAACTGAAACATCGAAGGTCAGCAGCAAAGACACAGGTTAATAAAACAGGATTAAATACTTAAAGGACATTTGTATTATTTAACACCTTTAATTATTGCAGGTTTGTGTCGTACTTCACTGATTTTATTAATTTTGAGGAATACTTAATCTTTGCTCACATTTTTTTATATCCTACTCCCGGGAAAAAAGTAACTTAGATATTTTCTTGTAAATCAAAAAGTAATGCGTTACTTTGCTAGTTACAGTCTGATTACGTAACTGGCGTTACTTGTAATGCGTTACCCCCAACACTCATCATAGCAACCACAGATTATCAACTGAAAAAAAAAGAGCTCACACCTGATTGTTTTCAGCAGAGCGCCTGGCATTTTCAGCTGGCTAAAAATGCGGCCTAATATCAACAATGGCGGATTTTGCGTTGCTATTGATGTTCATGGCTTTGCAAACCCACATCGGCATCCAAACACAGCAAATCCAATGTGTTCATGTTTAGCATCTATTTCAAAAATAGTGGTCAAAGGTTTCTTGTTGGTCACAGTAACCCTGCCGACAGCCCCTGACACAAGCGGTTCTTATTCTAGACCAGAAATGTTTTGGAGCTACTTACGAACCACTTTTCCTGGTTCAGAGCTGGTGCTTTGGGTGTCAAAAGACAAAGAACCAATTTGAAACTAGGCTCTGGCTCTGAACCAGCACTCAAACTGTCTTGGTGGAAAAGGGGTATGAAAGGTTCTTTGATGGCATCACTGAATAAACCCCCTTTTGGGATGTTTAAGTGTGTTAATATCAAGAACTACTTTTGATCTCTATATTCTTAATAGGGCCCAACATGTTGTAAATATAACCAGTTAAAGGAGTAGTTCACTTCCAGAGCAAAAATTTACAAATAATTTACTCACCCCCTTGTCATACCAGATGTTCATGTCTTACTTTCTTCAGTCGTAAAAGAAATTATGTTTTTTGAGGAAAATGTTTCAGGATTTCTCTCCATATAGTGGAATTCTAAAGTGTCTGTGAGTTTGAACTTCCAAAATGCAGTTTAAATACAGCTTCGAAGGTCTCTAAACGATCCCAGCCAAGGAAGAAGGGTCTTATCTAGCAAACAATTGGTTATTTTCTAAAAAAAGATTGACAGTTTATATACTTTTTAACCTCAAATGCTCATCTTGTCTAGCTCTGCTTGAACTCTGTGTATTCCAGTTCAAGACAGTTAGGGTAGGTTGAAAAAACTCCCATCTCATTTTCTCCTCCAACTTCAAAATCGTCCTACATCGCTGCAGAAGTACCAACCCATTGTTTACAAAGTGAACGTGGAAAGAATATAAAACCCCCTTTAAAAAAAAAGGGGGAAATCAGCGATGTAGGATGATTTTGAAGCTGGAGAAGAAAATGAGATGGGAGTTTTTCAACACATGGCTAGACAAGACGAGCATTTTAGGTTAAAAAGCATATAAATTGTAAATTTTTTTTGGCCGGGATCGTTTAGAGCCTTTTGAAGCTGCATTTAAACTGCATTTTGGAAGTTCAAACTCACAGGCACCATAAGAAGTCCACATGGAGAAAAATCCTGAAACGTTTTCCTCAAAAAACATAATTTCTTTTTTACAACTGAAGAAAAAAAAACATGAACATCTTGGATGACAAGGGGCTAAGTAAATTATCTGTAGATTTTTGTTATGGAAGTAAATTCTCCTTTAACAACTTTTATTTTTTATGGTGAAAGTTTGCACTTAGGGTGAAAGTTTTTTGTTTGCATTTTTGAAAGTTTCATGTACAGACATGGATCCACAAAAATGACTAAAAACGCTGTATTATGCATGCAAGGCCAGTAGCTGGCGATGTCACTTGGTAAAGAAGCACTACGAGCCTGCGTACAAATATGCCTGTAGATTGAAAATGTAGTATGCATGTGCTTGATGTTACAAATTTGCGTTTTTGTAGTTTACACAGAGACGGTAACGGTATTGTTTAAAAAAAAATTGACTTTTTCAAAAGTTTGCCGTTTCAGGCCCCTTAACATCCATTGTTCTGTTAATGAATGGCAAAAATACATAACATGTTTTCAGTTTTTATTTGAAAACTGTGTTGTGTAATCACTCCCTGACAGTTTAGCTCTAACCTTGATCAAAGTTCGCCTGTAACTTTCTAGTAATCCAGAAGACCTTGATTAGCTGTTTGATTAGGGTTGGAGCTAAACTCTACAGGAAAACAGACCTTGAAGGCTAGAGTTGAGAACCGCTGTGTTAAAAGAAACCTTGTGTAACCCTTTAAGGCTTCTGTTCTTTGAAGGCTCCTCTAAAATCTAATCATTTTTAGACGTTCACTTTTAATCGCTGCTCTTAGTTTGGGGTCAAACTTATTGACTCTGGTAACCTAATTTTAAGTAAGTTTGACAGTTTTTGAAATTGTATTAATCTGTAGTTGAAAGATACTTTATTGTCTCCACTGTGATGGTCACACAGACTTTTCTCCTATACTATTTGGGTGAACTTTAAGTTAAAATTGAGAAGTTTTAGTCAGCATTTTGCCATGATGTGGGTTTGTTTACCTGGCAGAGTTGAGGAAGAGCTATTTTCTTGAGATCATTAGTCAGTGAGTTCTCTATGTACTTCTGAGCTTCGTTGTACTCTAGAGTCACTTTTTCCATTTGTGTCCATGTGTATTTGGTGTCTGGCAGATTCGTATGAATGTTTTCTGTTCAGGGACTGTTGGGTAGAGAAAATCAAAAGGGTTTGAGTGGAGGGAGGCGGCAGAGAGAGTTTTCTAATTCACATTTTTTGGCCAAGATGTCACACGTGCAATGACGTATATTCAAAATGTCCTCATTAAAATCAACATCTAGAACGGGGTTTCCCAAATGGAGATATTGCAGGAGGTTTGTGATAGACTGTGATAGAAATGAATTACAAATAAATACAAATGTAAAATTCAAAAAATAAATGAATACAGAATGGTTTATTTAAATGTAAGGAGATAAGACAAATCACAAATCTATATCACAAGTTAATGTTGCAGGAGGACTGAGCCTATATAATTTTACTGTTAATCACTGAAAAAAAGTGTCATGGCTCTTCACTCATACCTATTCAAAATGTGATGATTTTCTTTCATTTTTATTTTTACTGTAACAGTTCTCTACTGCTTGTCTTTCAGATTCGACGACGAAGACCCACACCTGCCACTTTGTTCAAAGTAGCAGACCAAACATCTCCTGAGGATGACATCTCTACCCATCAGGTACCACAGTGCCACCTCAGTGCTGGAGATTAAACTGCATTTATAATATATTCGCATAGAAAAGGCAATACATCAGTGTTGCCAAGTCCGTGGTTTTTCCACAGGATTGGGCTACTTTAACACTGTCGCCGCGGGTTGTTTTTATGTCCGAGGTTTGATGTAAAAATGTGTATTTTACCCTGCGGAATGTGATTTTGGGCTAGTTTTGAGTAGCAATTCGGTGGATTTTGTTGTGAAAACCTGGCAACCCTGCAATACATTGAATGAACAATACTGAATTTACATAAAGCTTTGAAACCTCATTAAAATTCCTTACAATAAACATACTGTGGCTAAGTCATTATACAGTGATGATATAATATTTAGTGGTATCTCAATGTTACATGATAAAAAAAAAAACATAGTAAAACCATTGCATTAATATAAGGAACAAATTTGTTCTTGCCGCTGTTTATGCATTTACAGTACTTACCAGAAAAATGTAAATGTTCCTATTACATCATTAACTAAAACTATAAAAAACTGTTTCATTACGTGAAATAAAATAAACATTACCTGAAATAAAAATAAAGTATAACTTTTAAACATATTTTATTTCAGTTCTCATTTTTGTTTAAATTGCTAAAATAACTCAAATTAAATAACAGACATTTAAAAAAAATTATTTAAAATTATTTAACAATTATTTAACATGTAAAATATTAACAAAAACTACAGTAGTACATCACTGATAATAAAATAATACTGTTAATTATTATTAAGCTGAATAGGAAGCAATGTATTTGTATTAATGTAATTATTACAGTTAATTTGAATTATGTTATATTAATTAAAAGTTTTTTGGATTTGTAATTAAAATTATATATAATCATTATTTGTATTTATATAATAATTAATGATTTTGCATATTGTTTGACCTATATACTTGACCTATATACTTTATTGTAATATTGCAAGAATATACTTGATACTTGATATATATATATATATATATATATATATATATAATGTATATATATATATGTAGGTATGTATATGTGTGTGTGAAGAGTTCAGATGCCTCTAAGTGCCATTTAAAATTTTCATCTAAAATTAGCATTTTTATCAGGCTCCCAAGTGTAGATTCAGCAATTTAACTCTAAATGCAATGTATAGGTCCTTTCCTATGCAATTAAAGTGAAATAACTAAACATAAATACTTTGCCTTGGAGCCTGATAAAAATGCTCATTTTAGAAGAAAATTGCAGGCAGCGCTTAGAAGCTTTTGCATCTGAACTCTTTATCTATTTATCTAAATATAAAATATGTACATTTAACATGTATGCTGTCTTCAGTGGGTTGTAGGAGAAAATGGTGTCCTCAAGCCAAAACGAATCAACCCAAATATCTACCAGCCACCATCATTAAAAGGTAAAAGCCTGTAGTTTTGCATGTGATATGTGATCTGTACTTATTGTATTGTGTATATTCCTTTGGTAGACCTATATATATATACACATTGTTTCCGAAGACTTTTCTGCAGTGTGCCGGCCCTGGGCTTAAAAACTCTCCCAAGCTGCAAGTCTGTTTTTCCCCTTTTACCATGCGTGTGTGTAAGATTAGAGATGGTGACAGCTGTGATGGGTGTGAGTCTGTGCTGCTCTGGATCATCCTGGATTACAGCAGATAGCATACAGCTGCAAACACACACAGTTTTAGAGGACAGACGTCCATCAGAAACATCCACCGTCAGACCAGTGCAGTGTACAAAGATTGTGACTCACTGAGGACAATCTAGATTACTAGATTATGTCAACATAACGGTGCTGTTGTTTTCGTCTTTGGCTTCGTTTACATCTATTTTCATTGACGGAGCAAAAATAAACAAAATAACTGGCCGTATTTTGTCTAAATTGTAAGTTACTTAACTTTAACTTTTTAACTTTTTATCATTCATAATTCAGAGAAAAAAAATCAAGAGTTGCAGTATGCGAGGAAAAAAAATAGAATTGTGAGATATAAACTCGGAATTGCGAGAAATTCAGAATTCTGAGTTTATACATTACGATTCTGAATCAAAATTTTCTAAATCAAAAGTTTTTTTCTTAGAATTGTGAGAAAACAAATCTGAATAGTGAGGTAAAAAAGTCAGATTTACCATTATTATTTTTTTTATTCTCTGACAGAAAAAACTAACAATGATGACAAATTTGTTTTATTATTAATGAAATTAAAAGAAGGGAAAAAAGCTATGCATTATGGTGATATATGGCATATATGATCTCTGAATGTGTGTTTTGCAAAAAGACAGGTGGTTTATTCCTGTCCCTACATGTCCTGTCATTGTAGCATAAATAAAACCTTTTTGGGTTGGCACAGTGCAGAAGTCTTGTTAAAAAAGTAAACAGACCCATCCCTTTTACCTCTGTGTGTTTGTGTATGTCCCTGTGTTTTCCCCTTGTGGTTTGATGATCCCTGATTTGTGAATCCCCCTGTGTGCGTGTTTGTGGTCGTGTGTTTATAGCGGTGCAGCAGATGGCTGAGGCTCACATGCAGAAATTAGGTGTGTATCCTCATGTAGAGGAGGAAGGGGAGGAGCCTAATCAGAGAGGGAGGGAGGAGCTTTCCTCATCCTACACACCTGGTAATCTTAATATCACATCACAGAGGAACCCTCTACATATGCATGTCATTATCATCAAGAAATATAGGCCATTCTCATGGAACAGTTGACATCTGTGATCATTTTTTTATGTTATTATTTTAAAATATTTTTTAAAATGTTTATATTTTTTACAAATGTATTAATGCTGTGGGTATTACATACTTTTTATCATTTAATTTAAAATTGTTACAGCTGAATGTTCACATTAAACTTATGTTGTTACTCTCTTAAAGCGATAATTCACCTAAAAATGAAGATTACCCCATGCCATCCTTGGTGTATATGACTTTCTTCTTTCAGACGAATACAATCTGAGTTATGTTTAAAAAAACACACACACTGTAACGCCACTCTCTCGTGAACGCATGTACAACAGTTAGCCGAAGCTAGAGATTTATAAAGTTGCTAGAGGTTTATAAAGTTTTAAATATGGATTTTTTTCTTATACAAACGCATCGATTCACTTCAGAAGGCCTTTATTAACCTTCTGGAGACGTGTGGAGTATTTTCATAAAGGATGGATGCACTTTATTGGACTTCAAAATCTAAACACCCATTCACTGCCATTATAAAGTTTGGAAGAGTCAGGACATTTATTAATATAACTCCGATTGTATTCGTCTGAAAGAAGAAAGTCACATATACCTAGGATGACTTGAGGGTGAGTAAATCATGGTGTAATTTAAATTTTTGGGTGAACTGTCCCTTAAAATATGATGCCAGATTACTATTTTTTTTTTTTACTTTAATGTTTATTTTTTATTGCATATGTAATATATGTAGCATAAGTAGCATGGGTATATTTTTAGCAATAGCCAAATATACATTGTATGAGTCAAAATTATCGATTTTTCTTTTATTCCAAAAATTATTAGGATATTAAGTAAAGAACATGTTCCATGAAGCTATTTTGTACATTTTCTACTGTAAATATATCAAAACTAAATTTTTGATTAGTAATATGCATTGCTAAGAACTTCATTTAGACAACTTTAAAGGCGATTTTCTCAATATTTTTTGCACCCTCAGATTCTAGGTTTTTCAAATAGTTGTATTTCGGCTAAATATTGTCCCATCCTAACAAACCATACATCAATGGAAGGTTTATTTATCCAGCTTTCTGGATGTATGTATATGATGTATAAATATCATTTTTAAAAAATTGACCTTTATGACTGGTTTTGTGGTCCAGGGTCACATATATTTGATAACCTCAAAAGTAAATGGTAAAAAAAAAAATATTGTAATGTTTCAACATTTCTACTGAATTACACATTTAACAGATAAAACTATACAGTACAAAATAATGTGAACTGTTCAGCATTCAGTTAATTATATTCACACATTTAGACACTATTTAGCACCGTTTTTATGCATTTGGAGGCGGACTATGGGTTATTGGTTTTTTAAAGAGTGGTTTGAGTGGGAAAACTTGAGTTACTTATTTTTTTAACATTTCACAAATGTGATCTTGGGTTCAAAGTAAAGTTTTTCACTGTGAATCACTGTTTTTTCCACTAAACTTTAGTGCAAAGTTATGCTTTTTGTGAAAAAATTCCATCTTAGCACTGATGAAGTATTTGTGACCCTGGACCAGAAAACCAGTCTTAAGTAGCACGGGTATATTTGTAGCAATAGCCAAAAATACATTGCATGGGTCAAACTTATCGATTTTTCTTTTGTGCCAAAAATCATTAGGATATTAAGTAAAGATCATGTTCTCATGTTCTATGAAGATATTTTGTAAATTTCCTACCATAAATATATCAAAAAACTTTGTCAAAAAACTTACATTTTTGATTAGTAATATGCATTGCTAAGAACTTAATCTGGACAACTTTAAAGGTGATTTTTTTTCAATATATATACAGGGGTTGGACAATGAAACTGAAACACTCGCCAATATAGTATTGGAGGTTTCATGGCTATATTTGCGCTGTCTGGTGCCCAATCTTCACTTATTGTACATTACACCAGTTAGAGCAGAGTGTAAAGTTTCATTATGTGCACCCAATGGTTCAAACATTGTACCTTGAAGGTAGTGCTCTGTATCAGGATAATAATGCACCAATACACACAGCAAGACTGGTGACAGACTGGTTTAATGAACATGAAAATTAAGTTGAACATCTCCCATGGCCTGCATAGTCACCAGATCTGAATATTATTGAGCCACTTTGGGGTGTTTTGGAGGAGCGAGTCAGGAAATGTTTTCCCACATCAGCATCACATAGTGACCTGGCCACTGTTCTGCAAGAGGAAAATGGCTCAAAATCCCTCTGGCTGCTTTGCAGGACTTGTATTTGTCACTCCCACGATGAAATTATGTTGTATTAGCTGCAAAAGGAGGCCCAATATCATACTAATTGTGATCTAAAACCAGGTGTTTCAGTTTCATTGTCCAACCCCTGTATATACACACATATGTGTGTGTGTATATATATATATATATATATTATTATTTTTTTTTTATTTATTTTTTTTTCACCCTAATATTCTAGATTTTCAAATATCTTCCTATCCTAACAAATCATACATCAACTGAAAGCTTTATTTACTTTCAGATGATGTATAAATCTCAATTTCAAAAAATGAATGGTATGACTGGTTTTGTGGTCCAGGGTTGCATATTTGGTCTTTGTGCCATTAAAACATCATAGCATGTTCCAGGAAAAAATCCAGATTAGAAAGTAAACAAACATGACCACATTTGCATGTCTCTCCGTTTACTCAAACAACACATTAGCCAATCAAAGATGAGATTATGTATTGATTAAATATTTTTGTTAACTTTCATTTGATAAATCCTCCTTTTAAAGATTCACAGGAGCAAAGGGGCATGGCCGAACACCAGTCCGGCATGAGAAAGGCAGGAGCCACGGCACCGACCGATGAAGAGGAGGAGGAAGAAGTAGAAGCAGACGATATGGCAGAGGACGAGTGCAGAAATGTGGACTGATAAAGTCTGAGGAACTTTAGAGGTTTTTTCATAATGCAGAACCTTGTTTGGGAATCAAAATTATTGTTTATTGATTACTGGTTGTCAATAATTCCATCATTTGATAAAAACGGCTGTCTGTTTGAATTCAGAGACAAAAAGAGACTTAAAAACTCTGAAAGACTGGAATTTTGGAGCGGTCAAACAACCTCAAACAATTCATTCACCCCGACATTGCCATGAAATAGAAATATATAAGGTCAAATCCATCAGCAGTCATATATATTGATACATTCAGACAGACAGGTAAAGTACAAATGTTAAGTTCTATGAGCAGCGCCGTGTGAATGTGAAGTGCTGAGAAATGTGTCAGTGTTTATATCATGTCATGTTTTATGTGAGTTGCAGGATGTTTTGCACTCGGTGCATTTCTGTGGGCCAACACTGCCATCTGGAGTACAGAAAACTGTTATACTAAATCCCATAAAATAATTTGGCAAGAACAATAATCCCAGAGCACATGGAAAGGCTCAATATCTAAGTATTTAGCACCATTATTATTTGTATAAACCATTGCCAACATCATGGCAGTTGGACTGCAGTTAGAACTACAGTTAATTTAGTATAATATATAAGTATAATTACAAATATAATTCGATTTTTTTACATTTGCAAATCTAATTATAAAAAAGTAAAAAATAAAAAAAAACTATATATTAAAAAAAAAAAAACATTTCTGAATTAACCATTGGTAGGTGTGACAAAAACAAAAAGGTACACTCAGTAATTTTTCCCTCATTAAAGAGAAAAAGTATGTCTGATTATCTCTGTTTTGGGAGTCTTTCACCTCGTCGAACAAACTAATCATGGCTGACTGTGAATAACAGATTCCTACAATGTTGTCTTTGTGATTCATTTGTGGTTTGACATTGTGATCAAAGCTGCTATAATCATCATATTTGCATACAAAATAGAATTTGCATCTCTAGATATGACTGTATTTGATTACAGATAACTAACAACTCCAAATTCAGTGCCTCGGGGTGACAGTTCAGTGCTCATGTGCATCAGGAATATCAGACACACATGTAAATCATTTCAGTCAATTACTGTAGTAAACAACTCGCATTAATATTAGCTGGATAACTTATTACTTAGTTTTCAAGTTTCTTCCTAAGCAAAATCTTTTAAGGGAAAATGTTTAACTATTTTTAAAAATGATTGATAATGATTTAAAATGAGAAGCCAACAGCCACGTGTTGCTTTTTTAAGAAACTGTACTGCTTTGTATTAAAAATAATCATATTTGTATGCATATATATTCCTTCGAAGCTCATGCAGGTACATGTTGTTGATTCTGATTAACGTACAATAGAAAATTGGAGAAAATGTACCAAGTTAGTAAAGCTATCCATAGAAACTATGGAAATGTTTTAGGTTAAAGTCTCTGTATCAATAAATATATTTGCACTGAATTAAAGTGTTAAAGAATATCTTTTTTTTCATATTTGTGGACATGTCTGACCTCGGTTTGAAGTGCTATTACTTTTCATTTGGAAAGAAAGCATGGTTTTTATACTCTGACCAATAAAAATGTTCATCAGCAAGGCTTACTTTCAGTTTAATCCCGCCAAGACGAGCATGTGTGGGCAGTTTTGGCAAAAACATCCAGTTTCTGTTGTAAACAGATGGCGGCACAGTGGTTCTCTAGCCCCTATCTTGAACATCTCTGCCTTTGATGCTTTCAAAATCTGGGCTGAAACTGATCTGGCTTAGATTCCCATAAGAGGTGGTCCATATTTTAGTGAAAAATCTAATTTCTCTGATTCTCCGCCGACAGCTTCTACTTTAACTATCACACACCATTAGGAGGATCCAGGATTAGGAAACTTCCCCAGTCTAATGTTTGCATCAGATCCCTGTGTTTGTTCCATTGTGGCTAACAGATAGGTGGGGCAGCACACACACGAGATGTGACGCTGTGACCTACTTAACAATATAGTGATCAGTGTTTTATGTTAAGTTATGGGAACGTGTGGCAGATGGAGGAAATGAAACCCTGGATTTATGCTCTGATGCTGCGGTCGCTGTAGTATTACTGACAGTGGGAAATTCTAAACATTAATACATTTAAGAAAAACTACAGAGTTGATGGTAGACACTGTCTCATGGTGGGAAATGAGGCCATCCATTCGCAAGACGTACAAATGTCATCCACTTTTTGTACTTACCCAATAAAATTTCTCACTTTTAGGGATTCAAGTGCGTAGAGCTGAAACCATTGTAATTGTTAGAATGGCCAAGGATCAGCGATCTCAAGTCGTAGAGACTTGAAACTTGGAGGGATGGTAGTACTCATATTGTCTACAAAATCAGCAAGGCTCGCCCCAATTGGCCTGACGGGGGCGCTACAGTGACCAAAAGTGTGAAATTGGTCATAACTCATAAACCCTTCATTGCAGGCTCAAGTGTCTTATGTCTTATGTTGGAATCCTTGGCTCATGCCCGATAAAATGCACGCCTCTGATTTGTCCATCTGGCAAAATTTTTGGGTATTTTGCATTTTTTGAAAAAACCTGTTTTTTCGCGAACTAATCCTAGGTTTTCAGACGATCGGAACCAAACCAGTGCAGGAAGATTTTCTGGAGAGTGAAAATCAATAATTATCGAAAAGGGACGTTGCAAAGGGATGGATGCCAAAACGTTCGAAAGGGGCAGGGCTGGCATTTATAAAATGGCTATAACTTTTTAACGGAATGAGATAACCAAACTCGCAATGCCTATGTAAGAGCTTAATCCGTGGTCACATAAATAAAGTCGTGGAGCTTGGCCACTTGGTGGTGCTATTAAAGAGACAAAAATAAAAAACATGAAAATGTCGGCGCCGATATACAGCGCCGTTGCCCTCCGGGCGTCCCGTGTACAAATCCCGACTGGAGAACCTTTCCCGATCCCACCCCTCCTCTCTCGCCCACTTAACTTCCTGTCAATTATGATCTGTCCTGTCACAATAAAGTAAAAAAAATGCCAAAAATAGATCTTTAAAAAAAAAAAAAAAAAAAAACATAAAAATGGCCATAACTACACAACCGAAAATCGGTATGCACGGTCTTGGTCCAAAGCGCCACAAGTGGCTATGAGGACATTTGTGCATCTCAGAAAATATAGCTGGCACAGGCCACTGGCGCACCTATTAGACAGGGTTAACAAACGTCAATCAGAACGAAACTAGATGGGCCTGTTTGACCCTAAGGGTCTGTGAGAAATTTGAAAGGAATCAGCCACTGGAGGGCGATATCGCGATATATATATATATATATATATATATATATATATTTTTTTTTTTTTTTTTTTTTTTTTTTTTTTTTAATGGTGTAAAAGCTTGTTTTTCCCCGTACACATGATGACGTTATTCGATTTTTTTGCCCGATTGGAACCAAACCAGTGCAGGAAGATTCTCTGGAGAGTGAATATCAATAATTATCAAAAAAATTTTGAACTTTCGACTCTCCATCGCAAAGGAACACCAAAACATTAGAAAAGTCAGGGCTACCTTTACTGAAATGGCTGTAACTTTTGACTGGAATGATATTTTCGACAAACTCACAACGTGTGTATAAGAGCTGAATCCGAGGTCACATGAACAAAGACGTGAAGCTTGGCCACTTGGTGAAAATCTGAAAATCTGTATGCACGGTCTTAGTCCAAAGCACCACAAGTGGCTATATGGATATTTGAAATGGATGTTTGGATGTTTAAAAAACATGACAGCCATAGGCCGATGAATCTGAGCACTTATTTTACAAGGTTAACGGAGATTGATTGGAACGAAACTCAGTGGGCCTGCAATAGACCTCCTCATTCTGAACAATTTTGCCTCTGGAACCACTGCTGTCAATCAAACTGTTTGTTAAACGACTGACAAAATGAAAAAAAAAAAAACAAAAAAAAAAAACTACTTTTTCGAACTAGTCCTAGGTTTTTCACTTAATCTTAAAAAACACTGCAGTATAATTCTCCGGACTCTCTAGGCCAATAATTATCAAAAAACATTGAAATTTACCCTTTGGGAAGCTATAATAAGGTTGTTTAGAAAGAGGGCCAGTTCAAATATACCCAAAAGCCTATAAAGCCTAAACGAAAACTCAAAACTTCACAAAACTTGGTAAGCACATGCGACAGGTGATTCTAAACAAGCATACAAAGTTTTATGGACATCAGACCACAGCTGGCCCTAACAGTCATAAATGTTATAAAACATATTATTTCTAATGGCTAATTACCTGTATTTGCCAAAATGTGACCCTGGACCACAAAACCAGTCTTAAGTAGCACAGGTATATTTGTAGCAATAGCCAACAATACATTTTATGGGTCAAAATTATTGATTTTTCTTTTATGCCTAAAATCATTAGGATATAAAGTAAAGATCATGTTCCATCAAGATATTTTGTAAATTTTCTTCAAACCTTTAATCTTTAATTAGTAATATGTATTGCCAAGAACATCATTTGGACAAATTTAAAGGTGATTTTCTCAATATTTAGATTTTTTTTTTCACCCTCAGATTCCATTTTCAAATAGTTGTATATCGGCCAAATATGATCCTATCCTAACAAAACATACATCAGTGGAAAGTTTATTTATTCAGCTTTCAGATGAAAAGTAACCTTTATGACTGGTTTTGTGGTCCAGGGTGACAAATGCTTTTTAAAATCACTGATTTAAGTGTTTACAGGCTTGCTAAATAATATGTAATATCTTTTTTTCCTTCGTGCTTAAATGCCTTAAAGTGTTTGAACGCCAGCAATCGCTGCTGCAGCTATATTTTAAATACTATTTATTAATAATGTGTTCATTACATTCTTTACAAACATCGACCAAATGACCAGTGTGAATTTAACTAAAAATAAATCTATGGTAATTTGATATAAGGATTTTCATACTGCTTTAAGATCTTGTATTAATCTGCATCACATGATGCATTTTATTTCAAGTCGGCCTTTCACACTGCCGCCACAAGCATTTCAGAGCGTCGATTCAACTGGTGGATGTGACGTTCTTTCACATCCGGTTGTTATCGCGGAAGAACAGCAGGCTGCTATTGAGAACGATGCGCTGAATCTGGTGAGTTTCGGCTTCACTTCTTTAACTCTCTCGGCTGATTTTTGATTAACAGCGGGTTTAGTGTTTTTAATGACTTATAAACAACTTGACTCAACTGTCAGCTAACCGCCGCGTTGGTTCAGAGGTCAGTAATTGTTTAAGTTAAGAGCTAGAAGCTTGTTTATCCTCCTGTTTACGTGCTTACTAGACAAATAAGTGTGAATGTACTCATGAATATTAATCAAGTCTGTTCTGAATATCAAGTATGTGTTATGAAGGGCTGTTTATTAGGGGCTGCGGTTTTTAACGTGAAAAATGTATTTAAAGCTTGTTTGTCTCATGTAGAGGAACTGCATTCATGTTGACAGTGCAGAATTGATTATATAATGGTTTTGCTTTCCCAGTATTTATTCTCTGGTCTATTTATCACATGATTTTATTCGTTTATTCATTCTTTATTTGGACAACAGGCAATTTCTGACAGAGAGATTTTAGAGTTGTCATGTAAGCATATTCACTTGCTGCATCTATGACAATACATAAACAAATTAGACGGAAAATTATGGCATTTAGTGATTCATGTATAATTGTCACGCTGTTCTATTTTTTTCCCCAGCATTATCACCAATTATTATTCTTATTCATTCAACAAAACCTAGTTAATGCAAGCATGGTTACATTGCCTATTTAAATCAACAGTGTTCAGTGCATCACAGAAAATTAGATATTTACATTCATCACTGGATGCAGAATACATACATATACAATCATGTAAACTATAGGGAGTGCTTTTTGCTAAGCCATGACTTTAGGCCAGCTTTAAAAGAGGTCAAAGGCTCCTCGATTAGATCTTGTTCTCAAGCCCGTTGCTTTGATCACTGTGCTTTCAGTTTGTTTAATCGCAGTATCTCATTGCTTAAGAGCCAGACAAAGCATTCTTTTACGTTTGAGTGTTTGATCATCTTTTCGTCTCTGTTTCAGGGAATGTGCTCCAGCTGCATGTAGTTATGCCAAGCGGCGTGGACTACAGCGAGTTGGGGGGAAGTCTTCCAGCCATTGCTTCTTTAAACGCCTCGTATTCCCAGGCGTCTCTCTCCCTTCCCTCCCCTTACTACCCCCCGCTGCCCCCGGGAGAGAGGAAAGCCTTCTCAGATGTACGCCGAACGTTCTGCCTCTTCGTTACATTCGACTTCCTCTTCATCACTCTGCTCTGGATCATTGAATTAAATGTGAGTCTTTATTTTGTGTTTCCAAACTGTCTGGCTGCCCAATGCTAATCATTTTTCTTGTTTGTTCAGTTTGTACTTCCTTTTTGTAACTTCGCCTATAGTCGTGTGGGGTGAATTTTACAGTTGATTGCATGTGACCGTTTCACTTCCTCTGATGAAAACAGAAGAGTCTGAAATTAGCATATTAAATGTATTTTAAACTTATCTAATTTTATAGATTTTAATAAACAAAAATAAATAATTTGGGGTGTAAATACATATTTACATACATTTTATTTAACTGCACATGCATATGTATTTACTTTTTAAAAAAAAAAAACATGGTTAAAGTACGTTTAATATGTAAACTACTTTTATAGTTTAATAAAATAAAATACTGTTTATGTAGTTTTATAGCCTGGAAAATATTAAATATACTACATAAAAAATTTAAAAGAAATTGTGAATATTGAGATAAATATGCAAATAAATATTTTCATTAATTTTATATAAGTAAATACACACACATGCATGTGTTTACTTAAAAATGCAGATTGTTAAAATACATTTAATATGCAAAGTATTTGTATACACTACCAGTCACTACCCGATTTTAAGTTTTTTTAAATAAGTCTTTTCTGCTCACCAAGCCTGCATTTATTTGATCTAAAGTACAGCAAAAATTTGAATTATTTTTACTATTTAATATAACTGTTTCTATTTGAATATATGTTAAAATGTAATTTACTTCTGTGAATTCAAAGGTGAATTTTTAGCATCATTACACCAGTCACGTGATCCTTCAGAAATCATTTTTGTAGTGTTATAAATATCTTTATCATCACTTTTGATCTTTATCATCACTTTTGATCAAGTGAAAGCGTCCACGCTAAATAAAAGTATTTATTTCTATCATTTCTTTCCCCCCCCAAAAAAAAATAAATAAATAAAAATTGTACTGACTCCAAGCTTTTGAATGGTATAGTGTATAATGTTACAAAAGCTTTTTATTTCAGATAAATGCTGATCTTTGGATCTTTCTAATCATCAAAGAATTCTGGAAAAATGTACTTATCTGTTTTAAATGTTGATAATAATAATAATAATAATAATAAATGTTTCTTGAACAGCAAATCAGCATATTAGAATGATTTCTGAAGGATCATGTGACACTCAAGACTGGAGTAATGATGCTGAAAATTTAGCTTTGATCACATTTTAAAATATATTCAAATAAAGAGCAGTTATTTTAAATAATAAAAATATTATATTGTTTTGTTGTACTTTGGATCAAATAAATGCAGGCTTGGTTAGCAGAAGAGAATTCTTAAAAAAAAAAAGTGTAGTTTAATAAAATGAAATGGGTTTTTTTTGTACATATAATTTGTGTAGCCTATTTATAGAAAGTATGAATAGTAATATAAATATGTACATAATAATATGAATTTGTAAGTAATAATATATTTTTTAATATATATATATATATATATATATATATATATATATATATATATATATTATATATATTATTATTTATTATTATTATTATTATTATTATTATTATTATTACTTTTTTTTTTTTTTTTATTTAATATGTGTCTTTAGTTTGTGATATATAAAAGAGTATATTTATGTGCAGTGTGAAGGATGCTTAATTTGCCTTTCTCTGTCTCTCTCAGGACAAAAAGAGTATATGGACCAGTCTTGAGAATGAGGTTGTTAACTACAACTTCAAGTCCTCTTTCTTTGATATCTTTGTAAGTATCATAAAGCAAATGCCTTGTTACTTATCAAGCCATAATAAAGGATAGTAAATTTTTATATCCTTCTCTACACTATTGGTTTGATATGATCTCTGTCTTTAATGCCATTCAGTCATGAACACAAATTGTCTAAGCTGTTAATCATTAAACTGTTCCAGTTTTGTGTTTGTATTTTATTTGTTTGATAAAGCATTAGTCTGTTTATCTAAAGCTTATAGAGCATGAGGTGTGAGAAATGATGATTCACACAGTTGATGTCTCGCTACTGTCACCCTCTTAAGCATGTGACATCAAAAGATGTACTGGGAAAGTGCTCATCCCCTACAGCATTTCTTGTATAAGCAAGTTTTGGGTGAATTTGGGGTATAAAAAAAGGCCTCATAATGCTTCAAATCAGCTGTCATACTTGCAAACACAGTGACGTCGTCCTAGAAACGTGTCGAAACTCTCTTATATTTGCTGTTGTTCTTAAGGATCAGCACTGAACAATCATCTTTAAATCCTCAGTTAATACTTCATAAGCAATAATCTCTCTCTTTTTCTCATTTGCTTGGTCTCGCTCAGCTTTTAGCTGTGTTTAGGTTTCTGTGTTTACAGCTTGGTTATGCTGCATTTCGATTGAGACATTGGTGGGTTATTGCGGTAAGAAAGACCTCAGTCTATATAAATCTAAATATTTGCATTTTATGTAAACATTATAGAAAATAGAAAGGCTTGGATATGATCTTTGTCTTTTTTTTACTTTCTCCAATTTCAGATCACTACTCTGGTGACCAGCGCTTTCCTCATTGCCAAAGTTATCTGGTCAGATGTAAGATATTTCAATATTTTGCCTTCCTAACTAATTTATATTAATGTTTAACTCTATTTAAGTGAAGTCACATTGAGTTTGTTCCTCAAATAGACCACTAGCTGTTCTCTGAATTACTCATGTTTTATTATACTGCTGTAATCATAGAAATAGGTGTAGGATGTCATAGTTCCCCTTGTTTTTTCCAGTTGTTTAATCAGAATGCTTTTGGCTACGTTCTTCCCATCACCTCGTTTGTGGTGGCATGGCTGGAAACCTGGTTCCTGGATTTCAAAGTTCTCACACAGGAAGCAGAAGATGAGAGAGGTGGGAGAGCTTTTTATAGTAAGAAAATCCAGGCCTGTATTGAACTGAGGCAAATCAGTAATAACAACAGCCTTTGTTTACAGGGCATAGTCAATAACCATACTCTAAAGCTGAAATATTACATTATTTCTCCGTACCATACTTTTAAGTCTCAAAATAATTTTTCATACATGCATCTTGTTACTGATTATGGGATTTATAACTTGAAAATAGCAGATGCTTTATGGCAGGTTTTTTATTTTCTGGTCTATTTTATTTTATTTTATTTTAATTCCTGAAGGTGACCTATAATATTAGTCGCGTGTTCTTTTCTTTTTTTTTCCCCTAAAAAACTGTCAGAATTTTTTTTCTTGACCTTTTTCCACTCTCTCTAAGCCTACTAGAATTAAGCATTTGTA
Source organism: Cirrhinus mrigala (assembly GCA_036247105.1). NCBI lineage: Eukaryota > Metazoa > Chordata > Actinopteri > Cypriniformes > Cyprinidae > Cirrhinus > Cirrhinus mrigala. The sequence goes on from CM070025.1 coordinate 31,439,188, forward strand.
TTATGATTAAGAAATTATCATTGGCTGACCTTTTTTTTTTTTTTTTTTTTTTTTTTATATGAGATGGGTAAAAACATCCAAGACGTGTAATAATACTGCATTTTGTTTTATGCAAATGCTGATCATACATTACCAGTAAAAAGTTTTTGAACGGTAAGATTTTTAATGTTTTTTTTTTTTTAAGGAATTCTTTTCTGCTCACCAAGCCTGCGTTTATTTGATCCAAAATACAGAAAAAGCAGTAATATTGTGAAATATTTTTACTATTTAAAATAACTGTTCTGTTTGAATATTTTAAAATGTAATTTATTCCTGTGGTCAAAGCTAAATTTTCAGCATCATTACTCCAGTCTTCAGTGTCACGTGATCCTTCAGAAATCATTCTGATATTCTGATTTGCTCTTCAAGAAACATTTATTATTATTATTATTATTATTATTATTATTATTATTATTATTTAAAACAGTTGAGTTTAAATAAAAAGATAAATGAAAGATAAATAAATAAAAAGATCCAAAGATAAACATTTATCTGAAATAAAAAGTTTTTATAACAGTATACACTATACCATTCAAAAACTTTGAGTCATTTTTTTAATACTTATTTTGGGAAAGAAGTTGATACTTAATTATTAATACTTTAATTAAGCAAGAATGCTTTACGTTTAAATTAAAAATCAAAGTGATGATAAAGACATTTATAATGTTACAAAAGATTTCTAATTCAGAAAAATGCTCTTCTTCTGAACTTTCTATTTATCAAAGAAACCTGAAAAAAAAATTCTACTTAGTTGTTTTCCACAATAATAAAATTTTAACAGCAAATCAGAATATTAGAATGATTTCTAAAGGATCATATGACTTAATGATGTTAAAAATTCAGCTTTGTAATCAAAGGAATAAATTACATGTTAAAATACAGAAAGCAGTTATTTTAAATGGTAAAAATATTTTAAAATGTTACTGTTTTTGATGTACTTTGAATCAAATAAATGCAGGCTTAGCGAGCAGAAGAGACTTCTTAAAAAAAAAATAAAATAAAATAAAAAACCTTACTGTTCAAAAACCTTTTATTGGTAGTGTATGTTAATACGTTTATGGTTGTGACGTCATAGACATGATAATTTCTGTGTGAGTCAGTTAAGCTTTTTAGTTTCAATGAATGTTTTGGGTAGACTGGGAAACTTTGCTTTGTGAAACATCTGAGTATATCTGCATAGTACCAACACTTTCAAAAGAGGAAGAAAAATCCCTTTTTGTCATTTCAGTGGTGTTGTGGTCATGTAAAGTCACATTGCTTTAATCTTTGGGAAGGGAAACGTGCTTATGCTTTGTTCTGGAGATGCACACTCAGACTGTCACTGATGTTTGGAAAGTCCTTACGCTATATTGACGATCTGTCATTTTCTCATCTTGTGCAGCGTATCTGGCAGCAGTCAATGCTGCGTGTGAGCCAGCGCCTCTGATCTGTCCTAGACCCGTGTCTGATGGACAGTTTTACTCCCCGCCGGAGTCTCTGGCAGGTAACAGCATTCATTCCTTTCATTCTAATGTAACTCATTGTCTGCTTTATTTCCTGGCTAATGTTTGTATTTGTCCTGTAGGTTCGGATGAAGACCCTGATGAAGAGGGCCTCGGCAGGAAAGAACTAACAGAACAAGTAATTATATGCTTGTTTTCTTTCTTTTCATTATATTTGGATGGAAGGGAATATATTTGGGAAATGTTTGAAAATGACCATCTCTGTCCTTTCAAAAGTAATGAGATCCATATATTTTATAGAAAGCACAGCAGGTCACTTTGTCTAATCACTTGTTTTTAAGGACAAGCAGTTTATACGACAGGGACGGGAGGCCATGGCTGTGGTGGAACAAATACTGACACAAGAAGAAAACTGGAAGTTTGAGAAAACGAATGTATGTAAACCTCCACGCTTGCGGTCTTTATTTGTTTCTGGTTTTGTTATTGGTTTAATACGATGTTTTACTTCTTAGGATGTGGGCGATGCCGTATATACACTTGAAATCCCTTTTCATGGGAAAACATTTATTTTAAAGGTATGTTCCCTCTGTATGATTATGAGCCTTTTTGTGTCTTTATGCTTGTTCATGTATACAGAATCAGTCACTGACCTGTGTTTTGGGTGTTTTAGGCACTCTTGCAGTGTACCGCAGAGCTGGTGTATCAGGAGGTCATTTTGCAGCCTGAGAAGATGGTGCAGTGGAACAAAACAGTGTCTGTTTGTCAGGTACACATTCACTCTCAGACGCCTCCATGAATGACAGCTGAAACACATGTGGGTGTGAGGCACATGTTAAAAGTGAAAAGACACGTGTACACTTCAGAATACCCAAAAACAATTAAAGTTTAAAATATATTTTCTATAAAACATGCAATTTATTCCTGTGATGCAAAGCTGAATTTTCAGCATCATTGCTCGAGTCTTCAGTGTCACATGATCCTTCAATAATCATTTTAATATGCTGATTTGATGTTTAAGAAACATTTATTATTACCAGTGTTGAAAACAGTTGCATTGCTTAATATTTTTGTTGTAACTGACACACATTTATATTTATAAATATATTTACAGTATATTTATATTTACTTAAATTTACTTTTTATGATTGATTGCTGGGGTGTGTGATATATATCATGGTACAGCAGCAAAGTCCCTTGATTATTACGCCGGAATGAGAGTATAGTTCCTAGCCATATCAGTCTAGAAAATTGCAACTTTTCATTTTTCATCAGTCTTAGTACAAAATGTAACTACAGAAGAGTCAAGTTTTAATTAGAAAAAATATCGAAAACATTATTTATGCATTTGTAACAGCAAGTTAAAGCATTCCATGTCGCTGCATTAACGTGTAAATACATCTAAATTCCACTTCATATGCAAGTTTTGCAAAGATGAATTTTGTTGATACTGATTTTGTTTGTGTGATAACAGCCTAAATGTATTATTATTATAATTGACTGAATTAAATGGAAGAATTTGACGCAAAAGGAAAATATTTTTTTGTCAGTATCGCACACCCCTAATTGGTGCTTATGTTTTTTTTCAATCAAATAAACACTTTTTTTAGTCACTGGATGTCATTGCATAATGGAGAACTAATAGTATATGTTAAATAGGCCATCTTGTAACCTGGCGCACAATGCGTGTGCATTGACAGGGTGATATTTATGCTGATGACCTGAATTTGAATCCATCCCTATTGTTTCCTGTTTTCTCTCTGACTCTCTCTGCTAATTATAGAACGCCATAAATAAAACTCCAAGAAGCTTTGTGGGATAGTTTTGAGTTTTGAATCACTGAAACAGCCTTGAAGAAGCTGAGAAGACAGGTCCTGCATACACTCTGCCATTAGTTAATGTTCTCTCTGTGTTCTTCTCGGATCTGTCTACAGATTTTACAGAGGGTGGATGACAACACAATGGTGTCATATGATGTTTCTGCAGGAGCTGCTGGAGGTGTCGTGTCTCCGAGGTGAGGGAGTGCTTACGAATTGATGCTTAATGGGATAGATCACCCAATAATGAAAATTCTGTTATTAATTACTCAGCCTCATGTCGTCCCAAACCTGTAAGACCTTTAAATTAAGATATTTTTGATGAAATCTGAAAGCTTTCTTACCCTGCATTTTATAAAATTCACAAAATTACGGTTGAACTACTGATGTTGCATGGACTATTTTAAAGATGTCCTTACTACCTTTTATGTGCCTTGAATATTGGGTTGGGTTGCTGTCTATACAGAGTCAGAAAGCTATCAGATTTAATCAAAAATATCTTAACTTGTGTTCTGAAGATGAACGAAGGTCTTACGGGTTTGGAACAACATGAGGGCGAGTAATTACTGACAGAATTTTAATATTTGTGTGAACTACCCCTTTAAGGCTGTTTGGAATGTGAAAGCAGTACGTATTTGTTACAAATTAGCTGTTTTAATTGGTTTTACAAATAAATAAGAAGTCAAAGGATTCAACCTGTGTCTCTTTCTCATTCTTAATCTTCAGGGACTTTGTGAATGTTCGTCGGGTGGAGCGCAGACGAGACTGCTACATCTCTGCAGGAATGGCAACCAATCACTGCAGCAAACCTCATCACAGTCGCTACGTCAGGTCTGCCTAAATGCAAAGCTTTTTGCTTCCTCGGCCAATGGAAATGGAGAATTTAAAGCTGTAAACTAAGCTCTCTCTCTCTCTCTCTCTCTCTCTCTCTCAGAGGGGAAAATGGTCCTGGTGGATTTGTGGTGTTGAAATCTAGCAGTAATCCTTCAGTTTGCACCTTCATCTGGGTCCTCAATACAGACCTTAAGGTAAGAGCTGAAGTTACTGCCAGTTTGTGCATTTAAACCATTTTAAAACAAATTCAGATTATGTTTTTAATTGTTTTAAAAGGCAAGCATCCATACTATTAGTATTATTATTACTACACGTATGCAGATTTAGAGATTTGAACAACCCCATAACATTACGTTTTTACCGTCATTGTGCTCATCCTGCACCAATTGGTGCCTTAACATGGACATGGTCCTTAAATCGAGCAATTTGTTGAGAGGATGTGTGCTATAGCATTTTGAAGCATTCAGATTTATATTTTTCATCAATTGTGAGTTATAAACTCACAGTTCGGACTTTTTTTTTTTTTTTTTTTTTTTTTTTCAGAATTGTGTGATATAAACCCACAATTGCAAGAAATGAAGTCAGAATTGCAAGATAAAAAAAGTTGCAAGATGAGTCTCGCAATTCTGATTTTTTTTTCTCAGAATTGCGTGATACAAACTTGCAATTGCGAGTTATAGTCAGAATTACGTGATACAAACTCACAATTGCAAAATACGAAGTCAGAATTGCACAATTCTTTTTTTTTTTTTTTTTTTTAGAATTGAGTGTGATAAACTCAATTGTAAGAAATGAAGTCAGAATTGCAAGATAAAAAAAGTTGCAAGATGAGTCTCGCAATTCTGATTTTTTTTTCTCAGAATTACGTGACACAAACTCACAATTGCAAAATACGAAGTCAGAATTGCATAATTTTTTTTTATGAGTGTGATAAACTCAATTGTGAGAAATGAAGTCAGAATTGCAAGATAAAAAAAGTTTTGAGAAGTCTCTCTCGCAATTCTGACTTTTTTTCTCAAAATTGTGAGATATAAACTCATAATTGCAAGTTATAAAGTACAGTTTTGAGGGGAAAAAAAAATTGTGAAATAACTATATATATATATATATATATATATATATATATATATATATATATATATATATATATATATATATATATAAATAATAATAATAATAATAATAATAATAATAATAATAATAATATATATATATATATATATATATATATATATATATATATATATATATATATATTTTATTTATTTATTTTTATTCAGTGGTGGAAATGGGCGTCCATAAATTTGTGCGTGGACAAACACTATTTTTTATTTTTTTTTTTTAAACAAAAACTAATTTATAATTACATGTAATAAATTGTTTATTATAATAAGTATTACATTTAATACCTAAAAATCCATATTTTATATAACTGTACATAATATTTTATTTATTTATTTATTAATTATGCATTTCATTATCTTCTTACAGGGTCGCCTCCCACGTTACCTCATCCACCAGTCACTGGCCGCCACCATGTTCGAATTCATGTCTCATCTCAGGCAGCGTATAAATGAAGTCCACGTCTCCTACCGGTGACCGCTTTGAGTCTTTATCCAGCCACAGTTTACGTCGTGGTAACTTAAAATTACACTGTGCCATATTCAAACTATGACTGCCACGGGGAGATACAGCATTGCGTTTGACTGGCGGGAGGTTGTTACAGCTGTCTGCGTCTAGGAAGCTTTGACTGAATGTTTGGCTGCACTTTACACTGAAGTTAAAGTTTATATAAACGTACTACTGCAGCATATGGGCAAGAGGTCATAACTCATACTGTCAAACCCCACAAGGGCTGGAAACATGCACAGGAAGTTATCAGAGAGCTGCCTGTGGTATATGAGAAAAGAGCAGATGAAATGGATTATGCCTAAAACCACTGTTGTTCCCCTAGTGAACAGGACTGAAGGCTAGGACAGTTTCTACATTGAGCCAAATACGCTGTGGTTGCTCATTCTGCTTTTACTTATGCCTTAATCCAACATGCACACTCATTCATACTCATTATAATTTAGTTTTAGTTCTTAGTATGGTTTGCAATTGGCTCTCACAGCCAGACATTGCTGTATTAGATTATTATAAGTAAATGCATTCATCTGTAGCATAGATCAGCATCCTGCCATGTATATGATCATTTTTCTAATAATGTATACGGTTAAGAGTTAGACTGGTTTACTAGGACTCAAACCATTTGTATAAAACATGCTGCAACAAAGAAAAGCAAACACTTGTGCTTGGTTTTATTTTATTGATGCAGCGCAAAATCCATCTGAAATTAACATAATGGGCCTTTTGTTGAAATGCGTGCATTATTTCTTTTCTTTCTTTATTGCATGTCAGTTTGTTTTCTCACAGACCATTACTGTCTTTTTTTTTTTTTTTTTTAATTATACACTCATGTTTACCACATTTATGCGGGGCATAGCAATTTATAAACAGGAAACTAAGGCATAGTCAGTGGTTGTTTGATTAGTAGTGTCTCTAATAGAAATGTGAATGTGTCCTTCGTTAGTTGCCTTGAAACAAGCGAATTACTTGGTTTTAACAGAGAGGAAAGACACTGTTACAGGGTATTGTTCTTCTTTTTGAGCGATGGCACATGTTTAGGTCGGTTTATCAGTGGTATCGTAAATGAAGTTGATCTTTTTTATTATTTTTTTTTTTTTAAACGGTCTTGTTCTGTGCTTTGTTTTGCAGCCTTTTTGGCTTGTACTTGTGTGCCTTTGTTACAGTTTCCCTCACTGAAATCACAAGTTGCTTTCATTATTTAGATTTTTTTTGTATCTGAACACTTTGTTTTGGCCTTTATGGACTGTAACCACATTTGTTTGTGCAGAGCCTTTTGCAGTTCACTTGAATTCACTTGTGATTCAGGTTCTGTGTCAATGATATTTTTATACTGATTTACAGTAATATGAAGCTATACAGAAGTTTGCCATGTAACTCAAAAATCATGATTTTTTTTTTTTTTTAAATAAAAAATCAACATTTAATAAAACTAACAAACCATTTACACTTGATGTCTGTTGCGTTTCAGATTTATAGTTTTACACGGTGATCCTGAGTGAGTAAAGGCTTAAACAAAACTTTTAAAAGTATGAATGTCATATGATAATACATAAATATTTTGTATGTTTTGATGCCAAAAAAGGGCAACAATTTTTAATAGTATCAGATATACCAGATAATATATTTAGATTTTTTTAAATTGCATATATAGGCCATTCAAAGAGCCACATTTAAAAAGCATTTAAGTTAAAAAAAAAAAAAAAAAAATCAAGTTCCAAAAATCTAGGGATTTTTTTTTTTTTTAAATTTATAATTTTAAATGGAAATAAGCAATATAGTATAATTTATAAATGCAGTGATTTCTTAACACACAGTTCTATCATTGTTAACCCACTTCAACTGGTATGACAACTAAAAAGTTTTGCTTGAACATTATCTTTAGTTGAAATAAAAGCCACTTGGTTTAATATTTTATCTAATTCAATGACATTCAGACATTTAAAATTGTAGTTTTGTGTCCAAATACTTTTTTTGGTTATATACAGATGAAGTCAAAAGTTTACATACACCTTGCAGAATCTGCAAAATGTTAATTTTTCTACCAAAATAAGAGGGATCATACAAAATGCATGCTATTTTTTATTTAGTACTGACCCGAATAAGATATTTCACATGCATTAAGAGCCAGGGGTGTAAACTTTTGAACAGAATGAAGATGTGTACATTTTTCTTATTTTGCCTAAATATTGCATTTTTTTTCATTTAGTACTGCCTTCAGAAGCTACAGAAGATACATGTTTTCCAGAAGACAAAATAAGTTAAATTTACCCTGATCTTTAAATTAAAAAATGTTCACGCCCCGGCTCTTAATGCATCATTTTTTCTTCTGAAGGATCAGTAAGCATTTGAACCTTCTGTAATAGTTGCATATGAGTCCCTCAGTTGTCCTCAGTGCAAAAAGATGGATCTCAAAATCATACAGTCATTGCTGGAAAGGGTTCAAATACACAAAAATGCTAAAATACCAAAGAATTTGTGGCACCGTTTAGCAGGCAGTTTAACTATTCAGGACAAATAAGGGACTCATGAACAACTATCACTAAGCAAAAAAAACAGCTGTGGATCATTCAGGTAACAACACAGTGTTAAGAATCAAGTGTATATAAACTTTTGAACACTGGTCATTTTTATAAATTCAGCTATTATTTTCTCTTGTGGACTATATGTAAATGCCTTTTATGTGAAATATCTTATTCAGGTCAGTACTAAATAAACAATAACATGCACTTACTTGGGTAAAATAATTAACATTTTGCTGTTTCTACAAGGTGTATGTAAACTTTTGACTTCAACTGTATGTCTATAATAATGTAATAAACATATTTGGTCTTTTTCCCATCTCTTTCTTTAAAAACATCCTGACATAATCACAAGGATTATTATTTGTATTATGCTTCTTAAGTGAAAAGCCTCTGGCAGAGCAAGTTGTGCCCAGCTCACCATGTGATAGGACACAGCCTATGAGCCTCTCACATGAGAATCACACATCAAACACTTCTCTAGTTCTCTCTTTCTTTCTCATATAAATTCAGAGGCTTGGAATTTTGTTGGTTCCATGTATCAGTTGATTCTCAGTGATCTTTGTACACATTTGCAAGGTTGTATTACTTTCGGACAAACTTTCAGCAACATTGGTCAAACCAAAAAGATAAAATAGGAGATGTGATGTTTGTTACTCCTTAAGGTAGAATTAAATTGCACGTCTAAGTGTCTGTTTAGTTCTGGGTTTTTGTGACCACAAACTTTAGACAGAAATTCCTGTGTTTTTATGATGCATGACAGCTGGCAAAAATAAATAAATACATAAATAGATAAATTGTCTTTTTACACTACCTCTGGATTTCACTTGCTGGGGAGAAAAAAAAGAATATATATATATATATATATATATATATATATATATATATATATATATATATATATTGTGTATATATATTAGAAAACCTAAACTCAACAAAAATTATTAACAAAATAAGTTTGTTATTACTGAAATTAGTACTGAAATTATTAACTAGAAATAATTGAAAAAATAAAAAATAAACCAAAATATTAATATAACTAATAAATGTAACTAGTACAAAATGCAAAAAATTACTAAATGAAAACTGAAAGTATATAATTATATGCTAAATCAAAATATGAATAAAAACTGTAACAGTTTTTATATATATAATTCTAAAATAACACTGGCTTGCTGTTATATCCTTCTCAAATATAGTATGTATTGGTTTAATTATTTTGCTAGTGAGCACATGAGGTTTTTCATGAAATGTGAGCAGGAGGTTTAGGATTATTGGTTTTCACAACAATATGAAGCAACAGTGTTATATAATCACTCTTTTACTTTCAAACCTGCTTCATTTCCACTATAACCGTTTAAAAACGCATGCAGTACTGGATATGCAATGTGAACCGAACTGTTGAAAACGTTTGCAGAGGTAAAAGCACATTTGTGTTTTGCGGCTGTAGGACAAGTGGCTTTATTTAGAGGTCTGTGATGGCCTCAGGTTACACGGCTCAGACTCATGACTAAACTGTGATGTTATTCATTCCAGAGAGAGACTTAAACGTTTTAGTTGCTCTCTGGGCCACAAACGATGCTTCACTTCTGAATACGAGAAAATTGTGTGTAGACCTGAGTTGATGGATTCAGCATTTTGCCAGCAGTTTCTGGGGTAAGTTACATCAAGGCTATACATCACACTGTTATTTTCATCTGAAAATACACGACAAATGCTGCTGTGAAGGACAAGGCTCACCTTGAAGAACCCGGAGAACCACATATGACTCTGACAGCTTGAACAAAGGCAAGAAGATTAGTTTTTTCTTCAGAAATCTCACCTTTAGTTTCTTGGGGAGGCAGACGTGGTGTTTAACACTCGTCCCTTTCCCATCTTCTAGTTACGAGGATGGGTGCCGCCTTCAAGAAGTTCTGTATTCGATTCTGCTGTTGCTGCTGCTGCGCGGAAGATGATGAGGAAGAAAAGAGACCTTTACTTAGGTATTACTTAGGGGATGTTGGGTCAGTTTGTTTTTGAAACATGCCTGATCATTGATGGTTTGAGTTTTTGCTTTGTCTCAAAAAATGTATATCATTTTCTCTTATTTTTTTTTTACAGGAAAAATTTTTGGTACAAACTGAGCTATAACTTACATACTAAACGTTTTGCTAATGCTACTTACTTTTTATTTCATGTGGAAATTTTTCATAAATACTTAATTCATAACTCACGGTCCAACGTACTTCCGCTTTGGTCCAACCGTCATATTCCTGACTGACAGAAAAAAAACACAAATCATTTTAAAACAAAGAAACGGTTTCACTGCTAATTACAAAGTAATATCACACTGTTTTCGTCGCTGTTTCAAGTTACGACATCTTCATATGATGACAGTATTTTAACATTTTGTTTGTGTGTGTTTGCGTCAGTCACGACACGTTGGAATATTTTGACCGCGAAGCGAAAAGAAGGCGGGACCAAGAGACCAACCTGTGGAGTGAGCCCGGAGACCCCTCCCACTCTGAGAGAGACGACGACCGCGCGCTCTACAACCTGCTGCAGAGCAGAGCCAAAACCCAGCGAGGATCTCACGTATGACACCACTATTATACATATAATTCATTACTTAAACAGATGCGATGCTTTAATGTCCAATTACACAGTATGTACACGCTAAATAATATCGCACGTGGAGATGAAACGAACAAACTCCATAATGAGCCTTGCATAACCGGGACTTGTCATAACAATTGCATATTATTGCTCTTTTGTTCAATTTGAATTTATGACCTGTGATAATTTTTTCAGGATTCTTTGATGACCAAAAACTTAAAAAGAACAGCATTTATTCAAAATAGAAATATTCTCTTTAAGTCTTCACTGTCAGTTTTTAGTAATTAACACATTTTGTGTAAATAAATGCTGTTCTTTTGTACTTTTTAGTCATCAAAGAATCCTGGTTCCAAAAAAAAATCATAGGTTCCAAAAAATATTAAGCAGCAAAAACTCCAATATTTCCAATATTGATAATAAATCATAATATCATGATTTCGGTAGGGTCATGTAACACTGAAGACTTGGAGTAATGATGCTTTTGCATTACAGGAATAAATTATATTTTAAAGTATATTAAAATAGTAAACCACTATTTTAAACTGCAATATTTCATAATATTACTGTTTTTCTGTTTTTTTAATCTAATAAATGCAACTTTGATGAGCATAAGAGGCTTTATATATATACATACATAACTAAATAAATTACTTTTAATCCTTTTCATGTTTGTGCCTTTTTGTTTTCTAAAATATTATATACAGTAGTCAACATTTGAAGTGGATCAAACCTTTCATCAAAGTTGTCCTGACACCAAAACAATACCCATTCTTGTCTTAGGACAACTTGGATGAACTTTTTTGATCTGCGTCAAATGTTGACTACTATGGTTTTATAGGAGGAGGTTTCATAGACTTGACAAAAAATATCATAGGTTCCAAAAAAATATTAAGCAGCAAAAACTCCAATAATTCCAATATTGATAATATCAGAATATATTACAGTATATATACTGTATATATATATATTACAGAATATTATGATTTCTGAAGGATCATGCACTGAAGACTGGAGTAATGATGCCAAAAATTCAGCTTTGCATCACAGAAATAAATTATATTTTAAAGTATATTAAAATAGTAAACCGCTATTTTAAACTGCAATATTTCATAATATTACAGTTTTTTTCTGTATTTTTGATCTAATAAATGCAACTTTGATGAGCATAAGAGGCTTCTTTAAAAAAAAAAAAAAAAAACATAAAAAAATTTTCTGATCCCAAACTTTTGAACCGAAATTAAGAAATATATTGCGATTTTGTCCATATCGTCCAGCCTTGTCTATTCTTGTACAACTAGGGCATGCTATTTGTAGGTGTGACCTCTTGATGCTTTAGTTAAGTTGTTTCTTCTGTCCTGTAGGGCTACCGGCGTTTGAGCATCGACATTGAGGCCATGAGAGACATGAGGAGAGAGGTGCGAGATAAATGGAAGATGATCTTAGAGAATCTGGGTAAGAGGTTATGTGTGAGAGATGATGTTCCAGTGATTCAGGGACAGTCTGTCATTGAGATGTTTGGTTTCTTCTCTCAGGGTTCATGGCTGAAGCCGAGTCTCTGCTGACTGTGTCTGCCAGCGCATCATATGACCGCATGAGAAACGCAGCGGTCGCCCGCAGCCTCCTACAGACCCTCCACACTGAGACATCCATATTTAGCAGCAAAGAGCCTCCACCCGAGAGATACCTCTTCATCCTGGTGAGCATCTTACTCAAACTACTCAAAGTATGAACAATCAAAAACAGTCAAGAGCAGAAGTATATATTGCTGCATTTAAATGTGTAATGTTACTTCTCTATCAGTGCAGATCATTGCAATTTAAAGCAAGATGCGGTGGGTATTACTTTTTTATTCATTTTTAATTTAATATAAAAAGAATTGTAAATATCCACCTTTTTCTTCAGTGTGGAAGTAAGCCTACGGTTGAGGCTTCCGGTTTATTAGCCGCTATAGGGAGATAACGAGAAGAATAACAAAGTGCAGTAAACTAAAATTGTTTGCACTACAAACTCATAATTGAGATAATAAATTAAAATAATATGGTAAGAAACACCAATTTGCAATGTCAAGCAGCAAAACAAGCTGTTTTGTTTAGCTAAAAATAGCTGGACATGGATGAGACTGGAAACCAGATCCGTAAAATTTACAAATGGCCGCACCCACTTTTAGAGGTAAAAAAAAAAAGTGGATAAACATGAATATTCTCAATTCATAATATAATGTATTTATAATTAATATTAAAATGAATTTAATATCATATTAAATATAAATGTTTAATATTTTAAAAATAATAATATTTACTATTTAATAATTTTATATACTTTAATAATATTTATTTGCCTTCAAAAAACATTAAAACATCAGAAAGATTAACAAATAATTTATTTTTTCAGCTTTGCCAAGTAAATAAGCATAAATTTGTCTCTTTTAATGGCCACTAACATTTAAAAAGATATGGCTGATAATTCTGTGGGTATTTTTAAAAATCATTACAATTTTATGGAGCATTTTATCTTAAAAAAGGGTTTGAACTATACTAATTTACATGCACAAAATAAATGTAATATATATTTTATAATATATTAGCTAAAAAAAACACAACAATATTTAAATGTGTGCATCAGGGTTATTATAGTTTACTAAAACTAAAAATGCAATTTTTTTTATTTTTATATTCGAATTCAGCTAGTTGCCAATGCAACAGTTCTCATTTTAATTTAGCTAATGAATTAAGGTAACTATAACTGGAACTAAAATGGAAATAAAAATTACTAAAAACTATATAGACATTTTTAAAAAAACTAATACAAAAAACACACCGAACCTAAAATTGAAATGAAAATGGTAAATATAAAAATGAAAACTAATTTAAAAACAAATAAAAATAACACAACAAAACTATTGATAGAAATTAATATTTTTATTTAGCAAAGATGCTTTAAATTCATCAAAAGTGTTGATAAAAAACATGTATAATGTTACAAAAGATTTGTATTTCGGATAAATGCTGTTGTTCTGAACTTTCTATTCATCAAAAAAAAAATTTAACAGCAAATGAAAAAGAATATTAGAATGATTTCTGAAGAATCATGTGACTGGAGTAATGATGCAAAAAATTCAGCTTTGAAATCACAGTAATAAATTCCATTTTAAAATTTATACAAATAGAAAATAGTTATTTTAGTAAAAATATTTCAAAATAAGAGATATGATAGATGACCTTCTTTTTCGTCACTTTGACCTCTATAATATGTTTGCTCAGGACCGGCTGATTTATCTGGACGCTGCTGAGGATTTTGTGGCCAAGGCTCGTCGCTTCTACCCTCCTAAAGATGACGATGATGATGAAGAGGAAAACCCCAGTCTAATAAATCTTCCTTTGCTGCTGTCCCGCATAAATCAGAACATCTCTGGAGGAGAGGACGACGACGATGAGGGCGAGACCACCGGTCCAGAGGACTGACACTGAGATTGGATTGTGTTGATGTTTTCAGAATCGAGCTGAAGGGCTTTTAGAGGTAAACGGATTTGGACTGATGCCGGCTTGGATCAAGGTGGATGGGGATGCTTAAGATTAAATGGCACAGGCTGACACCATTTATTAGGCAAATGCTTTTGTGAGAAACAAAGGAATCATCAAAATAGCTGTAGATCTAACTTTTAATGTAATTATGAAATATAAGATCAGGATCGCTAAGGCATGTTGATATTGTAAGTGTAAGATGGAGTTTTCGAATAAATAGAAATGAAGCTTTTCTCTTGAAATTGTGTCAGTGTTCTTTGTGCTTCTATTTGTTTCTTATGATCATGCAGATTTTCACAAGAGGTTAACTGATGGACTGGAGTGGTGTGGATTATGTAACGAATAATTGACGAGGGGCCGTTGAATTCTTAGAAAATAATGCACAGCCGATGTAGTGATGCGGCCACGACGCGAAGCGGGTGTGGATTATTTTCGTAGAATTCAACAGACCGAAGTCAGTTATTCCACTTATACTACGGTTACCACAGATGATAGATCAAATGATATATTTCAAGGCATTCATCCGGTTTTTGTTCTTAAAACGCTATTGTTAGTAGGATTAATTTCTTACGCTTCTCATCGAAGGCCTCAGTTGCTAATTCCAAAACGTCATTTTAGACCTAGTAACGACGCTTGAGCCGTTGATAGCAGACTAATGCAGTTAATAATGAAGTTTAGACAGACAGACAGACAGACATAAGGAAAGAGAGAGAGAGCTTGTGAGTCTCTCAGAAGTGATCAGCAGCAGTGTCTCTACTAGTAGTGAAACTGTAAGTTCATTTTATTAAGGAACAGTGCCGTTGTTATCTCGCTTGTGAGAAATGTCATGTAGTTTTTAAGTTGTTAATCGTCACAGCAGCGCTAACAACATTAGCGCGTATGCTAACGTGTGCAAACTGTATGTGTGTGCGTCTGTAAGGGAGAGAGAGTGGGAAAAAAGAGTATGTGCTTTCCGTACGCAATAAAACATGATTTTGTGGCAAAACATGTAAGTTAACTAATCTGTCGTTTTTATCCTATTGTTTACGGTATTTATTTATTTATTTATTTATTTGGCCACTGTCGTTGTGGGTTTTGGTTATTTTGCAGTTTTAGACTGTTAAGGACCTTTAAAAAATAACTGAAATGGTGTGACGAAGTGATATAGACATGTAATGCGGTCAAGAGCTGCCTGGAACTACGTTCGCCGTGCGTTTCCCTGAAAATAACGCATACTTCAGAACGTTCATCAGCCAATCAGATTAAAGAAGTCCACTTAAAGAACAAAAATTTACAGATAATGTACTCACCCCCTTGTCATCCAAGATGTTTGCATCTTTCTTTCTTCAGTCGCAAAGAAATTATGTTTTTTGAGGAAAACCCAGAGTTTGAACTTCCAAAATGCAGTTTAAATGCGGCTTCAAACGATCCCAAACGCGGTTGTAAACAATCCCAGCCGAGGAAGAAGGGTCTTATCTAGCGAAACGATCGGTTATTTTCATTAAAAAGTATTTAAATTGTATTTTTTAATCTTAAACACTCATCTTGTCTAGCTCTGCCTGAACTCTGTGTATTCTGGTTCAAGACAGTTAGGGTATGTCGAAAAACTCCATTCGCATTTTCTCCCTCAATTTCAAAAATCATTTCAAATCATGTAAAAACAGGTAAAACAGCGATAAAGGGCGATTTTGAAGTTTTTGTCATGAACCAGAAAAAAAAGGAGTTCAGGCAGAGTAAGACAAGACTAACCTTTGACATTAAAAAGTATATAAATGTTATTATTTTTATGAAAATAACCGATCGTTTCGCTAGATAAGACCTCTCTTCCTCAGCTGAGATCGTTTGAAGCCGCATTTAAACTGCATTTTGGAAGTTCAAACTCTGGGCACCATAGAAGTCCACTATATGGAGAAAAATGCTGAAATGTTTTCCTCAAAAAACAATTTCTTTATGACTGAAGAAAGATAAACATGAACATCTTGGATGACAAGGGGGTGAGTATCAGGGGCAATTCTATCATTAGAATATGCATTATATTGGACGTTAAATTTTCAAATGAAAATGGAAACATGTTTGTTTTATTAAGTCAGCTGTGGTGTGATGAGGGGTGAACACAGCGAAAACTACAGTAGATGGGGAACTTATTACTCCTTTTATGACAAAGAATCACACAGATGCAGATATTATAATCTATTGATAAACACACACCTTGTCCTCCGTTTCTCACTCTGCGGATTGAAAAAGAAGAACACGCTGAAAGACAGGAGGAGCCGATCAAAGTTTGCGGTTAAGGCTAGAAGGAATACAACTCTAGCTACTGGGCACGTGCACATCAATCTATCGTTATTTTTGTCACACTGTACAACAATAAAATTGTTTTTGCATTATAGTAAGGGGTAAGTTTAGGGTTGGGGTAGGTGTAGATGTTTAAAAAAAATAATAATAATGATCTAATAGGTAGAACAATTAATTTCATTGTCAGCTTCCGGTCGGAGCTGTATCCCTTCTAGCCACAACCGAAGTTTGCCACAAACTTTATGAAATTTAAAGGGGACTGAGGCGATCACGAATTGGCCTCCCTAAAAATGGCCTAGCGACGCCCATGGCGAGCACATCATCTATAAATTTTTGTTCTGGAAATGGACATCTCCTTTAAAGCATTCAACAGCCCCACAATATAATGAGATGTTTTTATCAGTTGTTTGGACTCTCATTCTGACGGCACCCATTCGCTGCAGAGGATCCATTGGTGAGCTAGCAATGCTAAATTTCTCTAAATCTGTTCTGATGAAGAAACAAACTCGTCTACAATAATAATACACAATAACAACAGCATGAATAAAAGGAACAGAAACCTTTTTATTGAACATTTTTATTGAGGTCCCAAAAACCATCATCAACAATATTATGTAAACAATATTAATTAGGAAAATAATAAAAAAAACAACAGCTCAAATATCCACAGCCCCCAGGGTTGAGCGGACAGTACGAGGGTGTGGATTCAAGCTAAGACGAGATAGCATGTGCAATCAGGAATGTAGACATGGTGTGCGGCGGTCTGAGGACTGGCGTCTCCTGCAGGCTACTGCTGGACCTGGCAACGTGAACACAGCGTGAACAACCGTTAACAAAAGAGCAATGAGGATTTTGATGACCAAAATACAGAAAGTGCCTAAAACACTGAAAATGTAAAAGTTCATTTTACTATTTTTTTTTCTGTACTATCATTATATATGTACATGTCACACAACCTTTTAAATCTATGTCAACTGTTTAAATGGAAAAAAAGACTATATCCTGCGGCATCTCGTGGATAAAAGCCCGACCTCATGTTTTACCTTGAAAACACAAACTAACAACATGCCAAGTTTTTTCACAGTCAATTTAGAAAGTAATTGATTCCTTGGAAAACATTACTGGTGACTTTTTTGCAGACTTAATATGTAACAGATCTACAACTAACTTAGGACAATAATCTCCTTGTATCGTTATCAACTTCAAAAAAAAATTATATATAACTTTTATAAATCATATAACAGTTAATAAATTTTAGTTTCTTTTTTTCTTTTTTTAATTAAATTTAATTACTGTAGTAACACTTACATTATGTGTGCATATTTATTTTTTAAATGGAATCTTTTCTTTAGTTGCATTTAAAAATCCCACTTGCTGTCTGCCATTTTTGAAAATAAAATTATATCAATATGTAAATATTTTATATAAAAGAAAAATAATATACATGATATATTTACTGTAATATATTCATAAAACAAAACAACAACAAAAATCTTTATTTAGGAATCTTCTCATTTGCATTTAAAAATCCCACCAACTGTCTGCTATTGTTTCTTTTTTTTTTCTTTTTTTTTTTTTTAAACGTTACAGTTGCATTCTAAAATCCCACTTGCTGTCTGCTATTTTTAAAAATAAAATGATAATATATAAATATTATATCTAAAATAAAAATACATGAAATATTTATGACATTTACTAAAACAACATTTCCTCATTTAGTTGGATTTAAAAATCCAACTTGTCAGGATTAATAATTTTATTATGGATGTTTATATATTCATTTAATAAAAATCTATGAATATACACATTTTATGTTAATAATAAAATACAATGTTTTACTCTAATATTTTCCAAAACTATGTTATGAAACACCTTTAAAGACGACACTTTGTGTGCATACATAAAATGTATATTAGGAATTTTGTAATGGAATCTTTTCTCATTTTTATAAATCACAATTTTAGTTTCATTTTTATTTTATTTTTTAACTTAGTCTTTTCTTGTTGCATTTAAAAATTCCACATGCTGTCTGCTATTTTTCAAAATAAAATATGAATATATAAATATTACATATAAAATAAAAATAATAAATGTAAATATTACTTAATATATTTATGACATTTACTAAAACATTCTCATTTAATTAGGATTTAAAAATTCCACTTGTCAGGATGAATAAATTTATTATATGAATATTTATATATTAGTTTAAAAATCCTGCTTGCTAAATATATACAGTAAATAAAGTAAAAAAAAAAAAAAAAAAAAAAAAAAGTACATTCTAAATAAAATATAAAGTATTTTTAAATAAAATATTATACGTATATATACACATACATACATACACACACACACACTCTATTAAAAACAAATGTACCTGCTGAGACTGTGTGTCTGGTCCTCTGCTGGCCAGACGGCTGAGAATGTTCCTTTCAGACATCTGCAGCCTCACGGCAACAGGGGGTATCCTGGCGATGGTCGCCGGGAGGCGAGTGACATCTGCTTTCATGTCACTGAGCAACTCTTCTAGCTGTTTCAAGACTGTCAGAAACACATAGAAGGTGACAGTGAGCATCATCTTGTACACAGAGTCAGAAGTTCAAAATTAAAACGAGGTCAGACGACGAACCTTTATGTAGGACGGCGTTGGCAGGTTTGTTTCCGGACATGGATTCCTTGCTCAGGTGCTGGTGGGACTCGGCCAGACACTCCACTTCACTGAAGCGTGTGTTGAGAGCCATGGAGGGGTGAGAAGGGTCTTCAGTCATGTTCAGATACGCAGCCCTGCGCAGCTGTTCTTCAATCACCAGAGCCTGCTCAAGCAGCTACAGGAGAAAATGTGTTACTAACTCAAATATCTAGACTCGTATACATGAAAAAATTGAGTCTTTTCATAATACCTTGAATCTCCTGGCCAGAAATTTGTTCTTGATCTCCAGGAAGTTCCCTCTGTTGATCTCCCCCTTGAAGGGTTCGTTAAGAATGGCGAATCGGACGTCGTTCTGAATATCTTGCCACCGAGCGTAACCGTGTCTGAGACAGTGAGTTAGGGTAGATTTCATGCTGCGCTTGTCACAGAACACATCTGAAAGACACTCACACGTGTACATGTACGCTGAAAGCTGCGGAGGTTTTTTAAGGATACTGTATGATGCCAGCGAGTAGCCAGTAGTCGTGGCGGCGATGCCAGATCTCATTGGTCTTCTTGGTGACTGTAGCGGCTCGCTCCTCATTCTGCCAAAGGGAGTGTAATTCTGTGAAAAAAAGAGAATTTAGTAGAAATGCTTTAACTTTCTGCCTTTTTGCAAATAATTATGTTATAATTCTGCCTTTTTAACACATTTAATAATAAAAACATTCTTGAAGAGGCAAAACAACCAAGCACCATAAAATGTATAAAAGAAAATACTGATAAGCATTAGAGATATTGAAATTCAGGTAAAACAACAAATTCTGTATTTTTCTTATAAAGCTGTATGTATACACACAGACACAAAAATTCATATTAATATTTTTTAATTGAATCTTTTATTATTTCACTGCATTAAAAAAAAAAAAAAACCTTTTGTCTACTATTTTTAAAATAAAATATAAATATATAATATATAATTATATGAATAATATAATATAATATATAATTATATGAATATTCATAATAATATATTCACTTTAATATATTCATGAAACACCTTTAAAAAAAAAAACAACAAAAACAACAAAAAAAAAACAAAAAAAAAAAACACCACATTTCCTCATTTATTTTAAATAAAATTCTATGAATCTATGCATTTTACGTTTATAATGAAATACAATGTTTTACTCTAATATTTTCCAAAAATATGTTATGAAATAGCTTTAAAGACAACGTGTACACAACATGCGTGTATACAAAATTTATATTAATATTTTTTTTAATAGAATCTTTTCTTATTAAGCTGCATTTAAATTTAGTAAAATTCAGGTAAAAATTTATTTTACATTTTTGTTATTAAAAAAAAAAGCTGTTCCTTTAAATATGATATATATTGTGTGTACACACACAATACACTTAATGAACTGTAAGTGAATAGTTGGAATAATCAATTTAATGTGGTTCAAATAGTTACAATTAATAATATACATAAATAGTTCATTAATAGCCAAGAAAAAAAAAATAAAAATTATATATATATATATATATATATATATATATATATATATATATATATATATATATATATATATATATATATATATATATATATATAAAAATTAAAGAAAATAATAATGATAATAATAATAATAATAAAATAATATTAAAAATAATTAAAAAATGAAAAAAATAAATTGTTAAAAATAGTTTATATTAATATTTTTAATGGAATCCTTTCTCAATTAGTTGCATTTAAACTGTAAAATTCAGGTAGAACACTATATTTTATATTTTTGTAACAAAAAAGCTGTACCTTTACATATTATACATTCTGTGCATACACATACATTTTTTTTTTTTAATAGTGAATCGTTAGTGAATAGTTAAAATAATTAAAAATTAAAATTCTCAAATAGTTACAATTAATAATATACATAAACATAGCCAACATATTAATTAATGGCTAATATAACATTAATAGCTAATATAAAGATTTGAAAAAAAAATAATAATAATAAAATAAAAATTAATAATAATAAATAGTTAAAATATTCATAAAAATAATAACAATGACCATCAAATTAAAGTTAAAAATAAAGTTAAATTTGTTGAAAACAAATTGTTAATAAAATTAATTAAATGAAATTTAAATAAATAGTTCACATAAAGTTCTATATCTTTTTATACAAAATGCAGATCTAAATGCTGAAAAAAAAAAAAAAAAAGGAACAATGACTTAATATATATTAACCAAAATCTAACTTAAAAAGGTACATCTTCAAAAACTTAGAAGCTTGTCAAAAAAACATCTTTACCTAATCACTGAGAATAACTGAAATAGACACTCTGAGCAGGATATCTTACCGGTAAATCCTCCATCTGCGATGTTGAACATGAACCGTGTTTTGGCTTTCTTCCTCTCTTCAATTGCTGCTCCTGCCGCACTGTCTTTGGCACTCTCTCCGTTCTGCAGTTTTCCCGCTTCCTCCGTCTTACCAGAATCTTTCTCGTCTTTCTGACCTGGAACGAAATGAACGACGCAAGTTAGTAAAGTGGGACAATGAGACCCAGAAACTACATAATCATGCCAGCCAGTCAGGTGGTACAGACCTTTCTTGTCATCTGTAACAGGGGTAGTGTCCATCTTCTCAGGTTCGTCGTCCTTCTTTTCTCCTAAAAAAAAAAAAAAAACGTGAACAAATCAGCCATTGCATGTTTGGACAAAGTATATTTTTGATCCCTATCAAACCTATATTCTGAAAGTCAAACTCCAATTTTGTTTACCTTTGGCATCTGAAGTTTCCTTCTCAGCCTCAGATCCTGTGGGCTTGCTGTCGTTGGTCTTATCCTCAGCGTCTCCAGACTTGCCCTTCTCTTCCTCCTTCTCATCTTGCTTCCCATCAGCCTTGTCTCCTTCTGAAGAGGATTCAGGCGTCTTGTCCTTCTCCTCTTTGTCTTTGCCTTTGTCTTCAGAAGCAGAAGAACCTTCATCATCTTCATCAGGAATGGCAATGACCTTTTGATGAGATCAAAAACAATTTAGCTTATTAACAACCAAAATTATCTTACTACTTCAATTCATTTTACAAACAAATAGCTCAAGACTTAAAATCCTTTAAATAGGGCAATAACCATAACTTTCACTGTACTTGCAAAAACGTGATGGTTTTGCCTTTCTCAGTATTTTTGTCTTGTTTTCAAGTACCAAAGATTTCCAAAGAAGCAAAATGAAGTAAGATAAGATGTAACGTTTTTTTGGAAAACTGAACAAAATGAAGTGTTTATGATCAAAACAAGACTAAATCTGCCAGCAGGCTTTGAAAAATAAACAATTTAAAGAAAATTGGCCCTTAATTCCCTTAATTTTATTCTGTTTCTCAGAAAACAGGACTTCCTATCTTCCTTTTGCATCAAGTAAAAGTATATTAGTAAGGATGTTTAGATTTGTTTAAAAAAAACAACACAACCACTGAGAAAGATGCAGTGCATGCAACATTTAGTGCCATGACTTCATAAATGTAAGACTTTTTGCTCTGAATAAAGCGTATTTACTGCTTTAATTATGAAAGGGTGAATTTAGACCTTTAAGGCCCAGAGAAACCCTGTTTTATGCTTAATACTGCTTGTTTTAAAGCAATGAATTGTATAAAGTGCCATATACATTTAGTTGAAGTCAAACGTTTACATACACCCGAGCGATCATACAAAATGCATGTTATTTTATACCCTTCAGGTCCCACAAATTCTTTGTTTTTCAGCATTTTTGTGTATTTGAATCCTTTCCAACAACAGTGTGAAAAGATGGATCTCAAAATCATACAGAGGACAACTGAGGGACTCATATGCAACTATTATAGAAGGTTCAAACACTCACTGATGCTCCAGAAGGAAACACGATGCATTAAGAGCCAGTAGGTGTCAGTAAGTCACAGCGATTGAACAGAATCATTTAAAGGGTTGAATCATTCAGGAACGAAACACCGTCATGTTGCTCAGAGATGCAAAACAGTGCTGTGGCTGTGTTTGGAATTAATTTTGTTTGCGAAAATAGAGCAAAAACAGGCAATATTCTGTCTAATTAATGCGGTTGTAAATGATCCCAGCTGAGAATGAAGGGTCTTATCTAGCGAAACGATCGTTTTTTTAATAAAATTAAAAAAAAAATACAATTTATATTTCAAGTTTTTCGACATACCCTAACTGTCTTGAGCCAGACTACACAGAGTTCAGGGAAAGCAAGACAAGATGAGCGTTTGAGATTGAAAAGTATTTAATTTTTTTTTTTTTTTAATGAAAATAACCGATCGTTTCGCTAGATGAGACCCTTCTTCCACCTCCTGCATTTGGGATAGGTTGAAGCCGCATTTAAACTGCATTTTGGAAGTTCAAACTCAGGGCACCATATCAGTCCACTATATGGAGAAAAATCCTGAAATGTTTGCCTCAACAAACAATTTCTTTACAACTGAAGAAAGACAGACATGAACATCTTGGATGACAAGGGGGAGTTCTCCTTTAACTGCTGTTTTCTGACCGATATTAAGAGGAAAGCACATACCACGTTTATATATTCATCTAAACATATCAAGGCTTTAAAGAGAGATCCGCACAGTTTGTTGCATAAGCTGATACTCACTTCATTGTCTTTCTCACTGGCGTCTTTCTCTCCATCTCCATTTTTCACCTTCTCTTTATTGCCGTCTTTTCCACCATCTTCTGCTTTGGAAACGGCATCTGCAGAACAACGAGACAAAAGTTTAACAATCCGCCTTATTTGAACAACAATCAAGTAAGAGAGGATGTAGCATATGAGGTACCTGGAGCAGGTGTGTTCGGTTGAGTGTCTGCTGGAGTGCCAGTAGAGGGCGTTTTGCTGGGGGAATCAGGCTGACTGCCGGCGGTGGAAGCGGTTTTATTTTCATTCAGCTCCATCATCCAGGGCATCGACCACTGACCGTTCACATGCTCGAACTCTTGCACCTGAAAAAAAGTAGTTATACAAACACAACAATTAGACATCTATGCAAAAAGGATTTTGCTATTCATTTTGTACCACATTGTTCTTAAGAACAAACTCACTTAATTATATTCAGTTTTTCAGAAAACGAGACTTTCTATCTTCATTTTGCATCTCAAGGAAAGAATATTAGTGAGGATGTTTAGCATTAGCAAAAAAAAAAAACACAGACAATCAATAAGATGGATGTTCATTTTTTGCAGTGCATGCAACATTTATTTATGCATCTTGCAAATTTCATTTAATCTGTTTTTAAACTCTTTAGCTTTTGAACAGCATGATTTCTACAATTAAGCATTACTCGTTTACCTTCTTTCTGATCAATGACATCACACCAATACGAGTAAGGACGTGCTGCCGTGACAGTCCCTCCCGGGGAACACCATCAGCAAAGCTTTCAGCACCATCCGCACCAGGCTCACACAAGTGCCGCATAAAGAGTGAAACGTAAGCCCTGAGAGAAAGTAGAAATGAACAAAACCATTAGAATCAGTTTAAAGATACAAGACAGCCAAGGTATGAATATTTATCCAGAATTACATTTTTCTAGGAGCCTTTCACCCACAAATAAATGTTTCAAAAAAAAAAAAAAAAAAAAAAAAACCCTTGCACATGGAAAGTTCCTGATTAACCTGCGAGTAACCAATAAATATTATATATATATATATATATATATATATATATATTATATATATATATATATATATATATATATATATATATTTATATATACACACACACACACACACGAATGTGTTTGTATTTATATATACACACCCAATAACTACACAGTAACAGTACACACACATTAGGCAAATTCAAACTTGTACGTGATTAATCGCGATTAAGCGTTTGACAGCCCTACTTAAAATACACATGTAATAGCAATGATGCAATAATAATTAGCTCAAATAAAGTATCAAAAGCAATTAATCATATGGTTTTATCGAACAAAACCATTAAAATACACAATGTATTAAACGATAGAGCTAACGTACATTGCGCATTACTACAAAGGCCTACAGAGGGCGCCAACGGCCTGACAGCGGTTTTTACACTTTACTGTGCCATCTAATCCGCATTTAATCAAATGTCCACTTAATCTAAAATACTTGTCCATTTCATTACAACAGAAATGCTACAGACACTGTAATTTCTTGAATATGTGGAGATCAAAACGTGTAACTCAGAGTGAGGGTTTGAGCATTTATTTTGAAATGGCGATAAACAGTTAGCATATTGAGATAGATGATGTATTATCCTGTGTTTGTGTAGGTTTATAAATAATTTACCATACAAATCTGATGAAATAGCGTGCATTGCATTCCCAAATGAACGTTATAAACAACATGCAAAGATTCTGATACGCTCCATACATATAAATGATAACGGTTTGTGTAGCAGCATTTACTGTGAACAGAGCTGCTCTGAGACGCACATACTTTACCTACACGCATGTAAATAATTAAAGTGCATATATTAAACCTGCATCACATGTATTTATTTAATTGAATGGTAGAATTTGTCAATTCATAATAACATTATGCTTTATTATGATTTTTAAGGTTTAATATGTGGAATGCGCCACTTCCGGTATTTTACTCATTACTCGACAAGGGCAAAATGCTATTGAGGATTTCTTTAAATCTAATACCTGAACGGAATTGAGGAATCACTGCAGCCCTAAAATTATCATATTCATAGCCCCCCCACTTATATAAAATTCATAACCTAGTTGTTAACTTAAATGAAAACCACTCCGTAAGTTAAAACTCACTTGAACTCCTTCTCTGATTTGCCACGCAAGTCTCTGACCAGCCACTGGGTTGTGAAGGCGTCCTGAGGCGGCATCCCATAACGCATCACTGCGTTCAAGAAGGCCTTCCTCTGACGAGCATTGAAACCCAACACCTGCCAAATGAAAACACTGTTTTAGTATGTTAAACTCAAAACACATGCATTTTAGAAAAAAAAAAAAAAAAAAAAAAAAGGTATCGTTCACTCACCTCGATGTTGCCGCTCACTCTGGCCAGCAGGGGGGGCAGGGGTTTGTCTTTGTCGTTTCGGAGGCCTTTCCTGTTGGGTCGCCGTGAATTGGCTGCAAGCAGACAGTGAAGATTTGCATTCAGTAAAAGGGTTTAAATAATTTTAAATATTTTTGGATTTGTAAAATTCTGTGTTTGATCATCGTTATGTTGCTCTCACCACTCCCACCTTCTGTGCGTTCGTCAAAGTCCTCGTCTCCTTCTTCTGAAGCAACAGAATAATCTGATTGGCCATCAGATTGATCATCCTGCCAGTCTGTAACAGAACAAGAAAGATTAACACCATATAAACAAGCACTTTCAATGGCTGTTTATATTAACCTAGACAAAACACTTCAAGGTTCATAGTTTAGTTTTGGTCCAGAGTCTAATAGTGTTAGCACATCTCTCACCTCTGTCCTCCTGAGAGCCGTCGTTGTAGTTGACCTGTTTGCGGATTCGCTTGCCCTTGCCCAGATTACGAGCCAAATCCTCCTGCTGCTGCTCGTAATGGTGCCGGAGCAGTTTCTCCCAGTAATCTGGATCCACACTTTCCTCCTGTTTGATGATTTCCCTCTGAACTTCCTCTTCCTGAGGGAGAAGAAACAAATCATGGTGAAAAAGTGCAAGACATGCCAAAACGTACATATATAATAGTATTATTGACAATTACAGGACATTTCTAAACCACAACTTCACATGTCATAGCATGTGTGCCAACTAGGGCTGCATGATTTCTTCAAAAAAAAAAAAAAAAAAAAAAAAAAAAAAAAAAAAAAGGCCAAAAGGCACATTTTCAGATTAAAAAAAAAAAAAAAAAAAAAAAAAAAAAATTGTGACTGCCATATAAAATGCAAAAAAAAAAAAAAAATAAATAAATAAAAGAGCTCCAGGTTTGCTGTGCTTGGCAAAAAAATTAAGTGATTATATATCAATATAACTATTAAAAATACAATAAAATCATTACTACAATTACTAAACAGTGAAATATACAATATAAATAGTATTAAATAAATGAAATCAAAACAACAAGCCATTACTATTGTAATATTTCACTGTAAAGGTAAACAGTTAAGAAAAATTATTATTATTATTATTATTATTATTATTATTATTATTATTATTATTATTATTACTACTACTACTACTACTACTATTATTATTATTATTATTATTATTATTATTATTATTACTATCAGAGTGTAATTATAAAATTGCAATACTAATATAATAAGTAAAAAAATATTTATTTTGCTGTCTCATGTTTAAAATGTTTACACCAAATTGTATTACTATTCTCATATATACACTATAAAACTGCAATATTATTTACGTACTTTATTTATTTATTTTTTTCCCCCAGATGTTAAAACCCAAGTTATATTACTATTGTAATATTTCACCGTAATATAACTTAAAAAAAAAAAAAAAAAAAAAAAAAAATATTGAAAATCCTTTAGTGTAGTTATGAAATGACAAATCTAATATTTATGCCTGTCTTCACTTTCAAACATTTAACCATCAAGCTTTTACTTTGGTGGAAAACTGCAGCAGAACTTGAAGCTTCTCTTTAGTTGACAAGAACAGATTTATAAGTGCTTCTCTTTACAAGTTTATGAAGATGGTTGGAACACATCATGTTCCCTAATGCATGTTATAAGCAACACCAAGCCATATCAAGATTTCCCTTTTATTTTGATTAAATCGCACAATCCTAGTGCCAGTTGTTATCCCACATATGTCCAGCAACCCACAGTGCTCTCTTTTGCCACTCACCGCTTCCTCCTCATCCTTAACCACATACTGAGCCACTTTGAAGGAGCTGAGATACTCGTTCATGCTCTGGAGCTCGGTATCGTCTGTGGCGTCCTGGTTACGATCCAGCAGCCGGTCGATAGCTTTGTCATCATAGTGAATCACGCTGCTGTCCTCTTCTTTATTCTCTCCTTAACAGAACAATACAAAAGGTTTCACTGTCAGTTTTTTTAGATTAGAAATTGTATTGATATAAAGTAAAGTGTTTTGTAACTCCAGACGCACCTTCGCCCTCATCTTTGAAGAGCTCCTCTGTACCAAATTTGAGAATGTCATCCAGCTCCTGTTTGGACATCGAACCGGTCTTTGAGCCCAATCCAGGACGCACAACCAAGTGAGTCAACATCATTTTCTTCTTGGCCACCTTCAGATTAAATAATAATTAAAAAAAAAAAAAAAAAAGATTAGATCAAGGTTTTTGCAGGTTTTAAGAGGATAAATTTAAGACTTTTTAAAGACCTCTTTAAGACCAACTAAAGAAAATTTAAGGGGAAAAAAAACAAACAAAGGGAAAACAATACAGCAATATTATTCTCCAAGTATAGTTCGAGTTTTGCTTTCACTTTCAAATTAGCAGCAATTCAGCATCTAGCAATTTTTTGTTTTTAGCTCATTTCAGTTTTCCCTCTTTTCCTTGCTTTCCTTCGATAAAAGCGCTGTGCACGTTTTACTTTCACTTTCAAATTAGTGGCAATTTGGCGTCTAGCAATTGTTTGTTTTTAGTTAGTTTGAGTTTTCCCTCTTTTCCTCGCTTTCCTTCGGTAAAAGCGCAGTGCACATTTTACTTACACTTGTAAATTAGTGGAAATTTGGCATCTAGCAACTGTTTGTTTTTAGTTTGTTTGAGTTTTACCTCCTTTCTTCAATTTCCTTCGGTTTTAAGTAGCTTGTAAAAACGTGCGCATTTTACTTTCACTTTTAAATTAGCGGTATTAACGTAACGTAACAAACTTTTAATAACAAAATGAATAATAATACACCATGTTATATGCCTAATATAAAATAATAACTTACACAAAGTTTAAATAGGTATACAAAACTGAAAATCAGTAAACACTGTAACTAAATAAATAAGAAACGTAGAACGCTTATTAGCAAAACGAATAAGAAAGCTTAGAAACACGGCATACACCTTGATGTAATATAAAATTAAAAAAAATAAGTTACACAATTTAAATAAATAAAAATCAGCTAACACTGTGGAACCAAATACATCACCTTAAAAAAAAAAAAAAAAAAAAAAAAGGCTTTTCAAAATCTAAATTTTTAAAACGGGCGCTTTTGCATTCCGTTTTGAAAGTCTTCCACCATAGTCTGTCTTTCTCACCTCTCTCGTCTTGTCAGTCAGCTTGACTCTCTTCACGTGATAAATTAAATCTGATCTGTGATGCAATTGTTGTTCGGCACACTGCATTGAGGAGCCACGTTCAGTTTTAATTGTATTGTCTGTTCTCTAACTAAATGATTTTTATTACTATAAAAAAACAACTTCGGGTGACTGACAGATGAAGCAGCACATATCGCCATCTACCATGTATTGTTTAATAAATATTGAGCGACCTAAGCCATGTAGCACAGAAATTACTTTTTCGCTTCACTTTAAAATGAAACACGAGGAAACAATCCCTCACGAAAATTAATGACATGACTATATGAATTTAAGACTTGCAGCTCTGATTTGAGACCTTTCCAGGGCCTTAATTCATGGAAAAGAGATTTAAGACTTTTCAAGACCCGTGGAAACCCTGTTAGATTCAAAAGACAGTGCTGGCACATTACATTTCACATAAAAACTGTAGTGTACCTGAGTGATTCTCTCTTCTACAGAGGCTTTGGTCACAAAGCGGTAGATCATCACCTTCTTGTTTTGACCAATCCTGTGAGCTCTGCTAAAGGCCTACAATGAGAAAATGCCAACCACCAGTGAGTATCACATTGATATTTTAGCAGATTATCCTGATTTCAAAACATCACAAAGTCCATTGCTGATGCCTGAACTCACCTGAATGTCATTGTGAGGGTTCCAGTCGGAGTCGTAGATGATGACGGTGTCTGCGGTTGCCAGATTGATACCCAGACCACCGGCTCTGGTCGACAGCAGGAAAGCAAACTGAGGAGCACCAGGAGCTAGAGCAGAAAAAAAAAAAACAATTAATTATGATGCTTAGAAATGGAGTTTATACAGCACAAGAGAGAACAAACCACATCAGTTGCATAGCAAACATCTGGTCTCACCATTAAAGCGGTCAATGGCTTCCTGTCTCATGCCTCCCGTGATGCCTCCGTCAATGCGTTCATATTTGTATCCCTCGTTCTCCAGGAAGTCTTCCAGCAGGTCCAACATTTTGGTCATCTAAAGAGGAGGTTGAAAACGATCAGCATATTTGTGTTTGCGCTGAGGGGAGCTTCAAAGGTTTCTACGTGTTTTTGCAACATTGAGTAATTCACCACAGACATATCTCACAAATCCTTTCATAAACAGTGTAGAGAGAGTATAAATAAGAGATTCATTGTGCAGTGTAGAGAGCTTCGTTGATTATAATGGAACTTTGTGAGATCACGACAAACTAAAATGAGCGACAGCTTTTAATGATTTTTCAGGGAGTTTGTAAATGAGATATTGTTTAATACAACAGTTTAATAAACAAAGTTAATATTAAGTGACTTACATTGTCTGACTATAACACTATTGCCTGATTTTGCTCTATTTCGTCGTCAAAAATAGTCTGAAACAAGTCACAGCTGAGCTGCTGTACATCTCCATTCAAACCTCAAACACAGCATTTAGTTCATGAATGAACATGGGTTTTTTTTAAACGAATCTAGTGAGTCAAATGATTCAATTTCCCATTTATAAAGAGTCACTTGCTTTATCCCTGAATAAATCTGTTCGAACGAATCGAATGATTCAGTAATTAAATCAGTGACTTGCTGCCACCTACTGGCAGTTTTAGTTTCATTTTTAAAGTGTCTTTTCAGTTATTTAAATCATTATTATTTCTGTATTCAAATTTTTACATTTAAAACATTAATCTCAACATGAATTTATGAATTTGTTTACACTGATGCCACCTCTGAGCCTTAATTAAACATATGAAAATACACCTACAACCCACTTTTGTGTTCTTCTGTGCCACCTCTGTAGTACAAATTAATTTTGTTAATACTGATTTCATTTGATTGGTGATTTCATTTGATTGGTAACTTATTCTCATTCTTTTTTTTCTTATTCTGTTGCTTTAATTAAAAATTTTAAAAAGCTTAAAAAATTAAATTTTTGTAAATGTTAACATAAAAGATGACATACTTTTAATAAAGTTAGAAAAATGCCATTACAAAGATAAAAACAAAATTCCCCAAGTACTCCTAAAGAGAAAAGTGAGCGCAGAGCCCTGGAAAACATCTCAAACCCCCACTGTGCATTACAGGCATTTTTGTCATTAAAAAAAAAAAAATTAAAAATAAAAATATACAATTTCAAAAATACAGTAAAAACTGTACAATTGTGAAATATTATTACCATTTAAAAGAAGTGGTTTCTATTTGATTAGTTTTCAAAATGTAATTTATTTTAATAATGCAAAGCTGAATTTTTAGCATTGTTACTCCAGTCTTCAATCGGTCTTCAATTTTAGAAATCATTCTAATATGCTGATTTTATGCTCAAGAAACATTCTCTCTCTCTCTCTTTTTTTTTTTTTTTTTTTTTTAGAAAATTTAAAAGAACAGCATTTATTTGAAATGAATGTTACAAATGTCTTCACTGTCACTTTTGATGAATTTAATGTATGTTTGTTGAATAAGAGCATTAATTTCTTCAAAAACAACAATCTTACTGACCTTTGAACGCTAGTAAAAAGATTTAAGATCTAAATGATTCCTAAATAAATACTTATTTACCTGAGAGAAGATGAGCACTCTGTGTCCGCCCTCCTTGAGTTTCCGCAGCATCTTCTGCAGTAGCAGCAGTTTGCCAGACGATTTAGTCAAGGCGCTGCCCTCGTACATGCCATTGGGCATCTTGGCAGCTTCCTGTTTCACACAGTCAATCAGACGTCTTGTCAATCTTCAATTTGATCTATACGCAATTCACTCAAATATCATAATATAGGGCCCAATGATTTCCACGATGCAGAAAACGCAGATTCATAAAAATGCAACATGGAACGTCACAGAATTAAATTTTTTAATTATTTTTGGATGAATAAATTAAAAATAGGTCAGTACATGTAAATCAAATTGCAATATGGACTAGTGTCTGTGTTTATTAAGCCACAAACACACTATTTAAAGATGAATTCTGCATGTTCGGCTTGTCTCTGTGTGAATGAATAACGCAGACGCGCGATTTAATTTTCTACACACATACTAAAGCGTGCAATGCTCGCTATGTTTTCAGCCTCTGTCGCCTCAATATGAGTAAATGAACAATTTCTAGAACTGCTCTGAGTGTCACTTCATGTGCATTTTGCTGTTTTATTTAAGAAAAAACATTGTCATATCATATACAAACAGAAACTTAAAGGTTGTTTTAGCTTGAAACTGTGACAGAAATATATTACTTAAATGTAATGATTGTACTACTACTAAAATTATATTTAACAAGGAATATTTACCAGAAAAATGATTTACAAGATAAATGTAAATACACAGAACTGTATCTCTGAAAAAAGAAAGAAATAAAATAATGATGAATTAATTTTTTTATAAAATCAGTTAATTCGATGTTTTTGAGTATTAACATTTAATGAGACCACCCAAATTGAAAACAGAAATTAATGAAAAACTAAGGATTTGTTAAAAATTAAGCTGACTTTGAGGGGGAAAAAAAATAATGTATTTTATAGGGTTCTTTAAAAAGTAATTTTAGTTTAACTTTTAAAAAAAAATTCTGTTAAATTGTGTATGTTTCATTTGAATTAATTAATTTTTTATTGATGTGACTGGTTTTTATTTAACCATTAAAAATTTTGAAATAAATAAATAAATAAATAAAATTTGGTAAGAAATAAAATGGATTTTCATAGGGCCCTAATAATATTAGTTATTAAAGGCACATAAAAAGTGGACCGTACCATAGCAGCAACAGGGAAGAGATATGGATGATTACAGCACTTCTTAAGATCCATGACGACGTTCAGCAGAGAAACCTGGTTTCCGCCACCACGAGTGTTCAGAGCCTCGAAATTGCGGGTCAGGATGAACTTGTAATATTTCCTGAATTCACAGATGAAAGATTTAGAAACTCCACCTCCCTGTAACCTACTTCTCAGCCCATTCCTCATCACATACTCACTTCTGCATGGGGCTGAGCTCAACTCGGACAATGAGCTCTGTTTTGGAAGGCATGTGCTTGAACACGTCGGCTTTGAGTCTCCTGAGCATGTGTGGTCCCAGCATGTCGTGAAGCTTTTTGATCTGGTCCTCCTTGGCAATGTCGGCAAACTCCTCCAAGAAACCCTCAAGATTACTGCAAAATGAGAGAGAAAGAGTCATTAATGGCTGCAGATGCCCAGGGGGCCACCAGATGGAGCTAAAGGGTGCCGTTTAAGGCGAGACAGCCCAGATGAGGGTATATTTAAAAAAAAAAAAAAAAAAAAAAACAAATTCAGAAATCACCCGACTTACAGTTGATTACATTAAGAATTACAAACTTTTTTTTTGTATTAAATGTTTTCTGAAATGCTGTGTTGAAATATTCAAATGAGATGAGATGTTATCTAATTAAATATGTGGCTTTGAAAAGCCAAAAACTCTAATCTCAAAATTGACAGGTGCATGGGGAAAAAAAAAAAAAAAAAAAAAAAAAAAAAAAGTGCCTTTTGCCTGCAGTGTCTTGTCTTAAAAACTTTTTCATAAAACTATATGCAGATTTTCTTTTAAGTATACTTTCGTACAACACACAAACATTCATAATTAATAAAGGAGTTTTCCATTTCTCTTTTTCTGTTTTCTATTATTATTATTATTAATACTAGCTGTTGTTATTTTTATTATTATTATTAAATTAATTCATAAATATTCATAAACATATACCCAGATAATATTTTTATTTGTTTAAACAGTGCCTTGTGAGTTATTCATGTAACTCATTTTATTTTATTAATTTTATATTCCAAGTCATATTACTACAAATAAAATAAATATAAAAGTTTCAATCAATTTTTCCCAAAGTGAATGAATAAATATTTTTTATAATTAATAAATTGGTATACATTTATTGTTATTTATGTTTATACATTTATTTATTTTCTTTCATTTTAAGTAATATGACATAATATCCAACAATATTTCAAGACGTGTGCTCTGAAGATTTCACATTTTGTGCTACCAAGTTTACGGTAATGAATTTATTTCTTAAATTATAAAAGAAAAAAAAAAAGCTCGTTTTTATAGTCTTTTGAATAACTTTCACCATCTTGAAAAGTTTCTCTCGCATACCAGGGTTATCAGTAACTAAAATTATTAAAAACTATGTTATTTGTTATTTTTTTGTATTTTAATGCCTAAATAAAATACAAATATTAGAAAAAAACACTTTCTAGTTTAAGTTTAGGCATTCAAAATCGAACTGAAACTAAAATTTAATATCAAACAGTATTTCAAGACTGTTGGAAAATCTATCATTGAAAGTTTCTCAAGTTCCTGCATGATCCTTGAATTTGATGTTAATGGGAAACACACCTGAATCTTTCTGGTGTGAGGAAGTTGAGCAAATGGAAAAGCTCTTCTAAGTTGTTCTGTAGAGGAGTTCCAGTTAACAACAACTTATGCTGCAATGGGTAGTTGTTCAGCACCCTGAAAAACTACAAGAAAACACCACAGCAAAGCATTAAAACCTCAAACCACCATAACAAAGCACAATTTAGAAATCTGAACCAGTTTTAATAGTCAAATTATTGGATAACCTATGTTGGTCTCACCTTTGACTGATTATTCTTCAGTCTGTGGGCCTCGTCAACTACCAAACAAGCCCAGTCGATGGAGCCCAAAACGGCTGTGTCAATAGTAATCAACTCATAGGAGGTCAACAGTACATGGAACTTCACAGAGGCTTCTTTCTGCATGATCATGAGGAAATAATCACTCATATATATGGATTCAAACATCTTAAGATCCTTCAAGGGGAAACATAGTTCTCCAACTCACTAACCTTCATCTTAGAGGGTTTCTTGCCTCCACGGATGGCGTTGTTCTCAAAGGAGAACTCGTTTTCTCTGATGACAGCCCTGCTGTCCTTGTCTCCGACGTATGTGACTACGTACATATCCGGGGCCCACATTTCAAACTCTCGCTCCCAGTTAATGATGGTGGACAGGGGGGCACTCACCAGGAACGGACCTTTCGAATGACCCTGGAGGATGAACACAGCAGCATCTTAAGAGTAATGAAAGAGGATTTGATATACAAAGGTACTGGTGACTAGGGTTGGGTATTGTTTGAATTTTATCGATTCTGATTCCGATTCCACTTATCGATTCCAATTCTCTTGAACACAATTCCTAGTTTCGATTCCAATAACATTAAAAGAGAAGTCCACTTCCAGAACAACAATTTACAGATAATGTACTCACTTCCTTGTCATCCAAGATGTTCATGTTTTTCTTTCTTCAGTCGTGAAGAAATTATGTTTTTTGATGAAAACATTTCAGGATTTTTCTCCATATAATGGACTGATATGGTTCCCCGAGTATGAACTTCCAAAATGCAGTTTAAATGCGGCTTCAAACGATCCCAAATGCGGTTGTAAAC
The DNA here is from genome assembly GCA_036247105.1 of Cirrhinus mrigala. NCBI lineage: Eukaryota > Metazoa > Chordata > Actinopteri > Cypriniformes > Cyprinidae > Cirrhinus > Cirrhinus mrigala. The sequence continues at coordinate 31,475,095 of CM070025.1, forward strand.
AATCCCAGCCGAGGAAAAAGGGTCTTATCTAACGAAACGATTGTCATAAAAATAATACAATTTATATACTTTTTAATGTCAAACGCTCGTCTTGCTCTTCCCGACCTCTGTTTTTTTCTGGGTCATGACAGTTAGGGTATGTCGAAAAACTCCCATCTCATGTTCTCCCTCAACTTCAAAAATCACCCTATATCGCTGTTTTACCTTTTTGTTGAGGGTGTTTGATCATCTTTGCATGTTCACTTTGCGAAGACTGGGTCGGTACTTCTGCAGCGATGTAGGATGATTTTGAAATGATTTTTGAAGTTAAGGGAGAAAATACGACTGGAGTTTTTTGACATACCCTAACTGTCTTGAGCCAGAATACACGGAGTTCAGGGAGACCAAGACAAGACGAGTGTTTGAGATTAAAGAGTATTTAAATTTTATTTTTTTAAATGAAAATAACCGATCGTTATGCTAGATAAGACACTTCATCCTCAGCTGGGATCATTTACAACCGCATTTGGGATCGTTTGAAGCCACATTTAAATTGCATTTTGGGAGTTCAAACTCAGGGCACCATATCAGTCCATCATATGGAGAAAAATCCTGAAATGTTTTCATCAAAAAACACAAATTTCTTTACGACTGAAGAAAGAAAGACATGAACATCTTGGATGACTAGGAGGTGAGTACATTATCTGTAAACTGTTGTTCTGGAAGTGGACTTCTTTAAAAATTAGGTCAAACATTTTTATTCTGTTTTTATTTTATTCTTTTTACTTTTACAAAGCTTTCTGTCGCAGATGAATAACATCAGCAAAAATCAGCAGCCTAATTAAGCCTAAGAGGAACTTTTGCCTATAGTTTTTAACACACAAAAATAAAAAAAAAAATTCTAATACCACAGCAAAAACAACTAATAAACGACTAATATCAATTTCAAATATTAAATTGTTAAAGGCAAGTAAACAGTCAGTAATAAAATAGGAACAAGCAAATAAATTAGCAAGAGCATAAATAAATACAATTGAACCAATTACAGGTACAGAAATTTAAATCAAAAGCTTTGATTGCATAGTATTCTTTTCATAAATAAAATGTAGATTAACCCACTAAAGTTACGAAAGATATTCAGTCAAGATCAGTGATTTTTTGTTCTTGCATTAACATTAATGACAGGCAGCACCTTTTTTAGGTTACGGTCTCTTTAACACCGAACGCACGCGGATCTAAAAAAACAATACTGTTACACATGCGTTTTCTCTCTCATCTGTTTACTTTCACTTTTACTGGAAATTTGGAACCGGTTATAAAAATGGAACCATTCCTTGATACCCAACCCTATTGGTGACATTTAATTTTTACTTCACATTTCTACCAAACTTACAAAACACAAAAAGTTTTAAAATCACAAAACCACACACCTCTTTATACAGTGAATAGAGGAAAACAGCAGTCTGCACAGTCTTTCCCAGACCCATCTCGTCTGCCAGGATGGTGTCGGTTCCCTGAGCCCACGAGAAGCGGAGCCAGTTGAGCCCCTCCAGCTGGTATGGATGCAGCGTCCCACCTGTGGTGTCCAGATACTCTGGCTGACGCTCAAATTTAATAGTGGGCTAAAGGAGAGTAAGAAATGGGTATAGCCACTGATGAGCAAGTCAATGGCACAGCTGGGTCTAACAGGGGCTGTCATTAATGTGTAAGACCAAAACAATGAAGCTCACTTACATCCACTACAGGGTTCTCTGGAGGTCGGTCCAGTTTTCGCACCTTGCCTTTGATCTTCATCTTCTTTCCTGGTTTCCCTTCATCTCCCATCATCAACTCCCTTTAAGAGAAAAAAAAAAAAAAAAAAAAAGATGAATCTGATGAGTGTTTCTTGCAGTTTCAGGACTATGAATCTGAAGATTTCACATTTTGCACCATCAAGTTTAGGGTAATTAATTAACTTCTTAAATTACAAAAGAAAAAAAAAAAGCTTGGTTTCATAGTCTTTTGTATAACCTTCAGTTCCCTGCATACCAGGGTTATCGGTAACTAAAAGAATACTTGTCATTAGAAATGTTTGTATTTGAAAGCAAAAAAAAAAAAAAATAATAATAATAATAATAATAATAATAAGGCAAAAACACTTTCTCATTTTCATCAAGTTTAAATTAAAACATTAAAGTTTCTAACTGGAAATAAAAACTAAAATTGAACTGAAAACTTAAAAAAACCAAAGCAAAAAAAAAAAAAAAAAAAATAAATAAATAAATAATATAAATAAATATATATATATATATATATATATATATATATATATATATATATATATATATATATATATATATATATATATATATATATATGAAAAAAATTAAATTGATATTAAATAGTAATATTTAAGGAAAAGCACTAAAACTAAAATTATAATAAAATATATTTGAAAAATCCTACGTAAAATGTTAATATAAATTATAATAGTATAAAAAAAATTACTAACACTGAAAATATTAAAAAAAAAAAAATCCAATGCAAAATATTAAACTATAATAGCATAAATAAACTAAAATAAGAATAAATAAAACAAATAGCAACATGAAGGGGGAGAAAAAAACAAAAGAAAAAAAACAAGCAGCACATAAAATTACTAATACACATGGCACACACACAAATATAAAAATAAACCCAAGTCAAATTTTTTAAAAACAAAATAGTATATAAATAATACTAAAATAGCACCGTTAGGAATTCTAAAAATTATTTCAGTAAAAATATTTCTTACACAGTATTTTTGCTCCACATTATCTGGAAGTATGAATTATCGAATGATTTGCGAATCTTTAACAGTTCACATGTATACCTGTGGTTCCAGTACTGCAGTTTATAGGTGTCAAACTCCGGTACATCCATATCCTCTGCCTCCCAGGTGGCCTGATCATACGTTAAATCCCTCCATTTGATGAGGTAGTGACAGTTATTCTTCTTATCCACACTGAAAAGAATAAAACACACCAGATATGATGTGAGGAAAGTCATGAAATTGGTCCAAAGCGATTCAATCTAAAGTTCTTAAGCTCATCTCACCTATGGTTCAGGATACGGTGAATCATCATCCACTCCATCTTGATGCCGAAGCGGTAGTACTTCTCTTCCATCTTAGCATAGGTGGGGTCTTTTTTCTTTCTCTTGTCGCTTTTCTCCTCTTCTCCCTCTCCGCCAAAGTCTATGGGTGGGGGTTCGTCCATGTCGTTCTTGCGCTGGTAGTTTCTGAACATCACCTGACAGTGCATCTCCAGCTAGAGAAGGTGCAGACCAAAATTAGGACCAAGCAAGTGTGAATTCATCCTTAAACCTGGAGTTAAAACAGCATTTTAAGACCAACATAAGAAGCAGGGCTGGTACCTGCAGCTCAGAAACCCAGGAGCAGTGCCAGTAGGACATATTCTGCCATTTAACAAAAAACTCCCTCTCAGGACGACCAGCCAGTGGCTTGGGGTCAGGCGCATCAGATGGGAGGTCACTGGGCCGCGGCACAGGGGTCGGAGGAGGAGGCTCACTCCAGCGCCAAGTCAGAATCTTCTGCACCTTACCTTTCATAGTAGGACACTGGAGGGAAAAAAAATAAAAAGAGGTATAAATTATTTAACAATGCACAAAGGGATAATATGGATAATACCCATACAATACTAATACAAATACTAAAATTATCAATCAAAGCTAGGTTATTTGTACATATTTGAATCCCAATTATTTACATATAATTTATAATTAATAGAATAATGTTGTATTACTTACATCTAAATAATTCAAAAGTAGCTTTCTGTATATTAAGTCCCAAATACATTTTTGTTCTTTTTTTTTTTATTTATTTATTATGCATGTATAGTATATATATTTAAAAAAAAAAAACATTAGATTTGCATTACAGTATCATTGCAAAGTAGGCTATTTGTACATGCTGAGTCCCAAATATATATATATTTTTTTATTTAAACAGTAATTATTTTATTATGCATATATGTTATATAAAATACACATGTATTCATTATATTTATATATTAATGGTATTTATATTATGTTATAATTCAAAGGTAGGCTATTTGTATGATATTTGAGTCCCAAATACATTTTTTTTTTTTTTCTTATTTAAATATTAATTATATTTATATATTAATGGTATTTAAATTATAATTCAAAAGAACGCTATTTGAGTCCCAAATACATTTATTTATTTTAATTTAAATATTAATTATGTTTATATATTAATGGTGTTTTCATTATATATAATTCAAAAGTAGTGTATTTGTATGCTATTTGAGTCCCAAATACATTTTTTTTTAAATAGTAATTATAATTTATTATGCATGTATATTACATAATACACATATTAATTATATTTATATATCAATGGTATTTACATTATATTATAATTTAAAAGTAGACTATTTTAGGCTTTTTGAGTCCCAATTATATTAAATTAAATACTACATTTATTATGCATGTATATTATACAACAAAAAAAAAATACAAATACAATTCATTAAATGTATATATTAATGGCATTACATTCATACTAATTATTACAATTCTAAAGAACACTATTTGTACTGAAAACTTTTTTATGTAAATAATGTATTTTTAATAGTATTTTGTTTTGAAATTACATTTACATTTCTAATATAATTTAATTTAACTTAAAATTATCTAAAAATACTACATTATAATGCATGCATATATCAAACATATCAATGGTAATACACTTAAAATATATTATAATTCAAAAGTAGGCAATTTTTATGTTATTTAAGTCTGACATTTTGCTGTGGTAACATTAATAAGTAATTTAATGATCAGTTAATTATGAAATCGTTACACTTTACAAAAAGGTTCATTAGTTAACATTAGTTAACATGAACTAAGAATGAGCAATACTTCTACAGCATTTATTAATCGTAATGTTAATTTCAGCATTTACTAATACATTATTAAAATCAGTAGTTTTAGTGAGTTGTGTTTGTTAACGTTAATGCACTGTAAACTAACATAACTTTTTATTAACTAACATTAACAAAGATTAATAAATAGTGCAATAAAAGTATTGTTCATTGTTCGTTCATGTTAAATAATACATTGTCATTTTAACAAACAACACCTTATTGTAAAGGGTTACCTATGAAATTTCTTGAAAATTGACAGTCACATGTGACCCCTGACCTTTAAGCCTATTTACACGTTGTAACCTAGTTTACTCACAGTGCAGCGAGGGCAGATCCACTCTCCGTTGGGAATCTCGGGCAGGGGTGGGTTAAGGCAGTGGATGTGGTACGACGAGGGGCAGGAGTCACAGCACAGCAGCTCTCCACCGTCCTTACACACCCTGCAGAACTCCATGTGATGGTCGTCTTCTTCCGCCTCGCCTCCCGCCTCGTTATCCTCCTCGTTATCCGACACGTCCTCACGAGCCTCCCACTGGATGCCCATCTTCTCCTGAAACAGAAGATGATGCAGAATACAGTGGTACATTAGGTCTTGATATTCAGCTCTTTGGACAAAACCAACATTTTACAGAAGGTAAGTGCTGCAGTTTTAGAGTTGGTTCACTCACACAGTGTGGGCAGCTCCAGGTGCCCTCCGGTGCTTTCTCCATATCAGGGTCCAAGCAGACCATGTGATAGGCTCGTGGACAGGTGTCACAGAGAATGATCTCTCCTCCCTGCTGACAGACCTCACAGTAATCCTGATGATCCGTCTCATATCCATCACCATCTTCATCACCTAACAGAGGAATAGAGGATAGGTCACCAACTGATAGAAGAACCCTATGGATTTCCATGATGTGAAAAATGAGAACAGAATTGTGGAATCTAGTCACAAAAAATTTAAATTTAAACTACCATTCAAAAGTTTTTGAACAGTAAGATTTTTAATGTTTTTTTTAAAGAAGTCTCTTCTGCTCACCAAGCCTGCATTTATTTGAACCAAAGTACAGCAAATACAGTAACATTCTGAAATATTTGTACTATTTAAAATACTTAAAATATAAGTTATTTTTGAATATATTTTAATATGTAATTTATTCCAGTGATTTCAAAGCTGAACTTTCAGCATCATTACTCCGGTCTTCAGAGTAACATGATCCTTCAGAAATCATTCTAATATTCTGACTTGCTGCACAAAAATCATTACTATTATTATTATTATTATTATTATTATTATTGTAGAAAACTGCTGATTAGAATTTTCAGATTTCTTTGATTAATAGAAATTCAGAAGAACAGCATTTATCTGAAATTGTAAAAATAAATAAATGCTCATCTTTCTATTCATCAAAGAATCCTGAAGAAATTTACTCAACTGTTTTAAGTATTGATGATAATAATAAAAATAATAATAATAATAATAATAATAATAATAATAATAATAATAATAATACATGTTTCTATGCAAATCTGCATATTAGAATGATTTCTGAAGGATCATGTGACACTTAAGAATAAAGGAATAAAGAACACTTTAAAATATATTCAAATAGAAAGCAGTTATTTAAAAAAAAATAAAAAATAATAATATTTCACAATTTTACTGCTTTTGCTGTACTTTGGATAAAATAACTGCAGGCTTGGTGAAAAACATTAAAAATCTTACTGTTCAAAAACTTTTGACTGGTAGTGTACAACTGCAAAATGTAAAATGTCACTTCCCAAAAAAAAACAAAAACAAAAAAAAAAAAAAAAAAAAAAAAAACTGGGCTCTATTTTAGTAATGTGCCTAAAAAAATTTTCCCCCCTAAATCAATTCACTCTAGGCTTCCAAAAATGTCCTGATGGTTTATTATGTACAAGATACAAAGTTTTCCAAATCAGTTCTCCCATCCCTAGAAAAATCTTTGGGCCCTTAAGTTGTTCTCTGAAGGGATTATGACAGAGAAAAGGTGTTTCCTTGACCTGTTTAAGCCTAAAAGCTATTCGGCAGCACGGACAGGAAGAGAACACAAAATCCTCACCCTTTTTCGTCTTCTTTTTGGGCTTCTTTTTAGTGCTGCTGCGACTACTGCGGCTATTTGATCCATTCGAAACAGACACGCTGTTCATACTGCCATCGTCAAAGTCACTGTCGACGTCAACATCGTCCTCTTCACTCTGAAAAAGAATTTGAAATACAAAGGAGACTGAAGCAGAAAGAAAAACATGGCAAGTCTGATAAATGACCAGAAAATTACTTGGATGTCATTAGCGAGACGCTACATCTAAAATTAGAACAGAGCGAGAAAAAAAAAAAAAAAAAAAAACTGTTCATGGAAAAAGGTTAAAGGATGAGTGCAAAGGCAAGCTTTGAAGGGAAAAAAAGAGATTCTTACAGATGAGCGTTTTCTCTTGCTGTTGAAGCCTCCTAGTTTGATCTTCAGAGGAGCAACCTTTTTGGTCTTAACCTTCTTCTCTTGAGGTTTGGGAGCAGGTTTGGACTTCCTGCGTGCATTGGGACCTGAAATGCGCAAGAATTAGCATAATTTTTCCATGCAGCAAGCAAAAAAAAAAAAAAAAAAAAAAAAATGGCTAAGTACTTCAAATCACCTATAAAGTATCTTGTTTTATTGGATCATGTGACACTGAAGACTAGAGTAATGATGCTGAAAATTAAATTTTGCGTCACAGAAATAAATTATATTTTAAAATATATTTAAATAGAAAACACTTCACATTATTACTGTATTTTTAATCAAATAAATGCAGCTTCGGTGAGCATAAAAAAAAACAAAACAAAACAAAAAAAAAAAAACCTTAAACTAATTTTGAATGTCTTAAATTTCATACATTTTTATCTGAGGTCCAGGTTTTCTGCAGCAAATTCATTAACCAGTCCAAGTTTGCTTCTTTTCCCTTTCTGCACGTGAAATGAGCAACAGCGTTATGCTGTTGGGTTGAATAATTGCCTCATTCTTAAATAACAGCTTCTCGGAAATCATTATAACATGAAAACCATGATTCCTCAACACAGCGAAAAACAACTGCTGAATGTCCATAATTACACTGTTTAGATGAAAATGCACAAATCAAACAAACATCACTGCTGGAGAAAACAGCTGCTTAGCATTCACTCCCTCACATGGCGAAAACCCAATTGCAAAAACACAAACTAAAAGAATCTGAAGCAACTTTGCACTCACCCTTGCCCTCTTTTGTCTTGGCTTTGCGTACGGGAGCCACTGGTGTGGACTCGGCACTGATTTGGGATGCGGGCGCGGCGGGTGGACTTTCTGCTGCTGTGTCAACAGTCACAGTGGCACTAGCGGCCGCCAGGGCTGTGGTGGCAGCAGCCGAACCCCGCAGAGGGTTGTTAGTGCTGAACTCCCTCCACTTCGCTCCCAGAACCATCATCATTTTGGAAACGGCGATTTTGGGATTCTTGGCAGCGATCAGAGGCCTGCGGGATTGTAGGAAGGACATCGTGGTTAAAATCTGGGGGGAAATCCATTTACAACAATGATTTTGTTGTGATCATTCCTATGTTGGTATAAAGCCAACAATATGTTCCAGACATTAACATCATGTCATTTACATCACATCATTATATGGTGCTTTATTCAGTACATATAATTTAAAAGCAGCTTCACAGTAATAAACATGATAATACCAGAATCAATGACGCAAACGTCTTGAAATATGAGATAAAGCTGCTCTAAAAAGAGACAATAGTGTCTTTATTCAGCTCAAGTCATTTCAGTGTTGATTTAGTTCACAGTAACTTTGAAGTTCACAAACTATGAAACATTCAGCTTAAAAAGCAGCTTTACATAAGACAATTGTGTAATTTTTCAGCTCAAGTTTTGGTCTAATCCGATAGTGTCAGTACAGTCAAATCAGTAATGTAGTTCACCCAAATGGTAGCCATTCACTTACATAGCATTTTTTCCACATATTATGGAAGTAAATGGCTACCGTCAACTGTTTGGTTGCCAACATTCTTCAAAATATCTTCTTTTGTGCTTAACAGAAGAATAACTCATACAGGTTTGGAACAATGTATGAGTCAGTATATAATGACAATTTTTATTTTTTGATGAACTATCACTTTAAGTGTCTCCAACAAAGCAAGCTAAAGGTGACAAAAGGAAAGCAACCCAAACTTAGGGTCCTATGATTTTCATGATGCGGAAGATCCAGACGGAATCGCGGAATCCGGTCATAAAAATGGAATTTACTGTGTAACGCAGAATTTTGGATGAATAAATCAAACGTAGGTCAGTACACTTAAATCAAAACACGTTATGGACTAGTTTCTGTTAACATTAAGCCTCAAAAGACTATTTAAATATGAATCCTGCACGTTCTGCGTGTCTCTGTGTGATTTCGCTTACTATACACATATTGAAGCGTGCGTGATGCTCGCAGTGTTTTCAGCCTCTGCCGCCTAAATATATGAGTAGATGAATACAATCTCTACAACTGCTTGGAGAGTCACTTTATGAGCATTTTACCATTTCTTGTGAGGAAAAACCAAAACTACCATCATGTATACAAACAGAAACTTAAAGGGCTTCACAGAGACCCGTCAAAATAAAAGTCTGGTTTAACTTGAAGAAACTGACAGAAATATTACTTAATGTAATGATAGTACTATTATTAGTAATACAATTTTTAAATAAAACATTATTTTTAAGGGATATTTACCAGAAAAAAATAATTACTAGGTTATTTAGTAAAGTGTAAATACACAACACATTATTTTTTCTATTTTTTAATGAAAATCAATTATTTAGAGATGCTTTTGATTGTTAAAATTGAATTCAGAAAACAAATTTGGTAAAATAAAAAAAAAATAAAATAAAAAAAATTGAGAAAAATAATAAAACGCATTTCATAGGGCCTTTAAAATGTGATTTATTCAACTGCTGTTAAATTGTGTAAGTCTCATGATTTCAATTAATTAGACATGCCTTTTGTTTAATAAAATTTAATTTAACCATTTAAACAGAGCCTAGATGGAAATTAAAACAGAAAAACAGAAACTGGAAAAAAAAAATAAAATTGAATTTGGGAAAAAAATTACACAGATTTCATAAGGCCCTACAAACTCCACCAGGACACGGAAATAGAGAGAAACAACTACAGCAACAGTCAGACATGCATCTAACATACTTTTGTCAGAGTAGATGCCAAGTTTATTATGATTATGATGAGCATGCATGTCGCAGGAAATGATATACCACTACTCAAACTAAAAAGCAGTTAAAATTGCCACTGCAATCATCTTTTCTTCCTTTTGTTACATATATCTGATTGTCAAACGAGAAAAATGGGGGATAGCTTATTGTCCTGCTGTCGCACATGTCATCAGAAAAGATGTTTCAGATGTTTTTCAAAGACTATAAGGGCACATGAAATTAATAATAATAATAATAATAATAATAATAATAATAATAATGTTGTACACAGATAAAACTGCAAAAACTGCAATATTTCAGAAACAATAAGAAATGTCCATTTTGAATTAATGGTAACTTTTTGATAAAAACATTCAATAATTTTTCTCATATTGGTAACGTGGGTAATGCACTGTTACCTGACAAACTGGCTGAAGGCTTTGTAGTTGGTCAGAGTCCTATAGTCTTCCTCAGTGAAGACATGATCGATGTCCTCCATACCCCAGGTATCCAAAAGCTGAGAGGAACTTTTTGGCTCCTTAAAATCAGTTTAGAAAAACACATCTTATAGAACTGAGTGAATTGATTTATATTTACTTTATCATGCAGATCATTTAGCTGGCAAACTCACAGCATCATCATCATCCTCATCTTCCTCTTCCTCGGGTTCCCTCCGTTTGGAAGCTGCTGCGTTTCTGTCGGCAGCAGAGCTGCTTCTTTTCTTGTCCTTCACGGTGCTGGCTCTTTTCTTCTTTTTCCTGCCAGGTGTGTAGTCGCTACCCTCGCTTTCTGAACGATCTTCTTCACCATCATCCATATCTGGGCCTTCCACGGGCTCCGGAGAACTGATGCCGATATCCTGGAGGACGCATAGGACATACTTTTGATCAGTTTTGGATGCTGGTAAAATCACAAGACTGTTGTCCAAAACAAGATTTTAGGTTAAGATTTATTCTAATGCACAATACTATCCAAGGTGTGAATTTTGTAAGACTTTCAAAGAACCTAAATAATCAAAAGTGACAGTAAAGACATTTATAATGTTACAAAAGACTTCTATTTAACAAATGCTGTTCTTTTCAAATTTCTATTCAAAGAATTTGGAAAAAAAAAATGTCAACGTAACACAACTGCATTGATAAGATGCATCAAATTAGAATGATTTCTGAAGGATCAAATGAGACTTAAGACTGGAATAAATTTTGCTTTGACGTCACAGGAATAATTTGCATTAAATTATATTAAAATTGAAAGCTGTTCTTTTAAATTGCATTAATATTTCACAATATTAATGTCTTTACTGTATTTTTTTTGTCAAATAAATGTAGCCTTGGTGAGCATAAAAGACTTACTGACTCTTAGTGTATCACCATTTTTAACACTTTTTGCCTGCTTAATTTAGAAGCGTAACAAGTTAATTTTTAACTACAGAAATATCCACTGTACAGAAACGTTAAAAAAAGCCATGCATAACTTTGCATAGGTTTAACTAAAACAGTTTCCAGCATAATCCCGCAGAAAATATCAACTTCCCAAAAAACATTTTAAAAATATTATATAAAAACAAAGGAAATAAATCAATGACTTATTGCAATTTTTTATTTAAAGAATGTATTCATTTCATTAAACAGCATGCAATTATACTTTTTTGCTGCATAGTTAAAAATCAATAAAGCAGTCATGATAAATGCAAAACTTAAACGCAGCTTAGTAATCATTTTAGGCTTCCAGCATTAACTATTATTGTCCATTATGACAGCAGCATTACTGTCTCAGTTCTCAAGTAAACAAAGGCCCCATCCAAGTTGTGCATGAGCCTGCATATATACAAAGCCCTTTTAACAACCACTTATGACATTACAAAACCGGTTTGTGATCTTTACATTAAATGACTCACCTTGTATTCTAAGATACAAACCTGAATACTTTATATTGTGTTCAGTAAAAAATTAAGGGATCACTCGACCAGTTAGTCAAGAATTTAGATTTTGCAGTACAAATAAAATTTTGTAACTTGGATGTTAGGCTGCATCACCATGGTACAACAAAAGCACTCAGTATTTTGAACAACAGCTATAGATATTATTAACAAAGCAGTTGGATCGGGATTCGATGGCTAAAAAAAAAAAAAAAAAAAAAAAAAAAATGAAATGATGTACCTTTGATATTAACAGTCATTAGGCCATGTTATCCCATTTGCGATGCCAGCTAAATTGCTCTGTTTCTCATTAAGACACTGTGGGGGAGGTTTCTAATCCATAACATAAGGATAGCGAATACTGCAAACACACTCACAGAAAAGGCCATTACCTCTCTGCGCGAGCGATTCCTCTTGCTTCCTTTGCTCTCGCGGCTACTTTTTTTGGCTTTCTTCTTCTTTTTCACCTTCGGGGCATCATTTTCTGACAACTCCTCATCCAGGTCGTCCTCGTCTGTGGAACACATACGAATAATTTTTAATGAATTCATTTTATTTAATAAATCACTATTTTTTGCCCTTGATTTATCAGTCACTCAGATAAGTATTATTGGAGATGTATTAGCAAAAATAATTTTTATACACACTGCACTGGGAGACAGAAATATTTAGGTTGTATACTACGTACTATGGAGATTTCTATTATTTTTATGCTCTATTTTCTAGACTGGAAATTACCGCTTTAAAAATAAAGTAAATACAGCAAAACTAAAGTAAAATTCATGAGCATGTAAACCATGTAATTAGACAAAGAGCAGCTCTGCTTCATCCAATCAATCATCAATGCTATTCTTTGGCATTTACATTTAATCTAATAATAGGAGAGAAATAGATTAGTCATCTACAAATCTATTTTAGTCATTTGATCTGGGCTGGTTAAAAATCCGAGGCACTATATGCTGAGAAGTGATGTCAATTACTCACTGTTATACAGGAAGTATTAAATGACCAAAGGAAAAAAAAAAAAAAAACGGATATAAGTGACCTGAGCATTATAATCAGATACAATATTAGTTTTAATATTACTAACAGGATTGCAAATACTGAATCCAAGGATGTGCAATTTTGCGTCACTTCATACAGTTGCAAACAGTCTCTTACTATCTGTTTAGGGAAGTCACAAGGCACTGTTGTTATAATTATTCTGTCAGTCCTTGACCAAGTTTTTATGGACAACAGTAATGCGATAAGATCTTAATGGACTTGCCTCAGATTTCATTATGAAAAACAATATACTGACTTTTCTCCAGGTACTACAGCCAGGGTTGCCAACTCTCACGTATTTCCATGTCACTCTCACAACAAAGTGGCAACCCTGCTGGTGATTTGAAACAAAGTGTCATGTTTTACATTTTAAAAAGTCTAATACACAATTCAAACAACAAATACTGTTTTGGCGCACTTAATGTGGCGTAATTTGTTGTAGCTCCTCAGTTAAAGCCAGAGCCACTGAAAAACAGAGTTGCGACAAACTTCTCTGATCTTGGGCACGTGGTTCACAGAGCTCTCGATATTTCCAAACAAACCAGTGCTGTCAATACATTTAAATGGGTTAAAGCAGGATAGACGACAGCTTCACTAAACGTGTATTTGCAGCAACTTTTGGTAAACATTATAGCATATTATGCATTGTTTATTACGTTAATGACATTTACCGTATTTTATTCTGTACAGTGATGGGAGAAGCAACCTTAATATTTCTTGTATTTAACCCTCAGGTATACACCTTACTATTTTCAGTTAAATGTTTCATGTTTTAATTCAACAATATTTATTTAATATTTTGAAGAGATCTTTTGGCAAAAAAAAAAAAATAAAAAAATACTATTTGTGCAATAATTATGGTACATTAAAGATTACTTAAAATATTTTGTACTTACATTACAGTTAGTGTAGTATTTAAGGTTATAACAGGTTTAAATCCCAATGCAAAGAGGAAAATTAGAGTCATTTAGTGGTTGAAATTTTTTTTTGATGCATGGCTTATTAGGATAGGACAACATCTGGCCAAGATACAACTATTTGAAAATATGGAATCTAAGGGAAAATCAAAATATTGAGAAAAGTCACCTTTAATGCGGTCCAAATGAAGTTCTTAGCAATGCATATTGCTAATCAGAAATTCAGTTTCGATATATTTTATGGTATGTAATTTACAAAATATCTTCATGGAACATGATCTTTACTTAACATCCTAATGATTCGTGGCATAAAAAAAGTGATCATTTTGATCCATTCAATGTATTGTTGGCTATTGCTACAAATATACCCATGCTACATAAAACTGGTTTTGTGTTCCAAGGTCACAAATACTGAATTTAACTCACGAAAAGTTTAAAATGGTGCTAAAGTGTCAACTGCATTCAACAAAATATTTTAGCCTTTTATCCAGTATATTAATATAGGAAGCCTCTTTGAGTTGACTAACTACACTAAATATACTAACATTATGGACACACAACACATTTGAAACCATAACTTTTTCCCTAAAGTAGTTATAATTAATCTTACATTCTGTTTTACATAATTATCAAGGCAAAAATACAAACATTCACCGAGTATTTTGCTCCATTCAGCACACTGAATGCCCGGGCAAAGCCCCCCTTTAACCATTTCCCTGAAAAAACTGGCGTCACATCCGATTCCTGCACATGCTGAAGTGCAAAATCAAAATATTAAACTTAAAATCGACGTTTATAGTTATTTCACAAGCAAAAACGAAATTTTTGAGCTTGAACGTTACAGGCCGACAGCGCGCGAACAGGGACAGAAAATCCTCACGCGTCAAACTCGCACGCGACTGTTACCGGTAGGCCGCTAAAGCACGGATGCCGGCAAAACAACAACATAATACGGCTAATGTTAGTGTAAAACCATCACTACTGCTCAAACAGCTCCTAAATGTGCGTACATTGACGTTGTTTGCCATGTTTGACTAATATGAAGACATATTATTTGAGTGTGACGGTCAAAATTAGCAGGTAAGTCGACGGTTAGCCGCGTAAAAACCGGCAAAACAAAGCACTACCTGAAAAAACGCCAAGGAGGGGATAAAAACGCAAAGGTATCCAAATATAAACGCGGATTACTCATTTAAACGATGATTCTAGTTCACTATGTTTTATAACAAACGAAATATCCAGAATCAGTTCGGCTTGTTGTTTCGTTAGCCGACTAGCCATCGCTTCGTCGAATAAATGAAGTTTCACGCCAATGAACTCCAACTGAGAACATAAAATGCGTCGTGAATAATGCGTTTAAACATTTCGTGTCACTATATTTCATCCACATATGCAGTAAACAACATGACCACCGACTAATCTAGTGGAGTTGACCCGCATCAGTAAACGTAAATATTTTACCTTGCATCATAGACCGATGTTCAAAATCGTCTCTGTCGTCCTCACTGCCGGACATATTGTTGCTTACACCAGCTAGAGAGGATTGTGAACCCTTGTATGCCGATTTTCGCCTCCTCTGGTGCCTTCCTGAAGCCGGGGGAGGCAGAAAATAAAAGAACAATACAAACGGAAGTTAATAGTCACGGTAGCATGCTGATCATAGTGGTCACTCCATGCCAAGGAAAAAAATACGAAAAGCATGCAAATATATTTAACAATGGTGGACGAATACCATTTGGTTTCATGCAACTTAAAAAGCATGTTAAAACTTTTTCAAATACGCGGTTGAAACAAGTTATGGGGATTTAATAGGCAAATGGGGCATGATGTGAGTGAGGCATTAGCTAAGCAAGCTAGGGATGCTAACCTGCAAAGTCTCCATAACTTTTAAGATGTTTTTTAATTTCACATGCATTAAAAGATGTCATACATAGTATGATTTAATCAAAACATAAGCATAATTACCGTTACACAATGTCAGAAAGTGTACTCACACAACTTGACCCTGTTCCCTTTTTCAAACAAACAGCTAATTCAATCTAAGATGTCCCCACGTTGTATGCTCCTTTTCATCAACACTTAAAATGTTCCCTGTTTCTAATGAATAAGTATTGAAAGTGTATCCGGGTGATTTGTTTCTCAGCTGTAGGATGCACACAACGTCGCAGTTTCTCCTTCTGCCACTTACACCCTTTGCATAGACACAAAGAGATCAGGGGCCAGACATCCCATAATAATCTCCCTCCCCATATTCACACATACACATACATACAGACATTCACCCTTCCCCCCACCGCATAGTTACCTTGCAACATACAGACCATAATAACCCCCCCCCCCAAACAACCAAAGACAGACCCTCTCTTCCCCATTCCACCATGCCCTTAGCAACAGTTTCCATGGAGACAGCCACCCCCTCCCACCCCAGCTAACATCCCATAATAATAAACATAGTCACTGACATCCCACAATAACCATAACTCCGAAAAAAGAATGAACGGGAACTGAGCCGGAAGAGAGAGAGAGAGAGAGAGAGAAGGGAAAAAAGTCGATTAGCAACTCCTCGCCAGCCTTCTTCCTTATTACAGTTCTGTATTTACAGTAGACGTTTGTGAGCGTATTAAACGCCTTATGAAATCTAAACTTAAAGTTAGTGATCTTCAGGCCAGTGGCATTTTAGCATGCAACTGTTTCGCCCACATGAAACCAACTTTGGTTTGGGGTCCAAAAATGAGCCAAAAAATACACTCTTAAAAATAAAGTTTCTTCATTGGCATTGATGGTTCAATTAATAATCTTTAACATCCATGGAAAGTTTCCATTAAAAAGGCTCTTTAGATTTTTTTTTTACATGTTTCTGACGCTAAGAAAAAATGGTTCTTTAAAGAACTCTTCACTAAAACGTTCTTTAGGGAACCAAAAATTCTATGGAATTACTGCAAAAAACCCTTTTCGGAACCTTTATTTTTAAAAGTATAAATCTGGTTTTGGAACCAAAAATCCATTGGAATCACTGCAAGAACCTTAATTTTTAAAAGTGTAAATCTGGTTTTGGATTTTTTAGTTTCAAGGCCACATTCAAAGACGGTCTGCATCTCAAGTTCAAATCTCACATTGATAATGCTGTTATATAAGGGCTTAAAATGGAAGTGGCACTATTTGAATAAGGCCTTCGGAAGTTATAGATGGGACATTGGGACATTTTGTAGTTTGTCCTCCTCATATCGTCACCATTTGCCATCTTCACCCATTATCATCCACCTGGATTTCTTTGCATGCAACGAAGTAAATTGACGGCTCTTGACGCACAACACGAGTCCAACACAATGCAGCACACATGTACATATATAGAAACAAATGTAATTTCTTGAAGGGGGATGGGGAGTGGTAGGCACCATATAGCATAATTACATATCAAAGAAATATAGAGATGGTCGTCATGACAACCCACTCAGGCGCACCCCTCCTCCACACTCCAAAGCACCAAATATCCAGTAATAATGTCTCAGCCAAAAGAAAACACAGACCATAATATTCTTTCTGTGCTGGCAGTTGTCATGGCAATATGCAAGAAAGAGGTGTTTCTGTGTGTGTGTGTGTGTGTGTGTGTGTGTGTGTGTCTGTCTTTTGGGGTGGTGGGGGGTGTAAGGGAGGGGTTTCAGATTACCATGCATGCTAAAATGAATACCATAATACTCCTTTTACGCTCTCTCTGCTAGTTCCCTCCTCCCCCCACACCCGCACCGAACCGAACGTGACTCCATAACTGGGTGAAAGAGCCACATATGGACACCATCAGAGATGGCTACTGATAAACTCGTTGAATTTGGCCAAAAAACGAACGCAAACAGGTCGGGATTTCAATAGCCGCGCTCAATCGTTTCTCAAATCACTAACTTCGCTTGTGCAACTACTGTAGGCTTCAACTCTATTGCAGAGTACATTAAATGCTTTTGGAAATAGTAATATTGATGTTTTAAGGTTTTTAACTCAATTCAGAAATAGAATGTGCACCGACATATTCATAAAATGTTGCAAATATCTTTCTCTCACAGGTGAATCTTCTACCACAAAGCCAGATAAAACACCTAAACATCAAGAGACAAAAATGAACAGTCCCGAATGTGATATTCACTCTTTCCTCCCCCCTTCAAACCCGGCCCCCAACCCTCCCCCTCCCTAATGGCCCAGACATCCCATAATATGCCCGACGACTAGCACCCCCCCCCTCTTTAATCTCAGCCTGAACCCAATACTAAATCATGCAAAACTGCATAAACTGATGTATTAGCTACTGCAGGTTTGCAGGTTTATATTTGCGACACCAACTAGACATTATCCTTTAGTTGGCTGGTGAATTGTTTTTGTACACTGTACACGCACAATATTCATTGTAAATGAAAGGAAAAGGGAAGTAATTGGTCAAGGCTCCCAGAATGAACATTATGTGTTCATGTTCAATATACATTATCATATAATGGCTGTGCTATTTCCATATCCTCATAATCCCCACCCCCATCATATTCCAAAGCATTGCAATCGATTAATTTTCTTGCATGGACCTATTGAACGTCTGTAAGTAAACAAAGGATGTTAATTATAATGCATTAGCTTCAGTGCCCCCGCTGAAGCACAGTATGATGTACAACAGTAGTTTAGACAAGTAAATAAAAAAAAAATAATAATAATTCTGATTAAAAAATAAATAAATTATGATGCATGAGATGCATGAGGCAGTGCAAGAGATAATGAGTAATTTTTCCCAACCTGCAACCGTTACCAATGGAAACATTTGAAATCAGGTCAAATGCACGCTCTTTATTAATTCATAATGCTTTTAGACGCACTGGGTTTGTCTTATTAATGTGTAGTTCACATGGAAATCCATATATGTGAATATATAAAGATATACTCTCATATAAAATGAATTCAGATCACAAACCTGAATAGAAGATCAAAATATTTTTTTTCCATCGAGTATCATGCTATTGCATTTGTAATGGATTTGGATGAGAAATATTGACTTGCACACCTAACCTGAGTTAACATATGCTTTTTCCATTACTTTAACTCTTCAAATTAATTGAACCACTTTCAACTTTATTTTTTAAAGTTATACGAGATTTAACTTGATTTTTTAAAGTCAGTTTAATATAAGTCAGCAGCTGAACTCAAGTTTTTAAGTTAGAGTCAACTTTCCACAAATTTTGTTGTGGTCACTAGTTCTGCTACATATACTATAGTTTGTAGGCTTTCCTGTTCTCAAAGCTTTCAGATCTAGTGTCTGGAGTCTATACTATGAAAATATAAGATCACTTCAATAACTGATTCACGGCATCTCTTCTCTTCCAGATGTGCTTGAGAGATGTGTGCTATTTTTAACCAACCAACCAACCAACCATCATAATGCCATGGTAAGGTTATTGTTGCAAATTCTAGCACAGGAATCTTAAGAATGATTTGGATCCAGGGTGTTTATTCAGATTCATAGTCCAACTACAGTAAAACTGCTTGGAGAGCAAAACATCATAAATCCTGTAGTTGCTGCAACTTGCTGTAACTTAAAAACAAAACAAAAAAAAGAAGTATTGTGTCCATGGACAGTATATTTGTTACTGACCGAAAACCCCTCACATTTATACTTTGCACAAAAAAAATGTGGTTTTATACAGGTTTGTAGTCAAAAATTAATAACACAAGAATTCTTAGGAGAGTTCTATAGGAAACACTAATGTAAAACATTTAAACAATTAGTAAAGAGACTCAAATATACTAGTTGAGTGTTTATCTAGAAAAATGATTTAGGGTAAAATTAATCAAGGTGAGAGACAATCAGGAATGTGTTGATGGTGACCTCTAGTGGTTGACTGTGGAAATCTGGCAGATTTTGCTCCTCCTAGTGACCAGGAGTGATATGCACAACGTGCAGACACAGGAACATGTCCAAATACTTGATTATTATATTTTTAATACACATTAATGGCTGTTTTCATTTTAGTAAGACTTGAAATACACTTGAATTTGAGCAAGTTACGAAGTAATAGTGATTTTAGCTATTTAAATAAATTAAATTTATTTAAAATCTTATATATTGTTTTATATATGTTTACACTGTTAAAAAATGTAGTTAAGTTCAATAAATTAATACTTTTATTCAGCAAGGATGCATTTAATTGATCAAAAGTGCCAGCAAAGACCTTTATAATATTACAAAATAAATTCTACACATAATCTTTTGAACTGTGTTTATCAAAGTATCTTGAAAGAAAATGTATCACAGTTTCTACAAACATATTTAGCAGCCCAACTGTTTTTAAGATTGACAATAATAAGTTTATGTTTATTATTAAAAAATTATTTCTGAAGGATTATGTGACACTGAAGACTTTCTGTTTCTATATGTGCTTTAGGTAGAATGCAGTCGTGAATTAATAACATTTAGTTGAAAGACACATTTGTTATACAACTGATTGCAGTAACATTATTTAAATGTGATTCCACAGAATGTTATATTGATAGAATCTAGCAGTTCTATGGAGCGTAATGTTGAGACATCAACAGAGTGTCAAGATTTATTATTCAAGATGCATGCTGCTGTATTTTTGAAGTATGAATAGACAACTCTGTGAAAGAAATGCAAAATAATCTGTGACAGTCTTGTGACTCTACAGTGACCTGTCTGCTAAAGTGAATTTGACACATGCTGGAAAGTCATGACTCAACAGAATATGTACCACAGATTTGTTTATTCAGCCAGGCTCTGATGTCAACACAATGAAAAGATCTTTCTTTTAAGAGTGGAGTTTTAAAAGGGACAAAGGGGCACTGCTGTTCTTATTTATCCTTGAATCCTGTTGGCAGGTTATATACTGCATCATGTTAATTCAACACGCTAAAGATCAAATTTCAGGTCAAGGATTTCTTACTTTGTTCAAGCATTTAACTTATGCAAAAACAAACTTTTATCCACTTGTTTAGAGTTTTTATTTGCCTCTGTAGCCAGATCTGAGGAATAATTCAGCCAAAAATGACAATTTGCTGAAAATGTACCCTCAGGTCATCCAAGATGTAAGTTAGTTTCTTCATCAGAACAGATTTGGAGAAATTTAGCATTACATCACTTTACCAATGGATCCTCTGCAGTGAAATGGGTGCCGTCAGAATGAGGGTCCAAACAGCTGATAAAAACATCACAATAATACCCAACATGACTCAAGTACATCAGTTAATGTCTTAAGCGAAAAAAATTGTGTTTGTAAAAAAAAAATAATAAAAACCATACAACGTCTCTATAACTTCAGACTGTTGCTTCTGGCTAAATATGAGTCCCCATTGCTTTCTCCAAACATCTTGGCCTGCATGAGGGCGAGTACATTTTCAGCAAATTTTCATTTTGGGGTGAACTGTTCACTTAAGTTGATATTATAATTTATGATCTCTGATGTATTTAAATGAATTTAAATGAATTTAAATGAATTTAATGATTCATGAAACATAATGATTATTTAACTTAATGTGAACATTTACTGTTGTTTTGTCTGTACATTTCTTAATGCATAGCATTACTGCTATTCTCTAATAACATTGAATGTGTATATATATATATATATATATATATATATATGTGTGTGTGTGTGTGTGTGTGTGTGTGTGTATATATATATATATATATATATATATGTATGTACTTGAGTCATGTTGGGTATTATTGTGATGATATATATATATATATGTGACCCTGGACAACAAAACCAGTCTTATGTTACACAGGTTTAATTGTAGCAATAGCCAAAAATACATTGGATGGGTCAAATTTATCGATTTTTCTTTTATGTCTAAAATCATTAGGCTATTAAGTAAAGATCATGTTTGATGAAGATATTTTGTAAATTTCCCACCGTAAATATATCAAAGCTTAATTTTTGATTAGTAATATGCATTGCTATGAACTTCATTTGGACAACTTAAAAGGTGATTTTTTCAATATTATTTTGATTTTTTTTGCACCATCAGATTCTAGATTTTCAAATAGTTGCATCTCAGCCAAATATTGTCCTTTCCTTATTTATTCAGCTTTCAGATGATGTAAAAATCGCAGTTTCAAGAAATGTACACTTATGACTGGTTTTGTGGTCCAAGGTCACATATATATATATAAATAAAAAAGAAAAACATTATTCACGTTCATAACACTGAAGCACTACAATAGAAGTTTGTACAGCCTCTGTACAAAATAATTCCCTCTTCATCTCAGTAGGAATGTATGTAGTGTCGAGCAGTGTGACCCAATTCCCTAAAAAAAATAATCTTATTAAAATAAACAGTGTAATCACAGATTATCTTTCACTCACCTTTATGTGTCAGTCTCTTAAACAGTCTAACTTTTCACACTCACACACATACAAAAACACAAAATATATATCAGTAGAATACATTTTCTAATAATAATGTAAAGTAATAATGTCTGTCAGTCATCTTGACTATGTTCTCTATACAATGAGATATTCCACTGATAAATATAGCAAAAATTTGTTAAAAAAAGGAATTGTTAAATTAAAAGTCAACAAAAGCTGCAATGCATTTTACTTCTGTAATAAAATCTATTTTTGTTTCAAACAAGGGGAAAAAAAATGTAGGACAGAGCTTAATTGTATCCATTAGAAATTTACTGGATTGTAAAAAAAAGTGGGTGTTTTGATAATGAAGCCTTGAAGTCAAAGAGATTTTTAATATACTTAATAGTTTTTGGCTATTAGTTAACAAATATGCAACAGCCAAAAAAACAGTGAATCATACACGATAAAATAAGAAAAGCATATTAAGAAAGCAAATGATGTTATATAAAAATTATTTTAATTTTGTAATAAATAAAAATAAAATAATTCTAATGTCAGGTTAACTTTATGAGGTTATTTAAAAAAAAAAAAAAAAAAAAAAAAAAAAGAAAAGAAAAGAAAAAGAGAATATTTCTATTTTGCATTCTTTTACGATCAATTTAGCAAATTAAACTACCAGTGAACTTAACTTTAAAGATTTTAATGTTTTTAAAGAAAATGTTTATTTATTTATTTACTATTTAAAATAACTCTTTTATATTTGAATATATTTTAAAATGTAATTTATTCCTGTGATTTTAAGGCTGAATATTTGGTATCATTACTCCAGTCACATGACCCTTCAGAAATCATTCTAATATTCTGATTTGCTGCTCAGAAAACATTTATTATTATTATTATGTTGAAAACAGCTGAGTAGATTTTTTTCAGGTTTCTTTGATTAATAGAAAGTTCAGAAGAACAGCATTTATCTGAAATAGAAATCTTTCGTAACATTATAAATGTCTTCATCATCACTTTTGATCAATTTAAAGCATCCTTGCTAAATAAGAGTATTAATTTCTATACAAAAATATCCCAATAATAATAATAATAATAATGGTATAGTGTATAATGTTACAAAAGCTTTTTATTTCAGATAAATGCTGACCTGTGGATCATTCTATTCATCAAAGAATCCTGAAAAAAATGTACTCAACTGTTTTAAATATTGATAATAATAATAATAATAATAAATGTTTCTGGAACAGCAAATCAGCATATTAGAATGATTACACTGAAAACTGGAGTAATGATGCTGAAAATTTAGCTTTGATCACAGGAATAAATTACATTTTAAAATATATTCAAATAGAAAAGAAGATTTTACTGTTTTTGCTGTACTTTGGATCAAATAAATGCAGGCTTGGTGAGAGAAGTGAAGAGACTTCTTTAGAAACATTAAAAATCTTACTGTTCAAAAGCTTTTGACTGGTAGTGCGTATTATTAGCATAATTATAAATCAACATAAATTTGAGAATTTTTAAAATATTTATTAATTTTATATCACAACTTAAACAGTTTAACACTTAAACACTACTTTATGTGTGTGTGTGTTTGTTGTAACTACTTTATCACAATTTATTTTATTATAAGCTTATTGCATTCCCTAGTAACACTGGAAGATTTTAGTCTTGCTTCTTTCCACCCAATTCCTCCATCTATTTTTACCAGCCGTCACAGAGGAACACTGCAGCACCCTGTGTTTGTTGTCTCCCCTCCTCTTCCCGGGTCCCTCGTTCCCGCTTATTAATCAGTCGCCTTGACCTACTCATCCTCCTCTTTCTCTCCTCCTCTCCTCTCTAATTCTCAGCATCTTCCTCTGACTCATCTTTTCATCCCCTCCCCCGTCTGTTTCTCCTCTCATCTCGCTCTCATTCTGGTTTCCACCCACCCTCGCTCTGTTTTGCCTCTCTCTTCCGCAGTTCGACACTTCCAGGCTTGCCGAACGCAAGGCTACGCGCACTGACGGCAGGTAATCATCGCACCAAAGCCTTTATTCCGCCTTTTGCACCCTTAATGCATGCGTTGTGGGGGCATTAAGATGGTTTGGGTTATAGGTTAACATATGTTTTTCTGTTTAGACGTAATTTTGTGAATGTTGCATTAATTTATGAGCAATTATTTATTATTGTATTAAGACATCGCTGCTCCGCGGACAGACCAGTGCATGCGAGTCACTCCTTATGTTGGGACGTTGGATGTGAATTTGGGTGGCAGTGTTTTCTGGTGCCCGCTGGTAAAGGGTCGGGCAGATGGATAACGCACTATGTGACTGCTTTACTGTTTCTATATACGTGCGTTATCAGTGTGTGTCCAGTCTGTTCTCGTTTTACTGAATTGAATCTCATTTTGTACACTAGTTCTCATTACGACCACTCGCTTCGCTTCGATGCTCCAGAAAGCTCTTCTTTTCGCCAAAGGGATGTTAAATTATTTATCTTTTTCTTGCCCCATCACGCCACTTTCTGCGCTATCCACCCCACCCCTCCGCAGATCGCCCCCTCCCCTCTGTATATCTGCTGACAGCACCGTTGCTGCAGTACCACACTGGCACGGCGTAAATTAGCAGCGTCCGGATTTAGATGCACGATCATGAGCTGCTCGGACCGTGGCACCTGCGGGCATACAAGCCAGTGTTGTCGTTACAAATAAAGCCCCTCCTTCTCTTCCTCCTCCTCCCCCGGTTTAAACGCTGGTGGTCGGTGCTACGGGACGCGCATTCCATTAGCAAGGTGACATGTGCGCCCATGTCGGTCGTGGCATATTTAGAATGCAATTAGCATGTTCTGGGGTTTCACTGGCTGCCAGCGTGGCATCTCGCTGCTGATGCTTGAATTGTATTTCTCTTTGGAACTGAATGTTCTAGAAAAACGGTTCCATTTTCAAAGCCATCAGATTGATTGGCACTCATGAGGTGTGTTTGCATATGGGTTAAGTCAAAATGGATGGTTTTGAGGCTACTTAATGCATATTCCTGGTCTTATTCTAAATGATTCACAAGTGCACGTTACTCTAAATATTAATCTTTAATTAAAATTGAATAACTGCTCAATAACCAAACAGCTATTTAGGGCCCAAGCACCCATGGTGCGAGGACCCAACTGGAATTGCTCAGTTTCTTCTTCTTCTCCAAAATGAATCACATTTTCGAGGGCCTAAACATGCTCGAAAATTCATGAAACTTTGCACATGTGATATGGGTTTCAGAAGTGGGTGTGGCAAAATGGCTCGTTAGCGCCACCTATAAAATTTCAACAAAGAACTATGTTTATCATACATGTTCGGAAGTCAGTAGACACATGTAACACACCAATACCTAAAAAAAAGTCCCCTGGTATTAAGTCTGACTCTGAAACCCAACAGGAAGTCGGTTATTTTGAATTTTCCCAGCAAGTTTTGTGCCGTTTTTGACATTTTCAGGCGTTGTATTTAAACAAATCCTAGAGATTTAAACAGATCAACACCAAATTTGGTCAGTCTAATCTAAAGCCCTCTGTGACGTTAAATTGTGAAGATCTTGAGTTTTCGTTGAAGGGCGTGTCCGTGGCAGCCTAACAAACTTCGATGTTTCGCTATGAAAGAGGAAGTTGCTATAATTCAGGCATACAATGTCTGATCTGCACCAAAATTCACGTTTGATAAGAGACCTGAACATATGCCCATACCCGTATTCAGTTATACTCATAGCGCCACCTGCTGGCAACAGGAAGTGGCATGTTTTATGCTCCAACTAATTCCTCATAGAGATATGACATCAACATTATATTTAGTCAGTCTTCTCTAAAGGCCTTTGCCATGTTAATTTCCGAAGATCTTGAGTTTTCGTTGCGAAATATTGACAAAGTTGTAAAAAGAAAAAATGTAAAAAGAAGTTGTTATAACATGCCAAACTTCACACATTTGGTAAGAGTCCTGGCCTGAACACATCTAAAAGCCAATATTCTGTTATAGTGCCACCTGCTGGCAACAGGAAATTACTTGTGTTACACTAACTACATGTTCAATCTGCACCAAACTTCATTTCATGTTTGATCAAAGTGCTGGCTTGAAGATATCTACATGCCAATATTCAGTTGTTGACATAGCGCCACACATATAAAGGACTTTGGCATATTCCTCCTATATTTACCAATTTAAACACTTATTATGCACCATTCGCTGTTTTGCTAAAGCCCCCGGGTGGCAGTGAGCCTGTGTGTGAGGGCCTTTTTAATGCTGCTTGCAGCTTAAATTAGGTACTGTTTTAGCAAAATCGCATTCTTGTACAGAATGTACACTATTCATGATCCAATCCATTCCACTCTACTTTTGTTTTACTGCAAAATCGAATACATTGTAGAAGTAAAATGGGTTGCAAATGGCAATGCAATGTTGAGTGTTCGATATTTTCGTTTAGAAACTGGCATTCCTTCAGCAAAACATCAAGACATTCTCAGGCAGTGATCATGTTCATTTGCACACATTTTTGTCTCCTCTTTGCAGTGCCAGTTGTAACCTGACTAACTGTGTTGACTAAATGACACAAAACGCAGTATGTTATGACAAAATGCACTTACAATAATGCATTTTGTACATGTAAAGACAAACCCAGCTGCATTTTGACAACAGAAATGTAGGCAGAACATTATTTTATGTACCAAATTCTAAACTCAAAACTGATTCTGTGCACAAAAATTCACAAAAGCTTCAAAAAATCTTAGGTTAACAAATTGCACTCAGCATGTTCTCAAAATACTAATTTCGTGAGTGGTTGTCTGGATCACAAACTACATTTTGTCCATTAAAAGCCCTAGTTCCCCACTTAAAATTTATGCATTTTGCATTAAGCAGTAAAAACAGATTTATTGCAGGTGCAGTTAAAACAAACCGGTATTTATGCTGACATACTGGAGAACTTGCTCACTTTTTAGATGTTTGTCTTACTTATGCAAGGTCAATTAAAGGATGCAATGGACACACAGTTTCTAAACATCATGTCCAATTAGAGTCATCAGAGGTTTAACTCATTTCCTCTCTCTTGTTTTCTCTCTGTGTTTTAAGGATGTCCATTGTGAGCATCGTTGCCAGGGAAATCCTGGACTCTCGGGGAAACCCTACAGTGGAGGTGGACCTGAGAACTGATAAAGGTGAATCAATAGAGTCTCTCTACAGCAAGGGCTGAGAAGAATGACATCCTGGATTTTAAAAGCAAAGGAATATTTGTTATCTACAATGTAAATTAAATAAAAAATTTCAGATATCTTCAAAACATATTTATTGAAAGCATTTGCAAAAATGCATAAATGCAAAATACAATCAATAAAAATAGATCATATTAAAATATGTTGTTATATCTAAATGCAAGTTACTCTTAAGAGAGAAATGTAAATGTATGAAAATTAAATTGTCAGCATATCTATCAGAAAGATATGGATGCATTATGTATTAATTACTGATGTAAAAAAAAATGACAGATTTGAAGTATGAGTGTTTTTTTCAGGTCTATTCAGGGCTGCGGTGCCTAGTGGAGCGTCGACAGGCATCTATGAGGCTCTGGAACTCAGAGATGGAGACAAGAGCCGTTACAAGGGCAAAGGTGAGTAACATTTGCACTATTAATCATCATTATATGTGACCCTGGACCACAAAACCAGTCATAAGGGTCAATTTTTTTAAGCTTTCCATTGATGTATGGTTTAAAGTTGTCCAATTTAAGTTCTTAGCAATGCATATTTAAATTTTGATATATTTACAATAGGAAATTTACAAAATATCTTCATAAAGCATGATCTTTACGTAATATCCTAATGATTTTTGGCATAAAAGAAAAATTGTTAATTTTCACCCATACAATGTATTTTTGACTATTGCTACAAATATGCATGTGCGACTTTCGACTGGTTTTGTGGTCCAGGGTCACATATAAAACATTAGATCAACTAAAACTAAATAGATCATCTTTTTGAAGCCTTCTGCAATCGTTTTGTGTATTTTGTCTTTAATTTTACCTGCCATGACCTGTATTCTCTGCTTTTCTTGTGGTTTAAGGTGTACTGAAGGCTGTTGGTCACATTAATGACACTCTTGGACCAGCCCTCATTGCATCTGTAAGTGAAAAGAGAATGGTTTTCTTTAATGAACCTTCAACAAATAACCAATCAATCAGTTTTCAACCAGGACGAGCAATCTGTGCATATTTGCTTATTTCTGGATTAAGATGAGATATTTAAGCATTAAATGCTATGAAATCCAAAGAAAAAATGTATACTTGGATTTAATGGAGGTATAGCTGACTACAACAACGTTTGTTATTTATTGCATTTTCATTATGATTTACATTATTTTACAGGCTCCTATGTTATTTTTTCATTCCATGCACTTTTCTCCTGATGTTTGCCGCCACTTTCCCAATAGTTTTGAATCTGCATTTTCACAGTTAAATTCTAAGCAATTGTTAATTTAATTATTTGTTATTTGTTTGTTTGTTTGTTTGTTTTACAGATCAGATTCCGATCAGATGGGATCAGAATCAGATCCCACCCCTGCACTTTCCTAAATCATTTTTCTTTTCATTTTTTTTAAATACTCGCTTACTTATAACAGGAGATTTTAAAACAGGTCCCACTGCTACCAATCTACCAAAGGCAGAGACACAAAATCTCCTATTATCCAGGTCTTGATTTTCATTCTGATCTACACATTCCATTCTTTGGTTTTCATGTCTTTTTTAAGTTACAAATACTCCCATGTCTGCAGTGCAAAAGCTAAAAACTCAAATATTTTTTTATTTCATGATGATGATTTGACATTAACAAGGTTAATTTCACAGCAGCAGGGATAATGATTAGACAACATTTTCATCAAGCATCAATCAAGCACTGTATTTTATTAACCTGGAGAGTTTTATCTTCCTGACGTGAACTTTAGGAGATCAGTGTGATGGAGCAGGAAAAACTGGACAACATGATGATCGAAATGGACGGGACAGAGAACAAATGTGAGTGATAAAATCATCATATTTTAAAAGCATAGTTCAACCAAAATAGAAATTCTGTGATCGTGTACTCACCCTCATGTTGTTAATATGTGGAATACAAAAGAAGACGTTCAGCCGCATTTAGCTCTTTTCTAAATGATACAAGTATACAATGACCTTGAAGGATAAAAAAAAAAGCAACATAAAAGATGAAGTTGTCCATGCAAATCATTTGCTATATTCCAAGTCTTCTGATGCCAGATGAACCAAATTGTAACTTATTTATTGGAAATCATACCTTATACTGTAGCTTATAATAAAACATACTCTGTATAGTGTGTTGTGCCAGATTTGATGTTAGTGATGCCAAACGCTTGTAAGCAGTTGCAACCTGCCAAGTTTGAAACCCATGAGTGTGAGTAAATAATGAAAGAATATTGTGTTTAGGGGAGATTTAATTCATAATATCATAATTTATAGTAAAAAAAAAAAGTCACATTAAAAACTACATAGGTTTTAATAGACTATAAGATTCATAAAGAATTTGTTTTTCTATTCAAAATAGTTCATTAAAATGCATTACTGTTCTTCAGAAATCATTTTAATATGCTGATCTGTTGCTCAACATTTGTTATTCTTATCAATTTGAAAACAACTTGATATTTTTGTGGAAATCGTGATACTTTTTTCAGGATTTTTGTGTGAATATAATGTTTAAACCAAATTTTTATCTGAAATAGAAATTTTTTGTAACATTATAAATTTCTTTACTGTCAATTTTAATCAATTTAATGCATCCTTGTTTAATACAAGTATTAATTTTGAATGGTAGTTTAGCTAAAAATACTATTTTTTAAGAAATCATTAAGCATTTTTAATTAATTAAATTGTGCACCATGAGTACGAGTAAAATTATACAATAATATTGTGTTTTTGGGAGATATAATTCATAATATCATAATTTATCATGAAAAAGTCCCTTTAAAAAGTACACAGAATATAAATAAAAAAAGTAAATAGAATATAAGATTCATAAAGGGTTTTGTTTTTCTATTCAAAATAGTTTATCAGAATATATTACTGTTCAAAAGTTTGGGGTTGGTAAGATTTTTTAAAAATATTTTGAAAGAACTCTCTTATGCTCCTCAAAGGCTGCTAAAAATAACTGTTTTCTATTTGAAAATATTTTAAAATGGAATTTATTCAGTGTCACATGATCCTTCAGAAATCATTCTGATATGCTGATTTGTTACTCAATATTTGTTATTTTTTGAAAACAGCTTGATATTTGTGTGGAAATCGTGATACATTTTTTTCAGGATTCTTGTATGAATAGAAAGTTTAACAGTTTTTATTTGAAATAGAAATCTTTTGTAACATTTTTTTTACTGTCAGTGATATTTTGAATGGTAGTTTAGTTTAAAATACTAGTATTTTTTAAATGTTTTTTATTATAATGTTTTTTTTTTAAAAAGAAATCATTAATCATTTCAATACTGTTACAAAATTTAAAAAATATTTCTCATACAATGAAACTAGCATACAAATCACATAAAAATTAGATAATTAAGTGCAATCTTCATTTTAAATCTGTTCATCATGTCTACAGCTCAGTTTGGTGCTAACGCCATCCTGGGAGTGTCTCTGGCCATCTGCAAGGCCGGTGCGGCAGAAAAAGGCGTCCCTCTGTATCGTCATATTGCTGATCTGGCAGGAAACACAGAACTAGTGCTGCCAGTTCCTGTAAGGAAACTCATTACTCAAATGCATGACTTCAGTTCGCAACATCATAATTCACATCTGTAGGTATTTTCTTTTGAATTATCTAGGGAAATAGACTGACTAAGCACATCTTTCCTATCCATTCATCAGGCCTTTAATGTAATCAACGGAGGCTCCCATGCTGGAAACAAGCTCGCCATGCAGGAATTCATGGTGCTTCCTGTGGGGGCCGAGTCGTTCCGTGATGCCCTGCGCGTCGGAGCCGAACTCTACCAGACGCTGAAGGGTGTCATCAAGGAGAAGTACGGCCAAGACGCCACCAACGTCGGTGACGAGGGAGGCTTCGCTCCAAACATCCTGGAGAACAGTGAAGGTGTCTTTCTAGCATGCTACAAAAGCTTTATCGCCTTGTCTGATCGTGTGATCCAATTTCCTCATAATGAATTTATCCATAACTGTGTTCTGTTGGCTTCTGTATCACGCCTCCACAGCACTTGAGTTGATAAAGACAGCCATAGACAAGGCCGGGTTCACAGATAAAGTCGTGATTGGGATGGATGTAGCCGCCTCTGAGTTCTACCGTGATGGGAAGTACGACCTCGACTTCAAGTCCCCTCCAAACCCAGACAGACACATCACCAGCGATGAGCTGCTAGAGATCTACCAGACGTTTGTCAACGATTATCCAGGTAAACTAGGAATAAAAAAAAGATATAATAGAAATTTTACAGTTTAAATGTTAAAGGGAACTACTTTGTAAATTCTTCTTAAATTCAGTTTAAAACCTGTAATAATTTTTTTTCCCCATTTACTTTGCTTGTAATTTTCTCCAGTTTAACTGCGTTAAAAATATTTAACGCTGGGTGGGGCTAGAGTTGGCCTCCCCACTTTTTTTCTTGAAAATAAGTGCATTTATTTAGTCGCAGAGTGTCTTTACGACCACATCAAATGGGAGACTTTTCAGTTGCGCACTCCAACTTTACTTCAGCGCCAGTGCTAGTCAAATGAGCGTGGAAAAGCTACAGGTGATGAGGGAGCTTCAGTAGAACAACAGTGAACTTAAAGGGTTCATCGGATGCAAAATTCACTTTTACGTAAATGTGTGTTGGCAGTGTGTGTACACATCCAGCCTATAATGATAAAAATCCACCCAGTGGTTTTTATTTAATCCCTAAAAATAATATCCCCTTTTCAAATCAGGTCATTCTCTGCTTCTTGTCTGTGTGACATCACACGGACCAAGGCCACTCCCATGATAGTTGATTGACACGGCCGTCTTACCTTAGACCCGCCCTGAGTGTTTCAACGCCAGAGCAAGGATGTAATGGCTCCTAAATGATTGAGGTGTTTTGTTGTTGGATGTAATAATGAACATAGTAGTCGTTATTTACTCCCGACATCTGAGCCGATGAAGACACAGTGGATTACTTTTGTTTGTGAAGGGGACGCGCCTCCCGATCTACCTAAATGCTTCTATGTTTGCGCAAATCATTTGTGATCCAGCTTCATCGCTTTTCCTAATAACATGCTAGTTAGCAAGTTTATCGGCTAAATGCGGCTAAAGTAAACAGACTCTCAGAGCACGGCTCGTCACCCCACAGAAAAGAGGGGTGGGGTGAGCAGAGCTAATTTGCATTTAAAGCAACATGCAACAAAATGGGCTCATGTCTGCAGAGCTGATTTTGACAAGGTAAAAAGGGTGATTTTTACACTACCACTGAGAAATTTTAACCAAAGTATGTTATAGACTTTCATTAAGACCCTAAAGAATCATATCAACTTGAAAATGGGCACCCAATGACCCCTTTAAGTCAGATGAGATGTTGTCAGGCCATATGTCATTAAAAATTTATTTTCCTGTCCTGTCAGCCGTTATACTGTGCTTGTAGCATGCGTGCTTCAACTGCATGCACAAATGCGGTGGCGTGTGCTGTAGTCGGTATCATTTCATATTAAAGCACGAATGAAACTATGAGCATGCGTGTCGGATCTGCGTCAAGGTCAGCCGTGGTAGTTATAGCAGCCAAATAAGTTAATAACCCAGCTGCTGTGATGTCTATTAATTAGTGCTGTGCAATGATTAATCATGATTAATCTCATCCAAAATAAAAGTTTTTGTTTACATAATATATGAGTGTGTACTGTGTATAGTTATTATGTATATATAAATACACACACATGCAGTATATGTTTTGAAAATATTTACGTGTATATATTTTTATTGATATAATCAATATTATATATAAATATATTTAATATATAAACATAACATATTTTTCTTAAATATATCCATGCATGAGTGTGTATTTATATATACATAATAAAAATACACAGTACACACACATATTATGTAAACAAAAATGTTTATTTTGGATGTGATTAATCGTTGCACAGCACTACTTTTAAGCAAAGAACAAAAGAAAAAAGAGGAAATCAATAACTTTTGTAGCATTAAGGATTAATTTAATTTAGTATTTAGTGTTTGATAACTTTATTCAATTTCTGTATATTTCCTACTTGCTGAAGAGCACGGGTAAATAATGGGTTTATGTGAAGATTGTTTTAAATTCAAGTTTTTAATGTCTAATAAATGTTAAAATTAATAGCTCTCGATTATACTGTAATGTTGAATGGCTATAGCCAGTGGTTAAATATTAGGAAAAACTAACAATTTCCTAGAGACATCAATAATATTGTTATCAGTGATACTCACCTTCAGTCAAAAAAAAATGAACAAATATTAAAAAATATACTGTCTTTATGTTGTTTCTACAGTAGATTGAAGATTGAATGTGATATTAATATAAAAGTATATTTAAAACGCTGCATTTAACTGATTAAAAACGCAGTAAAAATAGTAATATTGTGAAATATTATTTCAGTTTAAAATAACTGTTTTCTATTTGAATATATTTTAAAATGTAATTTTTTCCTGTGATGCAAAGCTGAATTTTCAGCATCATTACCGCAGTCTTCAGTGTCACGTGATCCTTCAGAAATCATTCTAATATTCTGATTTGCTGTTCAAGAAACATTTCTGATTATTATCAATGTTGAAAACAGTTGTGCTGCTTATAGGGATATTTTAATGAATAGAGAATTCAAAAGCATTTATTTGAAAAAGAAGTCTTTTGTAACATTATACATGTTTTTACTGTCACTTTTGATCAGTTGAATGCATCCTTGCTAAATAAAAGTATTAATTCATTTTTCATTCCCATCTTAATCGCCAGTGGTGTCCATTGAGGACCCGTTCGATCAGGACGACTGGGCCGCTTGGACTAACATGACGGGTTCCATGGGGATCCAGATTGTGGGTGACGACCTGACTGTGACAAACCCAAAGAGGATAGAGAAGGCTGCGGAAGACCGCGCATGCAACTGTCTGCTCCTGAAGGTCAACCAGATCGGCAGCGTCACAGAGGCCATCCAGGCGTGAGTAACTGTACACCTGTCATGCTCCTATGAACCATAGTTTTGTACCAGCATTTCCAGCTCCTAATCTGCTCATTTTGAACTGTGTGTTCCTCAGATGTAAGCTCGCTCAGGCCAACGGATGGGGCGTGATGGTCAGCCATCGCTCAGGAGAGACAGAAGACACTTTCATCGCTGATCTAGTGGTGGGACTCTGCACTGGACAGGTACAGAGAGGATATATATAAATATATATATATATATATATATATATAGTATGCCTTACAAAATCAGAATCTAATTATTAAAGGGACAGTTCACCCAAAAATGAAAATACTGTCATTAATAACTCACCCTCATGTCATTCCAAACCCGTAAGACCCTCATTCATGGTGGAAGTTGTCTATGCAGGGTCAGAAAGCTCTCAGATTTCATAGAAAATATCCTAATTTGTGTTCTGAAGATGAACGAAGGTCTTACAGGTTTGGAACGACAAGAGAGTGAATAATTAATGACAGAATTTATATTTTTGAGTGAACTGTCACTTTAAGTTTGATTAACATGACAAAGTTTAACTCTTTCTTTTCTTTCAGATAAAGACAGGAGCTCCATGTAGATCTGAGCGTCTCGCCAAATATAACCAACTTATGAGGCAAGAAAACATTTAATCTTTCTATTTTTGTGCATCGCAGTAAAAAACATTTCAATCCCCAAAACAAAGTCCAAATAATTGTCACATGCTTTTTGCCTCTTTTTAAAAGAGGCTGTTACTAAAAAGTGTTCAAAAGATTTATTAATAGTTTTATTTTTTTTTTTAAATATATTTTCCATTTTTATTATTATATATATTTTTTAAGTTTTAGTAATTTTGTTGTGTCTTTTTCTTGTTTTGTTGTATTATTAGGTCGTTTTTTTTTCTTGGTTTTTATTCAGTTTTATTTCAGTTTTTGTTTTGTTTTTTAAACTAGGAGAAATGGTGCATTGGAAAATGCAGAAATAAGTTTAAGTTTTTTAAAAATATTTATGTAATGATAATTCTATTATATAAAGTAACTTTTTTTAACTAGGAGAAAAATAGGGGAAATGGTGCCTTGGAAATTACTGAAATATTAATATTAAATATTTAATATTTAATTCAATTTACTTTAGTTTAATTTAATTTAATTTAATTTAATGATAATTCTATTATATAAAGTAACTTTTTTTAAACTAGAAAAAAACTAGGGGGAATGTTTTAAAAAATATAGCCAGAACTTTTAACTTATTTTACTTTTCCTTTTTAAAGGAAACCTTTTACCATATATTTAATTATACTGTTTTTATATTGTTCATACTTACGTTTTTCTTAGGTTTCTAAGAAACTGGATGACAAAATAGGCTAAATGAATCCCATAGACTTCAGTTGAATGAATGACATGGAATGAAGGAATAAAGGACATTTTCTTTAGAAAAAGTACAAATGTTTGATTGTGCATCAGCACAAATGACATTAATTGAATATGACTCAACTTGCACAATAACTGACAAAAAAAGTCCCAGTTTCAAAAATAGCATTGGCCACATAAGAAGCCAATAATTACTTTGATTAACATTGTTGATTACAGCCTTCTAGCTGTTTCTCTGTCACCTCCTGTTCCCGTATAATTAATCCACGTCCATCTCTGCCAATCTGTCTCTTTTTTTTTCTGCCTCACAGGATTGAAGAAGAATTGGGCGATCAGGCTCGATTCGCTGGGCACAATTTCAGAAACCCTAGCGCTCTGTGATACCAACACCATCACACCGAAATCACACAAAAAACAACTGACAAAAAGAGTATGTACTGCACTGAACCGACTGACTGCCCTCGACATCCCCTAAAATCATTCAAAATGCATTAAAACAGCACTATTTGCACTGATATACAAAAGATGACTTAGACACTTAAAGTATATATTCAAACTAAACTGGACTGCGGACAGGCTTTGATAGACCAAATATTATGCACAGTGGATCCTGGAGCCAACATTATGCACAAGTGATACTGAATTACTTGACGGGCAAAACATGTGCACAGGGTGGACATGCATGCGTAGGATACAGAAAATGGACCTTTTAAAAAGAAGGATTTAACTCAGATGGAATAAAAGTAGAGGTTTATTTTAATCAGGTGTAATCTTTAAAATGAAGCTTCGGTTTAGTTGTCAAATGTATGTAGATAAACACAGTCTAGGCTGACTTGCCACACTAAAGAAATCTAATGTAATTTTTACGGTTCATTGCATGAGAACTAGGCAAAAATATATAGATTTTGGAAAAAATAAAACACT
The DNA here is from genome assembly GCA_036247105.1 of Cirrhinus mrigala. Lineage (NCBI taxonomy): Eukaryota > Metazoa > Chordata > Actinopteri > Cypriniformes > Cyprinidae > Cirrhinus > Cirrhinus mrigala. The sequence continues at coordinate 31,511,864 of CM070025.1, forward strand.
AGCTGAATATTTATGCAGGAGTGGGATTTTCATGCTGAGATGAGTGACATTGACAGTGAAGAATTCAGGGTCCAGCATTTACTCCAAAAGACAGTTTACGACGTCGTTTGCCCAGGGCATTAGATGCTTTTTATCAAACAATACTCTCTTTCTCAGATGCCGTTTTTTGTGTCCATCTCTGACCCAAAAGCATGCTGAGGAAAAAGAGCCTTTTAAAACATTCAATCAAATTAGTAAATAAAAGTTGTACTCATTTTAGTATATGAAACATTCAAAATAATGTGTGTAGAATATATTTATTTCCATAAAGATGCTTCATTGTTTAAAACAACATGGGATACATTGAAAGTTCATAAGTTTCTGTATATCTTTGTCATTGATTCTAAAATATGTCCTCATATGTGATTGTTATGATATTGTTGTCTGATGGTTCCTTACATAGATCAACACAGCAAAAATAAATAAATAAATTATCGGCTGTCAGGCGATTAAAATTTTTAATCAAATTAGTTACATGATGTTTCGATTAATCTAATTAATTGCTAAATAAATTTGACTGAAAATACCCATGAAAGATCATTTTAAGCTATTTTTGTGTTAAATGACAAAATAGCAAGTAGACATTACAAATTGTAGCTTAAATAAATAAACATTTTACTTGATTTAACATAGAATTTATTACACATAAACATTTAGGCTGCAGTGGCCTAACGTAAACTATGAAACACAAAAGATCATTTGAGAAACATCTCAGTATTTTTTGTTCATATGATGAAAGTCATTGGTAACTTCATTACCAACAGTCTTCAAAATACCTTCTTTCATGTTCCACAATAGAAAGGTTTAAAACGACATGATGGTGAGTAAATGATGACAGAATTTAATTTTTTTTGGCAAACTTTCCCGTTAATGATTTTATTTATTTTTTTTTTTTTTAATGAAATGATACTCTAAATAAGAAACTAAATCTGCCAGCAGGTGGCGGTAAATGTCTTTATGAGTCATTTATTCATTCAATTCTATCAAATGGCTGATTCATTAAGGAATGAAGTAAATGGCTCTCTTTATGAATAGGCCTTTGAATCATTGATTCACACGATTCGTTCAAAACGCGGATTCCTTCAGAAACTGTACACCACTGTGTTGCTCACAGATGTGCAACAATTCTGCTATACCTTCGAAGGCAATATATTCCCTGCAAAACTGAGCAAAAACAAATAATATTATTTAAAATATAACACAATATCAACTTCTTATTCACTGAACTGTTGTATAAAATCACATTTAAGCTTTTGATAGATCGGGGAAAAAAATGAGCACTCGTGTCGTATTGCTTTTGCTGCCCATGTAATATCGTGAGAGATATATATACATAAATATGAGACAAAACGCATACAGGGGCATTTTTTGCACCCGTATCTTGAATTTTAGGGCATAACTGCATTTGTGGAGTTGTTGCCCTGCATCATATTTATTTATATTTGTCAACAGTCAACTATATGAAATATAAGATGACATTGCGAGCGGGACCAGCGCCTTAACTGCGTTAAAATATTTTAATCGCGTTATTTTTCATAACTAATTAATTAACGCGTTAAACTGACAGCCCTAATATATATCGCGTTAACCGAAAATAGTCTGTCATTGACGGATTTTTTTTTATATCAGTGACCGAAAAATCTAAAGGCTGTCCGTCATTTTGACATTACACTGAGGGTGATCTATTGTAAAATTGTAGCTGTAATTCCCACCCCTGTCCAGTTGGTGGCGAGTGCGCTCCAGTCTGGCTGCAGAGCGCTGGATCGAGAACAAAAACTACTGTCACGAATGTTTTTCAGTGCGTTTGATTACGCACAGGCGGGTACACAGAAGCTAGAACACGCCACACGCCACATTAAAGAGCGCCAAAACGGTATTTATTGCGTGGATTTCCTAATGAAATTGACAGAATTTGACATCTGAGACTTTGTTTCATATCAAAAATAACACAAAGCCCAACCTATTGCTATTTATTGGAAGTAAGACGCACTATATGTACTGTTCATTCATCAACTGAAAACAGCATAGACCAAAAGATCGATTGTGATTTAAGAATCGATATTTTCTCATTAAAATGAGAATCTATTAAAATCGAGAAATCGATTTTTTTTTTTGTTTTGTTTACCCAGCCCTAGCGTATTTTGTTGTTTTTAAACACTGCGCTCTCGTCCTGTAAAAATGAAAATGTGAACAAAAATAAAAGCAATTAAATGTGTTATTCTAATTAAAATATGAAAATTAAAATGACGGGTAATAATAGATTATGACTGAATTTTTACGACCCTGTCCGTCAGCGGACAATGTTAAAGTGTAGCGCAACCTCTGATATATATATATATATATATATATATATATATATATATATATATATATATATATAACCTCTAATAATAATAATTATAATCTAGAACGTCTAATACATCTGCCAGATTTTCTCATGCAATGACTCTTAAATGTACTTTCACTTTTACTTTTCACTCTTTTAACCTAGATCTCTATCTTAAAGGGGAAGTATACGTTTTTCTTACATTTAACAAACACTTTATCTGGAAGTGAGTCATTAGAAGGTAGAATCTTGATCATTTCTGACTCAACCAATGGTGCGCGATTGGGGGCGGGGCTATCTTTGTCCAAATATAAGAGATGGCGGTAGGAATAAGACACGTCACTTCTCCTTTAAGATGAATTATCTAAATCCAGAGGTTAAAAAAGCAGAGACATAACATTCACTATGACAGATCTGATTCAGAACTTGACCGACAGACACGCTTACATGAATAGAGACAAACACACTCACTCACTTACATTTGTGTAGCAAAGCCTCACCTTAAACGCACACCTTATTCTCTGCCTCCATGAACTTGCAGTCTGTGTTTGTTCCTTTCTCATCGTTTCATCCGTCTCCTCTAACCCTTCCCCTTCTTGTGGTTATGACTTGGCTTGTTCCCCCGTACCTGAAATCTTTTTCCTCCCTGATGACTTATCTTTTCATCATTTTGTGAGATTATTGTGGTGAAAGAAGGAAAAGAAAGCAAGATGGAGAAAAAAAAAAAATCTGAATAATAATTAAAAAATAACTGACGAGACTGTCAAAGAATAATGTTATGGAATATTAAAGCTGTCATTACTTTCGTCAACCTTGAGTCGCTAAGTGTGTTTTCTTCTCGTCGTTAAAAGCATTTGAGGATGTTTAAATGGGGTTTCACCATTTAGATGCTCAATTATAAAACATTAAAATAGATATGTGTGTTTAAATGGGTTTTTAAAATGGCATTTATTGCCATGTACATTAGAAACCGCAGTTACTGAATTCAGCTCAGTTAAAAGGTTTTTAAAAGAAATGAATGCTTTTATTCAGCAAGGATGTGTTAAATGCATCAAAAGGGTCAGTTAAGGCATGAATAAATGTATTGGCTTTAACAAAAATATTAAGCAGCAAAATGGTTTTCAACATTTATGTTTCCTGAGCATTAAATCAGGATATTAGAATTATTTCTGAAGGATCATGTGATACTGAAGATTGGAGAAAATTCAGCTTTGCTTCAAAAGAATAAATTACAATTTAAAACATTCAAATAGAAAAATGTTATTTTAAATTGTAGTAATATTATACAATATTACTGTTTTTACTGCATTTTTAATCCAATAAATGCAACCTTGTAAATTGTAAAAACATCAAAATTTAGCAAAAATATATATATTTTAAAAATATTTTACACCATGTAGCTTTTAGTTTCAGTACGCACTGCATTTATGTCAATGATTAAATGAGAAAAACCAGACCAAAAGAAAACAGTACGAGCAGACAGGACAAATATGTTTTTTTTATTTTCTACCGAGGTAGTCATTTCTACAGAGGATAAAGTGCTCATTAAGTCACTACAAACTCAGTTAAGCATTCAACGCTGGTCCAGTATGTTAGATTTTAAGTAGTGTGCTCTGGAAGTGCATAGACAACACAGTAGTTTACTCGAGTGCAGCAGCAAATAACAAACTAACATGCCCAAGCTCTCTTCTATGACTTAGGAAGGGAGTTGATATTAATATTTCAGTCCAATAACCCAACCCAATCGTTTAACAAGCAGCTGAGCAAAAGCAAAACAATCACAAAAACACTTTCAGATCTGCTGGAATGACAACAACAAGCTGGTATACACTGATTGGGCAGTGCAACAGTTTTGGGCCATCAAAATGGCTGAGCATCTCTATGAGCGGGCATTTATGATGTCAACAAACTCTGGCTTCAGGGAAGCACCTCCAACCAGGAAGCCATCAACATCAGGCTGGCTTGCAAGCTCTTTGCAGTTTCCCCCAGTAACAGAGCCTGTGAAACGAGGAAAGAAGAATATAACCAAAAAGAAAGAAAGCAACACCAAAAGCTTAGCACACCAAGCACGTTAGCACACTAGATTACTTTGGGGATGTGTTTTGTGTCTTTCGCAAGAATAAAATAATTGGTGTGTGCAGATTACATGTAAAGACACAAAAAACATCCTGTGAGTAATCTAAGGCGATAGCGAATATTTGGATTGCGGAATTATGGGATGTTTTTCATGTCACTTGTACGAATAAGTTCTTCACCGATTGGCTTGTCATGCACATTTTCGGTTCTAGTTGAAATTTTTCAACAAAGATGCAATACCACATGGCAATTGCGTCACCCTGCGTTGACTTTGTATATGTAATCTACTCACGTGAATAATTAAAGGAGAACTCTACTTCCAGAACAGCAATTTACAAATAATTTACTCACCTCCTTGTCATCCCAGATGTTCATGTCTTTCTGTCTTCAGTCGTAAAGAAATTATGGTTTTTGAGGAAAACATTTCAGGATTTTTCTCCATATAATGGACTTCACTGGTGCCCCGATTTTGAACTTCCAAAATGTAGTTTAAATGCAGCTTCAAAGGGCTCTAAACGACCCCAGCCGAGAAAGAAGGGTTTTATCTAGCGAAACGATCAGTATTTTTTTCGAAAAATAGAAATTTGTATACTTTTTAAGCACAAAAGCTCGTGTAGCACAGGCTCTGGTATGCGCGTCCACGATGCTCATTCTGAACGAATCTTTAATGTGACTCGGGAAGAACGAGTCATCTCGGGGAGTGATTCGTTCAGTCGCGCATGCGCAACATCCTATTAGATTCTGTACTGGAATTAGTTCACCTGTTTCGAGTTTTTGGGTTTTTCCGAGTTGTTCGTTTATCTTATGGGGCTGTCACGTGATGAACGAATGACTCGAACCCAAAAACTTGTCAGATAAGAGATGAGGTGAGCTAATCATAGACTAAAGACCCAGGTAAACAATGAATTAATCTTTTCTGTTTCTTATAGCATTATAGTTTTGTTTTGTTTGTAGTGTGATCAACGTTTGTGTAAGCAGTAGATGTGTTGGGGAAGTAACACGTAACATTTTAATTATATTTTGCTAAAATGAGCGAAATGACTCGAAAAAAAGTCGGTAAAATGATCCGAATTTCCCATCACTACTATGAATCACGTCTAAGTTCATCGTCTGTGTACTACGGCTCAAAAAGGTAGAGAATGGTGAAAAATTCCATCTTATTTTCTCCTACAACTTCAGAATTGTCCAACATCATTGTACCTTTTTGTTTGTAAACAGTGTTTGACTTACTTGCACTTTCTTAGTCTTTGTGCATTTGCTTTGTAAACACTGGGTCTGTAGTTCCGTGTGACCTTTTGACGTGATTCAATAGTACATAGCGTCGTGAACGTGCATCCAAGAGCCTGTGCTACACAAGCTTTTGTGCTTAAAAAGTATACAAATTTTTATTTTCCAAAAAAAATGGCCGATCGTTTCGCTAGATTAGACCCTTCTTCCTTGGCTGGGATTGTTTAGAGCACTTTGAAGCTGCATTTAAACTACATTTTGGAAGTTCAAAATTGAGGCACCAATGAAGTCCATTATATGGAGAAAAATCCTGAAATGCTTTCCTCGAAAACCATAATTTCTTCACAACTGAAGACAGAAAGACATGAACATCTTGGATGACAAGGGGGTGAGTAAATTATTTGTGAATTGTTGTTCTGAAAGTGGAGTTCTCCTTTAAATTCGCTTTTGGTGTGCACGCACCAATTATTTTATTCTCGCAAGTGACAAATAAAATAATTGGTGTGTGCACACCAAAATCTAATTTAATTATTCGCTTGAGTAGATTACATATACAAAGTCGACGCAAAAATGAGAAAGAGACACGAAAAACATCCCACAAATAATCTAGTGATACCGCAATCCAAATATTCACTATCGCTCTAGATTACTCATAGGATGTTTTTCATGTCACTCATGATATTAAAATTCATTAAAATTCATTAAATTCATATTAAAAATCATTAAAAGTGAATTTAATTATTTGCCCAAAGATTACATTTAAAGTCAATGCAAAAGACACGAATTTGTGCAGGGTGATGCAATTGGCACGAACGCGTGTTATCGTGCAGATTGGAAAATTTCAACTCGAGCGGAAAATTTGCATGAATCAGCAAAGAATTTATTGACACGTCCAGAAAATAGAGGAAAGCATTACGCAATGATTTTATTTGCGAGAGTGACACGAAAAACATCCCACAAGTAATCTAGAGCGATAACAATACGAATTCATTATCGCGTCTTCTGTGCAGGTTGAAAAATTTTAGAAATTCGAGCAGGAAATTCGCATGACGCGTCTGATTGTATCAGAAAATGGAGGAAAGCATTACACAATGATTTTATTTGTAATTTTAAAAACATCCCATGAGTAATCTAGAGCAATAACACAATCTGAATATTCACTATCGCTCTAGATTACTTCGTGTCACTCGTGAGAACAACACAATTTTGTGTGTGCCAACCAAAAGGGAATTTAATTATTTGCACAATTAGATTATAAATAAAGTCAATACAAAGACACGAATAGAAGTCATGCATGATGTGATGTCACGCAAGCCAATCAGCAAAGAATTTATTGACACGTCTGGTTGTTTCAGACGGAGGAAACAACCGGAAACACACGAGTGACATGAGTGACATGAAAAACATCCCGCAAGTAATCTAGAGTGATAACGCGATGAGAATATTCACTTGGTGTGCACACAGCATTTTCTGATACAGCCGAATATATCAAACTAGACATGTCAATAAGCTCTTTGCTGACTGACTTGTGCGAAAGACACGATTGGCGCGTATATTGCACGTTCGTGACAATCGCGTGGTCCAATTAGCGTCATTCGCGTCGCGAAATCACCTCTATTCGCATCGTTGCATTGACTTTGTATGTAATCTACTTTTGCAAATAAATTAATTCGCTTTTGGTTTGCACACATCAAGTAAAAATGAATCAGCATTAAGTCAATAACTATAGGTGTCCATTAAATTACAATGTTATGGAAAGAGGACTAGTATTTTAGCCAGACACAATGGTCTAGATGGATTTGTTTATTACACACACAGCTTTTTGCTGTCAATTGATAAACTATCAGTTGATAAACTGGAGTCGTGTTGTGGATTATTGTGATGCTGAGGAACTGATGTAATGCCAAGTTTCACTAAATCTGTTTTGATGAAGAAACAAACTCATCTACATCTTGGATCGCCTGAGGATAAGTAAATTGTTACCAAATGTTCATTTTTGGGTGAGCTATTTCTTTAAAAAGTGGTGACCGTTCCACCTGTTCGCTTCGAAAATTTACAGACAGTCTTATCAGAGAATAGAGCACATATTCGGTTTTCAAATATTTCTGAATGACTTTTAAAGTAAATACTGTGTAAAACAAGAATTTAAATTACAATTCCAGTCGCATAACCAGCACAGCAAGGCGCTAGCAATGAGAAGGCTGCTAATTTGATTCCCAGGTAATGCATGCAATGACTAAAAGCATACTTTGATACTGAGTTGCTTTGGATAAATATGCATAAATATGAAGGTAATCTTTGCAATCTTTTTGCTTTCAGTAAATTGCATCATGCACACACAATCTTCCAAACTTCTTCTGTGTTCCACAGATGAAGGAAGGTCATAGGGATGTGGGGTGACATGAGCTGAGCAAATGACCTATTTATGGCTTTAGAGTGAACTATTTCTTTAAGGCCACTCAGAATTGAACAGACAGGATGCTTTGAACAATGCAGACTCACCTCCGTAGATGATGCGCAAAGAGTCGGCTACTGCATCCGACACATTCGCTCTCAGCCATTCTCGCAGCTTCTCATGCACCTCCTGAGCCTGGAGCACACAGATAACAGACTCTGAAGACTTAATTTGAAATAATTTGGTGTTTGTACACTGCTACATTCTTAAAAAAACATGGAAAAAAAGGAGGTTTTCAAAGCAAAGATCCATTTTAGGTTCCTTAAAGAACCATTAAAAAAAAAAACATTCTTAGTGTAAAGAACATTTTAATGATGAAGATTGTATTTACACTACAAAAAGAAACTTTTGTGGAATGGAAAAGTGGAATGGAATTATTAGTGCCAATAAAGTCACATGGACTATTTTAATGATGTCCTTACTACCTTTCTGGTCCTTGAACGTGTCAGTTGCATTGCTGTTTATGCAGGGTCAGAAAGTTTTCAGATATCATCAAAAATATCTTAATATGTCCTCTTAAGATGAACGAAAGTCTAACAGGTTTGGAATGACATGAGGGTGAGTAATTTTGGGTGAACTATTCCTTTAAGAGGCACACATTTCATTAAGCATATTATTATTTATGCTTTAGTGCGTATGCATTTCATAAACCTGAATTGAGAGCAGTCAAACCTGGTAATCAAGATGAAACATAATATGATTGATGTATAGTGTAAATATTGATTTACCTGATCAGGAGTGGCAGTTTTGCCAGTGCCAATGGCCCACACTGGTTCATATGCTAAAACTACACGACTCCAGTCCTTCACATTGTCTATAAAATACAGAAATACATCATGGCATTTAGTGTTTCATATGCATGAACAGGGTCCAGGAACATAAAAAATAAACTGTTTGAAAACCCATGTTCAGCGCATGAGCATTTCATATAAACCATCAAAATAAATATGCCAAATAAGCCATGTCATAGCATATCTGCTGACAATCCAATGTTAAAATCACATATTTAATATCAGATTTGTGTTTTCAAATGACCTGCAATGACTTTGGTCTGTTCAAACACCACGTCCTCGGTGGTTCCAGCTTCTCTCTCCTCTAGTTTCTCCCCAATGCAGGCGATCACACCCAAATCATTCTCTAGGCAGTGAGCCACCTTCTGGCCAATCAGCTGCAGAGCACATCAGCCAATCAGAGTCAAATAAGAGTTGAATGCAGAATAGCAAAAATATGCATCAATACGAGGCCTGAATTTCATCACAAAGAAAAGCAAAGACATGAAAGGCTTCTATTGAAATACCTCGTCGCACTCGCCAAACACGTGACGCCTCTCCGAATGGCCCAGAATCACCCAGTCGATGCCGCAGTCTTTAATCATCGCTGGGCTAAAGTGGAGGAGAAAAGGAGAGAACGAGAAATATGCTTTTAGGGTTTTGACAGTGATTAATGGTTGTTCAGAAAACTATAAAAGATACCAATGAGCACATATACCTGATCTCCCCGGTGAAGGCTCCTTTGGGTACCTTATAGCAGTTCTGGGCAGCCACACCGATCCTCTGGTCCAGCTTAGACCTGACGTAATCGAGATAGATGGACGGTGCGCCACACACCACCTCTATGCAATGAAGACAAAGCCACTGTTATGATGATAAATGATTATGAAAGCCAGCATTACCACTTTTAAATTAATAGTTCACACAAAAACAAAACATCTGTCATCATTTACTCTGAAATATTTCTTTTTTTAGGATTATTGATTTTTTTTTATTACCTCTGCATTTGTCTGATATTTTTCTCCAGGTAGAATGGGAACAAATTCTGGAAAAATTCTCACAATTCCAAGTTTACAATTCTGTGTTTATATCTTGCAATTCTGACTTTTTTTTCCCTCTAAATTCAGATTTTTCCTCTTGCAGTTCTGTTTTAGTTTCTGCCATGCAACTTTTTATCTTGCACTTTTTCTTCTTCTCACAATTCAGACCTTTTTTATAGCTTACAATTCTGAGTCTACAAGAAACCGGAAATCAAATATTAATTTAGAACTGCAAGAAAAATGGGCTTCCATAGCAAATCATTTATTTAACAATTAATTTTATGCATTTTTGTGCATATGAATCAACTATGAAGCAGAACAATTATAGAGGCCAAAAATTGTAAATTAATAATGCTTTCTACAGCAAGCCTGTGAAAAATGTGTTTCTGAAAAATGAATAATGCATGACTGTGAAGACAAGAAATAATAAGAAAAACACTGTATCAACTTTTTTTTGTGAAATATATTTATTATTATTATTTATTTTATTTTACTTTATTATTATTATTAATTTTTTGACTCTGAATTTGACTTTGATCTCTGAATCTATTAAATATTTTCCCCCAGAATGGGAACAAATAATTTGGCTAACAATTATTTTAAGCATGTACCTAGGACAAATATGGGATTTTTTTTTATGCATATAGGACAAATATGGGACAAGACAAATATAGAGTCTCTAGGACCACAAGTTGTAAAATTTTTAGCTAATAGGTTGTATTTTAATGTAATTTGTAGGCATACACTACCAGTCAAAAGTTTGCTGCTCAAAAAAACATTTATTATTATTATTATTATTAGTATTATTATTATTGTTATTATTATTATTATTATTATTATTATTATTATTATATTAAGACAGCAGAGTAGATTTTTTTCAGGTTTCTCTGATGAATAGAAAGTTCAGAAAAAGAGCATTTATCTGAAACAGAAACATAAATGCCTTCATCATTTTAAAGAATCCTTGCTAAATAAAAGTATTAATTTCTATAATTTAACCCCCACATATAATAATAATAATAATAATATATTTATTGAGCAGCAAATAATCATATTAGAATGATTTCTGAAGGAAATTGAGGACTGGAGTAATGCTGCTGAAAATTTAGCTTTGATCACAGGAATAAATTACATTTGAAATATATTCAAATAGAAAACTGTTGTTTTAAAATAGTAAAAATATTTAACAATTTATTGTTTTTGCTGTACTTTGGATCAAATAAATGCAGGCTTGGTGAGCAGAAGAGACTTCTTAAAAAAAAAAAAAAAAAACATTTAAAAATCTTACTGTCCAGAAACTTTTGACGGGTAGTGTGTGACAAATATATGATATACGGGACGGATAGGACAAATATAGAGTCTGTAGGACCAAAAATGATCAATTAATAATGAAGCTTTCTACAGCAGGCCCATGAAAAAATGTCTGCGTTTCTTATGAAAAATACTGTGATGACATGCAATAATATAAGAAAATCAACTGTATATCAAAATAAACTAGTTTCATATTCAAGTTTCTAAGTAATTTGTATGTAAAAACAGTTCAAACATGCAAGTCATGTATGTCCACATGAGCCTCTATCCATTAAAAGTGTCACGTGACGTCACGTATCAAAGCGTCTCTGATGCTTCTAAACAACTTTATCGATTAGCAAATAATAAAATATATCGAACTAATCTGTTAAATTAAAAAATGAAATACTTTCTGCCTAATATTCTTTCAAGTAAAAACATAGCATCAAATGAACGCAATGGACCTGTTTCATCGTTGAGGCTGGCCGTGTTCAAGGTCATTATGAGCTCGCCCAGGCTCTCTTTATCGCCGTTCATTTTCCAGTTTCCCCCGACGAAGAATTTTCTTGAGGACATTTTTGCGCAACAAACCGAACGGACCAAACGCACCGACTGCAGTATAATCGTTCTCGTTGGGGAACTTGCGAATGCTACTATGGAGAAGGCTTGCTTATAAATATGCATGAAGAAACGTTCTGGCATTGGAAGATTGCTAGAAACGTCATGACGACGTCATTAATATTCATGAGGTAACGCCACGCCAAGAGAGCGATGTCAGCGCATTCTTTCCCTTGGAAATCAACTCTATGGAACGTAAGCTTATTTAGTAATAATAACAATATTTAATTCTAATGAGCTAAACGTTAGGATTACTGAGCAGTCAGATTTCTTGAAATATGTTTACTATTAGCTGCATAGAAGGGTTCAATGGATTTTAAAAGAATATGTATGTATTTACAACGAGGCCCAAAAGTTTGAGAAACTGAATGAAATTTTGCATTTACAAAACAAAATACATTTTCTATGTTATCCAGCATGGTTTAAGAATGTTCCAAAGGACATTTTGCACTTCCAATGAAGCAAGTAATCTGACCTTTTTACGAAGGAGTTCACACGGTCAGTGGCATTTGCAGAATGACCTTTATTTATTTATTTATTTGTTCAAAATGTTTCATGTCAGTTTAAAGTACACAGCTTTTCCCTGTATGGGTCATTCTACAGAACTGGTTCAAAGTCAAAGTTGGAAACATCTTGAAAAAAGTGTCTTTTTCCACAAATTTGGTTCGTATGTAAATTAATATCCAAGGTATGCATTTCTAGTACTTGTGCAGTTAATTCTCATGTCGTATGTTCAGAATGTTTTAGAATATTTGTCCTCTCCCTAAATTTGTCACTACTGTAACACAGTAATATATAATTTAATAAGAAGGGTTTAATAAGAATATATAATTTAATAAGAAGCATTGACCTATTAAGATTTTGCTTACGTTACATCTACATTGTATATATATATATATATATATATTCTGTTTTATTCAAACGTTTTCAAAGGTAAATCAATGACAATTACAATTTTAACAAAATTTCAAGTGTGATTTATGATTTATGATGCATTTTGAATTCAGTTTTTCTTGTAAAAGGCTAAAAGTTGATCATACTGATTTCAAAGTTAAGAATTCATTGGTTTGAATATACAATGAACCAAGCACTATCATAACATCTTATTTGATAACTCAGTATACTTTATTTTTGACAAAACATCCCATGTTTTGGTTGTGACAGCACATTTTTGGTAACGACAGTAATGCTTTGGTAGTGACCGCATCACATTACAGAATTTTAACTTGCATACTAAAACTAACTAAAAAAATTAAGTTTGTTTATTTCCCCCAAATAAAGGATTGTGTGTTTCCTTTTGTCACTACCAAAACAATGATGACATGTTTCGGTCGTGACTGTTACGGTAGTGACAGTTTTATGGGATAACACCCAAGAATACAAAGAAACTCCACCAAATGTTTCGGTTGTGCCCGTTGCAGTAGTGACAATTTTTGATACTTTTGAGCCCAGCTCAAAGATACTAATCAGCACATGGTTAGCTAGCACAGTTCTGAACAGTTGTACACACATAAAAACTAATTGTTATGGAATAACTTACAAAAAAATTTTCATTATAGAAAAATGGTGTTCGGTAGTGACTTTCTTCAAAGTCTACTCACCATGTAGCTATGAGAGTGAGGGACACATAAATATTTCCTGATCATAAATTTTGGGGTGTAGTTAAAATCAGTCTCAGCAAATGGACTAAAACTTACACTGTTTTGGTAATGACATGAAAATGCATGACACATTTGTTATTATTTTTTTTTTATATATAAAGTTTCATAATTTACAAAGAAAATACAAAGTAAGTATTTTTGAACTTTACTTTAAAAAAAATGATGATGATTTTATATATATATTAGGTTTACTGATATTTTAAATATCATTGTGGGTTTCAATAGATAATTAAAGGATCTTAGTAAACATCTAAGATTTTAATACTTAAATGCTTTTAAATGTGTTTTTTTGGTTGTGGGACAGCAGTTTGCATCAATTCTGTACAATGGCCCATATATGAAATCAAGTCCATATAATTATTTTCATATTTAAATGTAACCACAGGACCACAAAATCAGTCACAAGGGTCAGTTTTTTTGAAATTGAGATATATACATCATCTGAACATTGAATAAATAAGCTTTCAACTAATGTATGGTTTGTTAGGATAGGACAAAGTTTGGCTGAGACATTTGAAAATATTGAGAAAATCACCTTTAAAGTTGTCCAAATGAAGTTCTTACCAATGCATACTACTAATCAAAAGTTAAGTTTTGATATATTTACAGAAGAAAATTTACAAAATGTCTTTATGGAACATGATCTTAATAATCGAATGATTTTTTCAACAAAAGAAAAATCAATCATTTTTGACCCATACTATGTATTTTTGGCTACTGGTACAAATATACCCTTGCTACTTAAGACTGGTTTTGTGGTCCAGGGTCACAAATAATTAATTATTTACATCGTAAGGAGATTTATAGCCATTATAGCCATGTGTGTCTATATTATGGATTATATTTTAAGCTATTATTCAATGCAGTTCATTTTGTAATGCACTTTTTTACAATGAGAAACATCTTTATATGTCGTATATTTTGTCTTCTTTCTCATTTCACAGCCAAAGCAGGAGTCACAGACTTCATCAAGAATAGGAACTTTAGTCAGTTACTTTTCTGTGGGTCCTTGCTGAAGTTTCTAAGGGAAAAGCTCTACTGAAAGTGGATTAGAATAAGTCTCACGTCCTCCATCTTAAGTGAAAGAAAAAACAACTGCCTGATCTACTTTCTCAAGGTGACTGAGATTGCATTGGGTGATAATATACTTAAAGCAATTAGGTTTACAATGTGACTTCACAAAGGAACTAAAAGCCTCTGACTTGGTTAGTAAATTGGCATCAGTTCTGACTAAATATTCATAGACACTTCGTCTGCACTCTTAAAAATGCAGGTGCTTCACGATGCCATAGAAGAACCTTTTTTGTTTAAATGGTTCCATAAAGAACCTTTAACATCTGAAGAACCTTTCTGCTTCACAAAAGGTTCTTTGTGGTGAAAGAAGGTTCTTCAGATTATAAAAAGGTAAGAAAGAGATGGTTCTTTAAAGAACCTTTGACTGAATAGTTCTTTGTGGAACCAAAAATGGTTCTTCTATGGCATCGCTCTGAAGAACCTTTTAAGCACCATTTTTTTAAGAGTGTGGGCTGATGTTGCATAGCAGTGTAGCTTGAAACGTCATTCTTTCTAACTGTTACAAATTTATACTGCAGTTAAGCTTTCCAAAAACATAGTTTTGTGGCCTTCAGACATTAGATTTCCTTTTCTATAATCTTTTCTTCTACAATTGATTCTTTAATGCAAGTCCCCAATGCAAACATTTCTGTCCAACAAAGACATTTGCACAACAAAATAATTTATTCTGTTAAAAAAGTAACAGTGCTAAGATTCAATTTCAAGTTTCAAATTATGTTATGAATTCTTTTAAATGCCCCAAAAACATAAAAAAGATACACACAGCACACACTAAAATATTGTTTAATGCAGAACACTATGTTTATTAGAAAGTTGTTTGAGTAACCACTGCAATATTCAAGAGGAACTGTCTTGTTTGTAAAAGTTCTACAAAAAGATGAAAGAAGTAAATACAGACATTTAATCTTTTAGCATAACTTGTCATTTTGGGGGCTTTGGGAATTTGCTAAAAATTAAAATACAACTATAAGCCAAATTTAAGTTGTCACCATCATCAAAGAGCCATAAAATCAGATATCAGACAGTCATTGTGGTCGTGGGGAAAAGTCACTGTACAGTTTCTTCTGCATTCTACTGCCATGTCTAATAAACAAAAATATTCATCCAAACTTTTATCTAATGATAAGGATTTTGAATGGACAAAAAATATGTAATACTATATTTTATATTCTTAAATGATTATTAATTTACCTCATTTTTAAGCTGTTAAAACATATCGTTGCTGTGAGATTGTCATGTCATGTTAACATTAATGCAATCCTGAGTTAGTTGCAACTTACATTTTTACATTAAATATTGCATTTATTATATTCTAATGAAAACCAGTCTTCCAGAAATCCCACACGTACAGGTGGACCACTGCGTGTTTATGCGTGTGAGAATCTTTGTTGCTTAGAAATGGATGTGTTCTCATCCTCTCTCTCAACATTTACTCATCCTTTCTTTCTCATACTCATTCTTATTATCATTCCCATCTTGTCTCGAGGTCCAACTCAGTTCCAAATCTTCAAGAAGCTGTCCCATGAGCCGGTGCAAACACACATGCCATCTTCCGGTACTCCAGTGCAGCTCACCCTGTTGTCATGGCCAGACAACACGCCTATAAGAAAGGAAGGAAGTAAGTGAGACTATCAGTTTGACAGCACTATATTCTTTATTAATATGTGATGAAATGAAGTAGCAACTGCACTTTACCGAGTACAATAGACTACTGAAAAAGAAAAAGGGTGATTGTATGCATAGCATGTTTATTGGATATTGAGATGTTGCTGTGGCATTCAAAAGTGAAGGCAGATGAACACAAGCTCGCAATGGTTGGATTTAAATGAACTAAATGATAGGAGAAGACCTCCTTGCATCACCAAAAAAAGAAGTCTGACACCTCCATCGGAAGATCAAGTTATGACATTTTGATTAAATATTACAAGGTGCAAATGAAAAAATTAAATGGATTGCATGGATGAATTGTTCACTATAATATCTATAGGATGGATTTAGAAAACAGATATGGTGAATTTTCATTTAATTTCAGCAAGGAATAGTTTACCCAGTTTTGCCAGGTCTGCGGATTTCCTGAAGAATTTGGTTGCTTTAACACTGTTGCCACGGGTTGTTTTTGATGTCTGTCGGTTGAAGCGACCCCAATAACGTCATATTTAGCCCCTGAAATACGAATTTACAAGAGGAGCCCTGACAAAAAAAATGTGTGTTTTATCTCCTGGAATGTGATTTAAAATTTACAGATAATGTCCAAGATGTTCATGTCTTTCTTTCTTCAGTCGTAAAGAAATTATGTTTTTTGAGGAAAACATTTCAGCATTTTTTTCCATATAATGGACTGATACGGTGCCCCGAGTTTGAACTTCCAAAATGCAGTGTAAATGCGGCTTCAAACGATCCCAAATGTGGTTGTAAATGATCCCACCCGAGGAAGAAGGGTCTTATCTAGCTTAAATAATAGCTATCTAGCTAAAAATAATACAATTTATATACTTTTTAATGCCAAACGCTCGTCTTGTCTTACCCTGCCTGAACTCTGTTTTTTCCGGTTCATGACAGTTAGGGTGTGTTGAAAAACTCCCATTTCATGTTCTCCCTCAACAAAATCGCCCTATATCGCTGTTTTACCTTTTTTTGTTAAGGGTGTTTGATCTTCTTTGCATGTTCACTTTGCAAAGACTGGGTCGGTACTTCTGCAGCGATGTAGGATGATTGTGAAATGATTTTTGAAGTTGAGGGAGAAAATACGATTGGAGTTTTTTGACATACCCTAACTGTCTTGAACCAGAATACTCAGAGTTCAGGCAGAGTAAGATGAGATGAGCGTTTGAGATTAAAAAGTATATAAATTGTGTTATTTTTATGGAAATAACTGATTGTTTCGCTAGATAAGACCCTTCTTTTTTTGGCTGGGACCGTTTGCAACCACATTTGGGATCGTTTGGAGCCGCATTTAAACTGCATTTTGGAAGTTCAAACTCGGGGCACCACAGAAGTCCATTATATGGAGAAAAATGCTGAAATGTTTTCCTTAAAAAACATAATTTCTTTGCGACCGAAGAAAGAAAGACATGAACATCTTGGATGACAAGGGGGTGAGTACATTATCTGTAAATTTTTGTTCCGGAAGTGGACTTCTCCTTTAAATGCGATTGGGCTAGTTTTCAGTAGCAAGTGGGCGGGTTTTGTTGTGAAAACCTGGCAACCCTGAGTTCACCCAAAAATGAATTGTCTTGAAAATATACTCATCCTCAGGCCATCCAAGACGTAGAGAAGTTTGTTTCTTCATAGAAATTCTGAGAAATGTAGCATAACATCACTTGCTCACCAATGGATCTTCTGCAGTGAATGGGTGCCGTCAGAATGAGAGTCCAAACAGCTGATAAAAACTTCAAAGTGATCCACAAGTAATCCACACGACTATCAGTTAATGTCTCATGAAGTGAAAAGCAGCATGTTTGTAAGAAACATATCAATCGTTAAGGTGTTTTAACTTTAAACCATCACTTCTTGCCAAAATATGAGTCCATAATTCATAATAACTCTTCCTCCAGTGAAAAGGTCCATTCCCTGTCCACCAACATATCTGTTTTGGACTGTTTTTGCTTGTAAATTGTGCTTGTTCTCTGCATATTTCTCTCCTGATTTAGAGAAAAACAATACTATGGATAGAGGACTCATATTTTAGCCAGAAGCAATGGTTTAAAGTTAAAATGCCATAATGGTGGATTTGTTTCTTATAAACACACAGATTTTCACTTTAAAATAAATTAATTGATGGACTGAAGTGGTGTGGATTATTGTGATGTTTATATCAGCTGTTTGGACTCTCATTCTGATGGCACCCATTCACTGCAGAAGATCCACTGATGAACAAGTGATGTTAAATTTCTCCAAATCTGTTTTGATTAAAAAACAAACTCATCTACATCTTGAATGGCCTGAGGGTGAGCATATTGTAAGCAGATTTTCATCTTTGAATGCGCTGTTAACACAAGTCTTAGTGTTTTAATACTCAGAAATTGGCTACATAGAAAATAGCTGCTCGGTGGAGTTGCCAAGACGGCTGTTGAATAATTTGATCCTTTAAATGGACTTTGCTCCTGCTTAATCAGCATTAATGATTCATTCCATCTGCGACTGCTTTCTTTCAACTCACCCACTTTCTCGCCTTTTAGCGAGTCCCAAATATTGCAGTTGAAGTCGTCGTAGCCAGCAAAGACGAGGCGGCCAGACATGGAGAGAGCCAGTGATGTTACGCCGCTGTTCAGGGCGGCATCCTGGTAACCGATCACTTCTTGATCGGCACGAAGGTCATACATTTTGCATGTGCAGTCATCCGAGCCAGTGATAATCGCATTGCCGCTAGGGTAGAACTTAAGAAAGAAGTTTGGTGAATACATTTCGGTTTGTGATTAAATTGGAAGGACTCAAATGTTTGAAACTGTTAGAAGGTTGGCCTCATTAATGAGGAAACAAGAAAATAACTGTGATGCCCTCTTTTGCATTTTCCCGGTATTGCATCAAACATTTCATGTTTAACTCACTGAAATGGCGTTGATGTCACTCGTGTGGCCCTGGAACGTTTGCTTGCACTGGCCATCCCTGATGTCCCACAGCTTGGCCAGAGAGTCGCAAGCACCAGAAACAAAGGAGTTCATGTCCGGAGACAGAGCCAGACACATGCAGTCGCCAACATGGTTCAGGAAAACTGTCTTCTGCTTTCCAGTCTCCAAATCCCACAATGCACTGGGGAAAAAAAAATGCCATTTTCACACAAAATGTTGCATAATTTAGCTGGCTCTTACTTCAATACAATTACAATGAAAGGGGACTGAACTTTTCAAGCTTTAAAAGAAATGTCAAAACACTTTAAAAAAGATCATAAACGTGCTATATTCCTAGTGTTTTCTGTACGCAAAAGACTGAAATTTACATTTCACTTAATATCACCTTAAGCTGGTTACTGTGGCTGTGTGTCGAACAATCACAGAAGTCTCTTCTGCTCACCAAGCCTGCATTTATTTGATCCAAAATACCAAAAAAGGAGTAATATAGTGAAATATTTTTCATTTATTAAAATATTCTTTTTAAAATAACTGCTTTCTATTTAAATATATTTTAAAATGTAAATTATTCCTGTGATCAAAGCTACATTTTCAGCATCATTACTCCACTCTTCAGTGTCACATGATCCTTCAGAAATCATTCTAATATGCTGATTTGCCGTTCAAGAATTTTTATTTTTATTATCATTATAATCAATATTTAAAACAGTTGAGTACATTTTTTCAGGATTCTTTGATGAATAGAAAGATCCAAAGATCAGCATTTATCTGAAATAAAAAGCTTTTGTAATAAAAAAGGGGCAGGGAGAAAGTATAGAAATTAATATTTTTTATTTAGCAAGGATGCTTTAAATTGGTCAAAAGTGATGATAAAGACATTTATAATGTTACAGAAGATTTCTATTTTAGATAAATGCTGTTCTTCCGAACTTTCTTTTTATCAATGAAGTCCGAAAAAATTCTACAAATCTGTTTTCAACATAGTAATAACAATAAATGTAATAAATGTTTTTTGAGCAGCAAGAATATTAGAATGATTTCTGAAGGATCATGTGACTGGAGTAATGATGCTAAAATTCAGATTTGAAATCACAGGAATAAATTATATTGAAAATATATTTAAATAGAAAGCAGTTATTTTAAATAGTAAAAAAAAATTAACATTTTACAGTTGTCCTGCTGTACTTTGGATCAAATAAATGCAGGCTTGGTGAGCAGAGGAGGTTTCTTTAAAAAACATAAAAAATCTTACTGTTCAAAAAACTTTTGACAGGTAGTGTACATATCTACTTCTGTCATGAATGTGCCAAGAAGAATTGAGATGTCCGTCAACTAGAGTATTTTCCTTACATTTAAGATATTGTATGACTTTTGAAGTCTTGGAATAACATTACATAGCGTCATATGGATGACTTTTATTGTACTTTCATGGTGCTTTTGTGTTTTTATTTAAAGTGTGTAAGTATGTATTTAAAAGAGGTAAATTATTTTTTTAATATTTGGGTGAACTGTTGTTTTAACTGTAAAATCTACATGCACTAACCATGTGGTATCACCAGAGGAGGTTAGAATCTCAGTGTCACTGAGGAAGCGTGCACAGGACAAGTAACCTATGAAAAATAGAAAACAGCCACTTAACCAAAAGCATGCAAGAAAGTATAGATTACCTACTGATTTATATACTTATTTACCTGTATGAGCATCCAATTCTTTCACGGTCTTGATTACAGGTGTCTTCAAGTTGTAGACAGTACACATGTTGTCAAGACCACCGCTGGCCACGAGGTTTCCAGAAGGAGCATATGCACAGGTCATCACCCATGAGGACTTGAGGGGAACAGCATTGACCTAAAGAAAGAGGCAAATATTAAAACCTTTCCTTGAAGATATTCTGATTTAAAGTCAAAGGTAGTGTCATTTCAGCACTACAAATGTGTTTTGAAAGACCTGATAAAATCTGTCAAAACAAGTAATTCTGACAACAATGCACTGGACTGGGCTTTCGTTTACCAACCATGCTTAAGTGCTAGTTTGTGCATTGAATGTCATGATTCATCAATAACGTAAGTATTAAAATTTATTCTAAATGCACACACATTTTAGAAGTAACTGCAACCATACAAATGCAAAAATCACATTCTTATGGAGTGGATGTTTGCACTTGTTTTGAGAAAGGCACACTTAGCATTGCTTAAAAAAAACAACAAATGGCTTAATTATAGGTGTTTCTGCTATGAACTTTGAAATGAAAAGTTAAATATGAAAAATTAAAAAATTAAATTCTAGCAGCTTAAAACAGACAACATTTATTTTCTAAGCTGAGAACAAAAGAGTAGGCAACAGTTGTATAGCGGAAAATATTAATAGATACTCAGCTGACGTATAATATAGTTTAAATATATTTATATATGATTCTCATTTTCCCTAAAAAGCATATTTGAGTCAGTCACGCTCACCTTGTTTCCAGAGTGAGAATCCCAAATGAGCAGTTTGCCATCCTGTGATGCACTGACCATTAGCCTAAAGACGCCAATGAAAGAGAGGGAAAAAAGACTAGTAAGACAACAGGATGATGTACTATTTCATATATTTAACCCTTTGTTGTATTTTTTAGTTTTGAAATCTCACAAACATACTGATTTAATGTGCACTGAACTTTAGAAACAACTGTTGTAAGTGCATTAAAAATTTATTCCATATTTTTTATGTTTGTTTGTGTAAGCTAGTTCTTAATAAATGCTTTTAATTTCTAATGGATTCCAAAAAATATGCTTTTGAGAGCTGTTTGTTTTTGCTGTCAGTGCAGTTTCTTAAATACAGTGAGGCTTAAGTCTGTTTCAGGCCACTGACCCTGATGATTGATCTAACTAAGAATTAGCTAATTCAAGGTGACCACAAAGTGCAGTTGACTCTGTGTAAAAGCTATTAACCTGCTTGAGCAGATCACGTGACAGCAAACGCAACAGGTAAACTGATATAATTCCCTTTTCATTAGTTAAATCATTTTTTTATTCCTTTAATTTACTTTTGGAGGCCAAACTGATACATTTTTCCAATAGGAGTCAACCTATATGTGTTTTCCAGAGCCGATACCGATTATTACAGATCAAGTAGACTGACAATCGATATTTTGAACCGATATACAAGTCTGGTGTAAAAATGAAAATTAATGTCAACATTAAGAATAACAAGGGCTCTGCCAAAAACTTCCTTTAAATGCATTTAAAGTATTTTATTGGCAAATCGGTTTTGAAAATGGTCGATACCGATAACCATAAAAATACTTAATATCGGTGCCGATAATCAACCCCTAATTACCAAACACTTTAGTGCAGTATAACCCAGTATACCTAATGCTTTGATTTGATCCCTACTAATGTTCTCACTTGTTGTCTGTACTCCAATGCATGGCATAGATCTTAGCCAGATGGCCTTTGAGGGTCCTCCTGGTCTTGAGTTGGACCCGAGGGGCTGGAGCCACCCCAGAAGCGGCGGAGGCCATGTCTGTGTCACCTACTGCTTTACGAGCTGCCTAGAACGGCAACAAATATTTTATATTAGTATTTTATTATTAATTATATAAATAGAAATTGAACAGATAGAGATAAACTAGCATTTTCATGAGCACTTTGCATTAGGATGTTCTTAGAATGATCTTTTCAACTGTTTGACTGTGAAATTACAAAAAAAAAAAATCTAAGAACTTTATAGCAACCTCACCTCGATCTGTGTCTTCAGGGCTTCGGCCTCCTTTTTCATCTGCTCCATTTCACCCATGGCTGCTGTTAATTAAGGTTCTTACCAACACAAGCTGAAAGCAATCAGAAAATATTAAATCAAAATAAAACATTCTACTTTTAAGGTTTTATATATAATCAAATAAATTAAATTGTAAATAAATAATATGAGTAAGATTAATCCCTGAACTAGGCCTTGCGGTCAGTGTTGCCAAGTCCACAGTTATCCCACAAAAATTTGGTTTACACTGTTGCTGTGTGTTTTTTTTTTCAGTCTGCGGAGGGGAAAACCATGAAAAAACACAACTGGACTAGTTTTGGGCTACTTTTGTGTAGCAATTGAGGTGGTTTTGTTTCAGAGACCTGGCAACCCTGGTTACAGAATCAGACTTATGATTTGGCCTATTATTGACAAATATTGAAAGCTGACTTTGATTTGATGCAAAACCTCCCACCCACTCATAAAACATGTCATTGGACAACAATTAGTCCCGAACTTTGCATAAAATGTCTCAAAAAGCAAGTTCTTCATACTTGCTTTGTCGACAGTAATGCTGAATACAGATTTGCTCTTAAAAAAAGTTAACAGCAACATTGTATGTCATTTATGAGTTCATTAATGCTAGCTAGCAAATTTGAATGATATGTGAATCTGTTATTTGAACTTCTAATTCTACCTTTCAAATTCTAATATTGATATTCAAAAAATGTAAAAATTCCAGATTCCAAATTCAAAAACGAGCACCAAACTACTAAATCAATCCTTCAAAACTGAAACAGTCAAGACTTTCCTTGACAGTTTATGAAACAAGGCAAATTAAAAAAAATACCAAACTGTGAAATAAGACATGTGGAACCAAACTCAATTTAACCTTCCTCCTAAACATGATAAACATAGACTTAGTAATCTGTAATCGTCTAATCAAACGTCTTAAGATCTGTAATCTGCTTAAAGTAAAAGATTTTGTTTTCTGCAGATGTTGCAACTTATTATAAAAATATTTGTCGCTAGTCTACCACCTTCTCAGCAGGAGACCAGAGGAGATGGCAAGGAATGATCAGCCTTGTCATGCTACAGAAATCCTAATGAACTTAACTGACGGTTAAGTAGAGCCTACTGCTAAAAACTCTGGTCTGCAAAACTGAGTCTTTCATTGTGCTGTTGATAGTCAAATTAGATGTTACAATAGTTAGAAGATTACTCTGTCATCTGTGTTCAGCTCGTGATGAGAGCTGTTGTTTTATTGATGTCGAGGAGGGCTAGAAGAAAGGTCTAAACCCTTGCAGGAGCTGTCGGGGGTGGCTTATCAAATCTCCTGTCATCCGATTACCGACTGCTCTTTACTATGGGATCAGGTGGGACCTGGGGTGGGAAGATCAAAGACAAAACACAAGGAAAAGATGGGGATAAAAGACGTATGTCTTGGCTGTGATCTTCCATATATACGTGATGGATTGTAAACGGTACAAGATGAAATAAGACCGGATGAATCTCAAGATTTCTAAAGTCTGTTTAATTACTTGCTCAAGAGTAGCTTTAGCATTAGGTTAATCCTTCAAAGAGCCAAATGTGCAAACTTTGCAAGTTGCAAACGTATCTGTTTAGAAATAAAAAACAATGTAAAAATGTATTTTTTTTCAGTCTTTCTAACAGTGTTATTTCAGTATAATTAGATGCTATTACAGTTTTTGTTAATATTTTAATCAATTTTTTATATTTTCTACTTTCATGTTATTTTTATTTCAGATTTAGTTTGTTATTTTATCACATCAAGAACATTTTCATTATTTCAAGTCCCAAAATTCTTATTTACGTTTTTAGTTAAATACAATGACACTGCTTTCTATTTCAAAATTTCATGTTAAACTTAATGCATTACTTGCAGTTTCTTTGTAATTATTTGTAAAATTTACCAGCAATTTGAGTAAGAATTGTTTTTACACAATGTTTATCAGTGTAGAGGAATGCATCAATATAACTGCAAAAAAAAAAAAAATTTAACTACGACCATAGATTCCTCAATTGCTTGATGCATCATTTGCATTTATGCATTATTAAAGTTGCAGATTAACCTGTCAAGATAGTGTGTTCCAAGAAAAAGTGGACTACGATAAACAAAAATTTAAATGCATTTAAAAAGCATCCATCCATGCATGCTAAATAAAAAAAAACTGCGTTTAAAGGATATAACGTATCGTAATGCACAAAGTTTGGGTTGATTCACTATTTGCAGTGCATTGCATCACTGCACGATTTTTTTTATCCAAACTACCCAAATACCAAACTAACAACAAACTCACCTTTCTACTCAAAAATTGCTTATTTTCGTCTCTATAACTCCAAAGTCTCTTTCTCTGTACCAGTCTCTATTTTGCTTAGTCCGCAAGACAGCTCTTCAATCGTCTCTTTCTCTCTGCCTCCCACAGGTTCCCCCAACAGACTGGATGCAACTTACCTTTGGAAAAACTCTCTCTTTCTCTTCCCTGTCTGCGAGAGAGGACAGATGAGGATTGGAGGGGATGAAGGAGATCAGGGATGAAAGGATAAGCCCAAAGATGGGCACAGAAAGGGTGAGGGAGAGAGAAAGAGAGAGATGGAACGGGGAGGGCGAGGAACAGGTAAACCGATTGGAATGGAAAATCAGGTTATGAGGTCGAAAGATGAGGCAAAAGTGAGCAGAGAAACCAGAGGACAGAGGAAATGATGGATAGGGTGTGGTGTGAACAAAAATGTGGTTGGTTCCTGAAGAACGTTGTGTCATGAAGTTCTCAACATTGGTACTAACAGCCTTTTTGGAGTAATATGGACATTTAAAGCATTTCGGTCTTGTTTTAACCCTTGATATGTGGTTTCTAAAAGGGTCATTGGTGTGATATGGTAAACGCTTGATAGAAGGAGGCCTGTTCCTTGGCTTGGGGTTGAGGGGTTTGAATTGGTTTGTCAGAGCTAATGAGTTGAGCTCGTCTAATCAGGTTCTAAGTGGATATCCAGGGAATCGGCAATCCCGTTAAGGAATTAAAGCAGGTGAATCCGTGGAGCAGACGTCACGGGTGACACAAAGAGCAATGGAGCAAGGAAAGTGTGGAAATTGATGAAAGTTATGATGATAAGACGGTTATTTCACAACTTTGAGGGAAGTAAGAATAGGAAAGAATAATGAGATTTGACATTGTGAAGTTTCAGTAGAATTCAGAAGCACCATTTAATCATACAGGAAATGAGAATAAAAATATTTTTAATAATGGAAACTGCCAAATGAGCCTTGAAGTATAGCACTGATGAGTTCAGTGCGTTTTAAATCTATAATATACTTAATTCAAGTTTGCTACAATAAAACCCTATCCTGGACTATTGTTTGAAGAGCTAATGGATCTCATTTACAAGTTAAACATGCCAAGAAGGGTTTATCTTCTCAGTCTGTGTTGTAACTGGCAGTCTGTGGCACCGGGGCCATTTTTTCTTAAAATCCTCCTAACAGGTTGATGCAAGTTCATTTGAGGCAATGATTATACCATACAAACAACGAAGAAAGAACAACAGTGTAGTGTGTACTATTTTTGATAGTATGTATAGAATAGAGATATGCACAAAAAGCATTGCTATAACGGTTAAACGTACTGGAGTTTGAGATTTAGACAAACCTTTAAGTGTTAAACTATAGCACATAAGTCATCTTGCAAACATTTGGTGCAGGCAGTAAATGAAACCTCACTATTCTCGTAAACGCGCGTTGAAGACTGACACTGAAGAGAGGAAATTGTTGAATAAAGCCATTATTTTTGTTTTTTTGCACGCAAAAAGTAGCTTTGTAAAATTAAAGTTGAACCACTGATGTCACATGAACTATTTTATCGATGTCCTTACTACACTTACTAAAATCCTGGGTTAAAACCAACCCAACTTGGGTTATTTGGCAACCCAGCACTAGGTAAATATTGGACAGAACACATGCTGGGTTATGTTGACCCAGCTGGTTTGGTTAAATGTTTCTACCAAACATGCTGGGTTGTTTTATTTAAGTGAACTATTGTTTAAAAATGATTATATTGCTGGCTTAAAATGGACTGGCACTTATAAAAAAAACACACAGAAATACTAGAGGCAACAGCAATAATCAAAAGATAAACATTTATTATTAAACAAGAACACATGGACAAAATACAAGAGTAATTGAATTTATTTTTGTGAATACAGCATAGTTTACAATATTACATAAATTTAAACTCATTTAACAAGCAGTTAGACATAAAAAAAAATTAACATTTAAAAGTAGCATTTTAATTTTTGTCTGTATAACCGTTCTCGTAATAACTTTTTACCAAAATAGCACTAATTCTTGTACCGGTGTGTCACTGAAATCTGAGCCGGTGAAGGGCTGCTGTTCCCCAGGGTAACTGCAAACTTCAGACCACGGCCTTGCATTTCACTTGTAGCTGAAAGATGCCCATAAACCTGCCCATAAACAAACAATACTTACATTAGAGAACATATTTTAATATCAAATTAAATTAAACTCAGCACTATAACCATATATCCATTTATTTTATGCAAGGCAAAAGGCGTTTCCATCATGCGAACTGACCGCTGCTGATGCAGCTGACTGACATCTCATCCTTATGTTGCGTTGCGTAAAATAATACAAGTTTCAGCACAGTAAAGACATTATAAATTAAATAAAATGTATACAAAGCTTTATTTCACTAAAGAAGTGCACCAAATCGGCGGCGCTGGGAACCACTCTCTCCTGTAGTGGATTCAAAAAGACTGCGGTCTGACTGTAACTCAGCAGCTGGGTTGTTTCGTTAGAGACAGGCGTAACTCAGAAAAAAATAACCCAGCAATGACCGAGCAACTTATAGAAAAACTACCCAGCACCTGGGTAAAAAATATTAAAAATAACTGAATAAAATCACCCAACAAGTTGAACCCAGCATTTGGGTTAAAAAAATAACCCTGCATTTTTTAGAGTGTACCTTTCTGAGCCTTGAACGTGCTGGTTGCATTGCTGATGCAGGATCAGAAAGCTCTTGAATTTCATCAAAAATATCTTGATTTGTGTTCCTGAAGATGAACAAAGGTCTTAGGGGTTATTGACAGAATTTTAATTTTTATCCCTTTAAAGAACAGGTCATATGATATTCTAAAGTGTCATAATATTGTGTTAGAATCACCTACAACAGGTTTAAATGCATCTAAGGTCAGAAAACATTGCAAATTTCTCAGAATATGTCGGTGCTGATAGCGTAGCATATAGTGCAACTGCACCTCTGGTGACCCGAGTTCGAGTCCCGACTCATGGTCTTTTACCAATCCCGTTCCCAACTCTCTACCCCACACTTTCCTGTCGTTTTTTACTGTTTTGCCAGTTAAAAAGCATTAAAAAGGCCAAAAAAAAAATCTCAGAATACACATTTGTCTACACATTGAATGAACTGCAAAACGATTTGTTCGAAACAGTTTTGTCTGTAAACACCTCCCTTCCATAAGCCTATTCTGCTCTGATTGGCCAGCTAGCCAAATCTGTTGTGATTGGTCTTTCCGTATACAATGTGAGCGAATCGTGCCCACAGCAAAAGTTTAGCTGCTAAACTATAAACACTTTACAAAACAGTAATGGTGGATACGTTAGCCGAGTGCTAACGTGACTAACTGATGAAACAATACAGTTTTTGTACACCAAAATATGTCTGCTGTAATGTCTGATAAACGACAGATTAAAGATGCTCTGTTTCTTAACTTTTAATAAGAAAGCAGAACAGCTGTATCACAGGCGCACCAGCCTAACTAACTCGCTTGTCTCTCTCTTCCGTGTTTTTTACTCCCCGCATTAACCTTATAAATGCCAGTGCAGGAAAATAAACAGCAATTTCACAATGATTATAAAGTCTGTGAGCTACACTACATTTTTATTATCAAATGAAGTAATCAGAACAACAACAGTCTACATGAATTGACACATTCTTAGGAAATAGTGGGTTCACAGCAAATTATCAAAACTATTTCTGTAAGATGGTAAAATTGTGGTTTACCTGGAAATCTAAAGCTGCACTAGGTATACATCATATATTAGCACAAAGAATTTGATATTTTGAGCACTCAGTTGAGAACATACACATAACGTATCAATCGTATTTACAAGTTGTGGTTCAGAGATGCTTGTTGGTCCAAATAAAGAAGGTACAGGCTTATCTTTCATGGACACTTATCTTTCAAACACACTAACTAGTGGAAGTGTTTGTGGGCAGGTCAGACTGTTCGTATTTCGCGGCAAGGCGGGGGTTATGCAAATGTGTTACCAAGTGACGTAGAACGGTAACAGGCAGAAGATTCGAAAATATGACGACTCGTTAAGACAATTCAGAATCTACTCTTTCTTTTGAGAGACAATTTCTTTATGCACTTTTTTGATTAACAACTTTGCAGACTATTTACATTTAAGGTTAGCTACATTACAAACTGCAAAACAGATATTTTTCAAAAACCCATATGACCTGCTCTTTAAAGAAAACACAATATGATGTAAAGTGAATGACCTCATAACTGTAACTGGAGCCTGATTGAGGCCACTTGAGAGAGATTTACCAGCTTTAATTAGTGACCTTCCTGTGCTTCCTGATCACACGCTAGTTTGCTGACAGGTATGAGCTCATGACGCTCCTGGAAACTGTGTCAGGGATTGGTGGTGAATAACACAAATGCACCTCAGGGAGCTGCTTTATCTGCTTAGAAAAACACTGGTTGGTAATGTAGTACACTTTTTTGCCTGAAGTGATTTACAGTACATTTATTACAGTTCACATAGGGGAACTTGACATTATAATGAAGCATTTTCATGAAACACCCCCTCTGGGATTTAAGTTGCCAACCTTTAAATTACTGGATCTTTAACCGCTAGGTCACACCACCCACAAAAGGTCTCCTGTGGCTTTTCCATTGTAGGCTGCATCAATAATAAAGATGAGTCAGAAAACAGGAAGTGGGTGGAGAATGTAGAGAACAATCTTCAACTTAATAACACCGCAGTACTTCTTGTCAGTGAGATATACTGTAAATTTACCGCTGCTGGTTAATTCATCTGCATTATTGTCACCACTCTGGGAAATTCATGATACAGAAACATGCACAGACTAAAAACTACAGTAATTTTACATTATTATACCTACACACTCGCATTACACACCATGTACCAGAAGGTAACTGATAGAGTATGTGATTGATTAACCAGATAATATAGTGTATATTTTTAATTCCCTGCTCATGGAATTGGTGTTCACAAGCTGAACGCACAGATGTAATGGATAGAGAGACCTCTGCTGGAGGATTGAGGAACTTTCAGGCATTGATAAGATTTGTTTTCATTACATCGTTTTGTTCACATTGGCATTCATTTGCGTTCTGTACAGGATTTTGTCCTGAACTTCTATAGATACAGTGGATTGATTCTTTTCTATGGTTGTGGAGGGATCTTTGTCGCAAGTAAATGTTTTTTGAATGATTCTGATCCCAGCAGGACTCTATTATGATTTGGAAGTATGTAAAGGTAACAGACTGTAAAAAAGACTACGCCACGTCCTTCCACTACAGAAAACTGCAGCCGAAATATCCCAGCTACGGCTGCTGTCATCTTGCACCGATGACGTCATTTTGAGCCGAGTCTGTGCGATAGTGATTCATTTGGAGCCTCAGTGGAGGTGTGGTATCATAGTTCTGCCCAAACTCCTGCAGACCCAATTGCAAGAGCACAATCACGACACCACACTCCGTTTTTATCTTTCTTTTACCTTTTTCTTTCCGTAAGAGCAATTACTGGCAATTAATTTGCAAATAACTGGTAATTATTTGCAAATTTTATGGGTCTGGCTTCCAGTCTCATCCGCATCCAGCTATTTTAACTGTACAAAACAGCTCGTTTTGCTGCTTGATATTGCAAATTGGTGTGTCTTACCATATTATTTTAATGTAATATCTTAATTATGAGCACATTGGTTTGTAGTGCAAACAGTTTTACAGTTTACTGCACATTGTTTTTCCTCTTGTTATTTCCCTACAGCGGATAATAAACTGGAAGTTTCACCCATAGGCTTACTTTCGCGTTGAAGAAAAATGAAGGATAGCGTAGTTGAAGGATAACGTCAAGTAACTAGTTAAAAGCAAACTTATTCAAAAAACGAACACTTAAACATATGCGTGACATACGTGCTTGGATCTGCAAAAATGGCTAAAACACTGTATTATGCGTACCAGGCTTGTAGTTGGTGATGTCACTTTGTAAAGAAACATCTGTGCACATACCTATAGACAGAGCCTAAAATTAACACTCGCCAAGCGCCAAATGTGAGTAAAAATTGGCGTTGGCGAGTATATGTTTCTGTGTCAGTCGCCAGTTGGCTGGTAAAACTTTTACAAATTATAACAATGCAATGCAACAGCCCATTTTTAAAGAGATTCGCTGTTTTTGACGTAAGAGAATAAAATAATCCAAAGACAAAAATCATTGTGACTGGTTAGCTGTTTTGTCATAAGCGACAAAGGCGAATCAAATGATAGGAAACAAATGGGCTGATGAGGTCAGAGCAGTCTGAGTGATGGCTAGCTTGTCCATAGACAAGGTTCTAATAACTTTTACCTGAAAAGATATAGCTGCTTTATTTCGGAAGATTAACTTTTCCCTTTATTCTTTATAACCTGAGAATGTGGCGACACATACCTGGGATTACACAGGACCGCAAACATCAGAAAGTCATGACGGCTCTCTGTGTTTTAGCGAGAGATGGTGTTTCACAGATGATGTATAAAAGAGAGACTGGCTTGTATTTGTGCGTATGCGGTGCATTCATTTATTTATTTTTTCCCACACTGCACATGGTTGCGGTCCGGTGTTTTAACGGCAGTGCATTCCAGGAGCGGTGCGTCTGCAGCAGCACAGCAAACGTTTCTGCACCTATTTTCCACAGTCTGTTTTTGCTGTGCTGGATGCACTGAATTAAAGTGACAGCTCATTGTTTGCGCTAAATATGAATTTTGGATTGACACGAAAAAGTAGTAATTACACCATAAATGCATATAATTCAAAGTAACTTCCTGTTTTTGCAAAAATAGTTTCATGGCCGGTAAAAAAAATTTTTGGCTGGTAAATTTTCTCATGTCACCGGCCATTGGCAGGTGTGGCAAAAAGTTAGTTTTAGGCCCTGCCTATAGACATAATATGCATATGCAGAACTTCACGTTCTTGTAATTTACATGGAGACGAGAACGGTATTGTTTTCAAAAACTTGCACTTTGAAACCCGTTTTCAAAACTTTGCATTTTCAGGCCCCCAAAATGCAGATGCTGTGTAAACGAACAGCCCAAATGCATAAAATATTTTCTTTTTTTTATTTTACTGAAAAGGTGTTGTGTAAATGCCTTCTAAGGTTGGTGAGTGTGTATGAAATTCCGCAAAAAGGGATAGATTGCTTCACGGCAGCAAACATGTACCTATCCACTGAAATTACAACACTAATATATACCTTTTTTTCCTCCCGTAAGAATGGAGGCGGCCAAGAGTGGAACCAGAAGTCTCACCCATAGGCCTACTTCTGTGTTGAAGAAAAAGGTGGATCAAATGCATCAAATAACTAATTAAAAGCAAACTTATTAGAAAAACAAACACTTGAACATACATGTGACAAGAACTACCTAAAATGTCAGAAACCATATTTGGGAAAAATTTATTTGAAATGTAATTCGATTTTTTAGGTTGGCTCACGTCCTGTTTATTTACATGGAGAATGTGGGGTTTATGAGCTATACTGCAGCCAGCCACCCGGTGGCGCTTGGCTTCACTTTTGGCTTCACTTTTCAGCACACTTGAACGGTACATTTAGAAGAAAACAGCGTACCAATGACCAGATTCCGATTTTTTTTTCTTTTCTTTTTTTTTCATTGAAAACAGTGTCATGTAAATGCCTGTAAGTTTGGTGAGTGGGTACAAAATTCTGCAAAAAGGGCAGTTTGCTTTATGGTAGTAACAAATGCACATGTACAGCTATACACTGTAATCACGACAGTGATATATTTATATTATGGTGGCTGGCTGCAGTAATGGTCATAAACCACGCTCTCTCCATGTAAACGAATGGGATGTTAAGAACTCTCATTACCATACCTACAACTGTAGGTGGCCCCAGGCTGCAAAAATACCATAGACTGTATAAAACATGGTAAAAACACGTAGTGTTCGTGATGCCACCTGTAGTCTTCCGAAGAGGATTTCACCGCGCATCACTCCCGGATAATAGAAAATTGGCAAAGAGGCAGGATGTAGGTGGGGCTGAGGTGCCTGGTTGCTGAAACCACGCCCACCTAGCTCGATGTAGCAGTGGCAATCCACCTGTCACTCAAGCGGCCACGCCCATAGTTATGCAGAACTTAAAGGCTTAATATAATTTAAACTGCTGAGTTTAAAAAAAAAAAAATCACGCCCTTCACAGTTGTCATGAAGGGCAATATTAGCTATATAGACCAAAACCACATTTTGTACCAGGCTGTAAACTTTTTTTTTTCTGCTGCTGCTGCAGAGTAGGGCATTTTAACATCAGGGGTCTATGATATTGACTCTCTTTTGGAGCCTTTCTCTAGCGGCCAGCCGATGAATTGCAGTTTAAGTCACTTCCGTGTAGGATTCAAGAGAGAGACCGGAAGGTTGCCGCTTGCTCACGTCCTATTCTTTTACATCGAGAGGGCGGGATTTATGAACTATACTGCAGCCAGCCACCAGGGGGCGATAGAAATGTTTTGGCTCCATTTTTCAGGATGCGTACAGCATGCTTCAATAGTACTTTTACAGGACAATGTACTAAAATTGGAAATGTACTAAAATGTACTAAATGGAAATGTTTACCTTTGTATTTTTTTAAAGTTTCATGTGCAGACGACAACTTGGAAAAATTATCCCGTTCACAAGACTGAAACTCTGTATTATACATAGCAGGTAGTTGGCGATGTCACTTTGTAAAGAAACACTACGCACCTGCGCACATAACATGCATATGCATGACGTTGCCATTTTCAAAACTTTACGATTTTGTAATTTACATAGAGATCAACTTGCATAAAAAATGCATAAAGCATAAAAAAAAAAGTTCTATTTTTATTTATTTATTTATTTATTTTTGAAAGCGCTGTTGTGCCCCATAAGTTTGGTAAGTACAAAATTCTGCAAAAAGGGGGATTGCTTTATGGCAGCAACAAATGCACATGTACAGGTATCCACTGAAATTACGACACTAATAGATCAACCTTTTTCTTCCCGCAAGAGTGGGTGTAGCCATTAGTAAATTTTATGGGTCTGGCTTCCAGAT
The DNA here is from genome assembly GCA_036247105.1 of Cirrhinus mrigala. Taxonomy (NCBI): domain Eukaryota; kingdom Metazoa; phylum Chordata; class Actinopteri; order Cypriniformes; family Cyprinidae; genus Cirrhinus; species Cirrhinus mrigala. The sequence goes on from CM070025.1 coordinate 31,546,088, forward strand.
TCCAATTCCATCCAAATAATGGCTGGCTGCAGTAATGCTCATAAACCCCGCCCTCTCCATGTAAACCAATGGGATGTGAACCAAACTGAAAAAATCTAATTAGACTTAAAGGAACACTCCACTTTTTTTGAAAATAGGCTCATTGTCCAGCTCCCCTAGAGTTAAACAGTTGAGTTTTAACGTTTTCGAATCCATTCAGCCTATCTCTGGGTCTGGCGGTAGCACTTTTTTGGAAAATGAGCCTATTTTCAAAAAAAGTGGAGTGTTCCTTTAAACTGTAGGGGGCCCCAGTTTGCAAAAATGCACAAACCTTCATACAGTTACTTCAGGTTTCCAAACTATATATAATGGCAAAAATTACTCAAAAATTGTTTATGAATATAAATTTAATATAACATATAAAATATGTTCTAGTTGCAAATATGAAACTTTTATATGTGGGATTTATGATATAACATTATATAACTGCAAGTATAAGGTACAAATAAATAATACTGGCAAGATTTGAAGATATATTGGTGTTACCTTCAGAGATTCCAAATGAACAATGGAAAGCTGATAAAAAGTGCTTCAACTAGCAAAAATACTAGGCACAACATGGATCAGTCATTATTAAGCAAGTAGTGACAAGTAAAGGCATTATCCTTGAGAGAAAAAAGACAGCAGAGGGCAGCTGATCATATATTATGCTGATAAAAATCACAAAACAATCCAGTGTCTGCTTTGTGAAAAATGGTGCAGAATCCCTCTTATCTGTGTTGTCTTCCAACAACTCAAAACATTCAAATGTGGACTGAATTTCAACTGTAATCATAAATAAAACTACAGTTTCTAGTCCCTGTGCCACACAGGCAAAACTGAACCAACAGACAATCACTTTTGCAGATTCACCTTTAATTTAAAACCTCCGAAACATGTCAGCACTTCTAGCCCTCATGTTGTGTTCTGGTCATTTTTACCCATTTTTCTTTATCCTGGAAACGTAATGAATGTGTTGGACTAAAATGTACTGACTTTGATTACACAGGGTATATTTTTTAAATAATTTTTGTAAAAAAAAAAACTTACAAATTCCCCCCCAAAAAGTGAAAAATGTCTGAAATGTCCAGTCTACAAAGAAATTGCTTGTATTTCTTGTTTTGCTATATTATTACCAAATCTTGATTTAATAATGCCCACAATCAATCAGTCAGTTCCAAAAAGAAATACAAAACCTGTAGCATAATAAGAGATTTACAAGCAACTTTTAAAAGGCCAGTCATTTTTGACAGGGAACAGCAAATTAGGATTTTCAGAACAGTACAAGAGCTGGATGTATATCCAAATATAATGTGAATTAGTCTAAACTTCTGTCACTATTGCTGCTTATTTTATTTTACTGAACATTTGGTTAATTCGCATTCATATTTTAGGTCATGTTATAACAGTGTTACTCGCAAATGCTAAAATGTTTGTTTTCCTAAATTGGAACGGGTCTAATCTTGTGAAAATATTATGACTTGCCACAGATGGAGCTCATAATTAATTATATCCAGAAAAGGCTGTGGGATACACGCAACTGCACAACTTTGATTATGTGCCATGTAATGGTTTTTGGTTATGCAATCATTGTACATTTGGTCAGCTGTAAAACTAAACAAGCTGCAGATCTGCACATTTGTTATGATATGTTATACCAAATGCCAGTGTGTATTTTTTAAATTCAGTAGTGCACAATGTCACTGATGCTATCAGATGCCAGTTGATATATGAAAATCTTTTGATCTAGAGTGCTTATGTTTATGCTGTGTATGCTTGTGCTTATGTTTTTTCAAACAAATGTAAATTATGCATACTAATTTCATGACCAAATTTAGATTTTTTTTTTTTTTTTTTAAATAATTTTAATGAGTTGAAACTGAAGGAAAACATCTTGCTTCCAACATACATAGAAACTCCTTCAATAGTGTTTAAAATGCATCTAATGAAGTTGGTTCATGATTAAGCAAAGCTGGACAAAGAAGAAGCTCAAATATTTGTAAAACACTTAAGTATATCATTTCCATTCCCATAATTTCCACTTGTGTTGTTTCACAGCTTTAAAAACTTTATTGTAATAATAATATTATTGAATAAGCTGGTGTGTCCAAACTTTGGCTCTTCTTATCACATCTAATGCTTTAGTAAATATTTTATTATATTATAGGATAATTACTGAAAGTCAATTACAGACAATAAAGTACAACAATGTATGCAACCAGGACAATAAATGAAACTGCAAATGCAATGTTCAAAAATAACAAACCAGATCATTTTGGCCACTAAATATTGTTATTAAAAAAATATATAAATCTATAACCTTTAAAAAGTGACTTTGAAATGGAATGTAAGCCGGTGTGATTTTATTTACTACAGCAAAACAGCAGTTAGAGCAAAAATATTGTTTAGTACAAAAACAGAAGTACTTTAAGAGGTTTTAATTATATGTTAAAAACAAACATGCAAAACCACTAGACTCGAGAAAACAAGCATTTGTGCACTTAAAGGAATGGCTGCAAACATGTATGAGCTTCTTTTTCCTTCTGAGCATAAAAGAAGATATTTTAAAGAATGTTAGTAACCAAACAGTTGACGGTACTGAGATCCATAGTATGGAAAATATAGAAGTCAGTGGCTACCATTATGTTGCATTACTGACAATCTTCAAAATATCTTCTTTTATGTTCTTACCCTAGTAAAAAAATTAATAGATTTAAAATGCATTGACTTTATACTAAGTATAGTTTAAGTCTATTAACATATTTACTGACATATAGCTTGAGACTTGCTGATATAAAAATTATTTTAAAAAAAAATTGTACTTTATTTTGAGTACTACTTGTGCACAGCGCACAATATATGTTTTAATGTTACTATTGATGAAGATTATGTGATCTTTAAATAATATGTGACATAAGGGTTCATTTTTTTTTTAATTAAGATTTACTGAATAAATAAGCTTTCCATTGATGTATGGTTTATTAGGATTAAACAATATTTTGCGTAAGATACAACTATTTGAATATCTGGAATCTGATGGTGCAAAAAAATAAAAATATTGAGAAAATTGCCTTTAAAGTTGTCCAAATGAAGTTATTAGCCATGCATATTACTAATCAAAAATTAAGTTATAAGATATATTTATGGTAGTAAATTTACAAAATATCTTCATGGAACACAATCTTTATTTAATATCCTAATGATTTTTGGCATAAAAGAAAAATCAACAATTTTGACCCATACAATGTATTTTTGGCTATTATTGATACAAATATACCCTTGCTACATAAGACTGGTTTTGTGGTCCAGGGTCACATATCGGTCTTTAAATGCAAAATATTTAAAGTGTACCTAAAGTATACTTGCAATAGTTCCACTTTAGCACAGTCAGATATACTAAAGTATATCTTTTGTTGGACTTCAACAATATACTTCCACACAATTAAAATGCATTAAGTAGACTACAAAATGAGTAGTTCCAATTTAGCAGACTTTAAATATACCAGTTTAGTAAAAGTACAATTGCAAGGTATTTTATTAAGTTTATAATATGTAAATGTATTTGTAGTATACTTAGCATGAAATAAATGTATTTTAAATACATTTTAGTAGATTTATTTTTCACTAGGGCAAGTTCATACAGGTTTCAACCAGTGCAAGGGTGAGTAAATGATGACAGAATTTTCACTGTTAGGTAAACTATTACTTCATCTTTTGGCTGAAACCTTTTGGTTACTGAAATCCATTCTTTGTGACAACTAGCCCCCGTCAACCCTGTCCTTGAAGAATACCATGGCAGTACCATGGTACTTTTTAGTTGGTGGTACATCCAGTGGATGGACAAAAAGTTGCAGACACTGTCTGCTGCCTACCTAAATACTGGAAACACTAACGCAAACATCTGCTTTGGGATTTTAGTGAAAAATTAGGTAAACGGTGCATTGGACAATGTTTACTTTCAACGCAAACACACGGAGAATGAGCGCAGAGTGACGCGGTGGAGCACGTCCGCAGCTCTCCATCCCCATTCAGCCCGCAGCAGGAAGTGTGCTGAATACACCGAGAAAAAGACGGTGGAGCCGCCCGCTGAAGAAAAAAAAAAAAGAGTTAAAAAATAATTATGGCGAGCGACTGAACATGCCATTTATCCTCTGCGCAATCAAAAAGAGCATAAACCCCCATCCCTGATCATTGTGCACGTCTGTAAGTCGGGTAAGTGGTTGCAGCTTGAAGGTGTTTGTTTAATTGCACACAATGGCCACATTCATTGAATCAGAGCTCGCAAGCCTCCGGATCTTTGTGTCGCTAGGCAGCTAGCCGCCTAGCACTGACCTTATTGCTAAGCAGAAACAATTTCACACTATATGCCGGGCGTGTATCGAATCAGTTTGGCTATTATTTATCTACACGACTGTGTTACGACATCCAAATGGTTTATTTTGTTTCGTAGACTGTCTTGTTTTGCTCTCGTTTTCCGCGCTAGTATCGTGAGGGGAGGCTAGCGCGTTAGCTGCGGGGGGGTTTGTCGCTGTCAGACAGACCGACACATTAAAATAATCGATGCGATCGCGTACGAGCCCTGGATGTTTTTCGCGCATTCGAACCCTCACACGAGGTTGACCAAATATGAGCGCGAATATTCCGTCCGAAGCGTTTGACGCTTCGAAAATAGTCGTTTTTTCTCCCCTTACACTCGGTCTGGCTGCTATAGCCCACCAGCTAATATTTGCACACAGCGACTCGCATCCTGTGAAAAACATACGGGTCGGGATGTAAATTTTGGTCTCCCTCGCAACGATGTGCACACGTATTTGACTGTAGAATTTAACATATATCGAGCCTAACTGGATACGTGATATTTTTGCCTTGATTCGGGACTTTCGGCGTCTAATTTGGTGAGTCTGGGGAGGGAAAATGACACGGAATGTCGGGTATCTGCATCTGCTTTTGTCCGGATAAAAAGCGGGTGTGGGAGCGTCAGGCCAAGGTCATGGCAAGGCGTTAATCGCTTACATTTTATATACAAACAGGTTTTGTAAACAGTTGACTAAAATTATAGTTATTATTGGGGGTCCACAGACGCGTTGGGCCCACCCCGTTTGTTTCTTTGTGAGCTGCGCCATTGGGAAATAACAAAATATAATGCATGTAACACTGTTTTGGGGGTGTCAGTTGACATATTTGAATGTAATGGTAAAATAATAGCTGAGTTGCTACAAATGATTATTTGTGTCTGTATGTTTTTTTTTTTTTTAATTTATTTATTTTATTTTTATTTAATGAGCCCATGTGTTTTACCACTGTATTTTAGTTTTTAAGAGAACTGAATGTCTACAGTTCGTCTGGAAATTTTTCAGTGCTGGAAAAGTAATATAAACGAAAATCAACAAAAGCAATCAAAATTGCTGTAGTGAATATTTTTCTACTTGGGAAAATAACTATATGCACACTCTAAAAAATGCGGGGTGAAATATAGACAAACCTAGTGATTGGGTTGTTTTGACCCACTAGTTAGGTTAAATGTTTAACCCAACCTTCTGGGTAGTTTTATTTAAGAATTACTACATTTCTTGCTTAAAATGAACCCAAAATAGGTTGGACATTAATGTTTCTTAATATGTTCAATAAACTAACATTTACTGTTGTTGTTAAAATTGATATAATAGTTGATATAAAGTTGAGTAAATAAAAAATATTATTTTTTTAAACGCTTATTAATAACTATTTACCTTTTGATTATTGATGCCTCTAGTAATTATGTATCTGAATGTTCATTTCCAACTTATTTTGGGTTCATTGTAAGCCAGCCATTTATAGTAATTTTTAAACAATAGTTGAGTTAAATAAAACTACCCAGAAGTTTGAGCGCTGGGTCAAAACAACACAGTCACTGGGTTTGTCCATATTTCACCCAGTACTGGGTTGTTTCAACCCAGCATTTTTTAGAGTGCAATGTATATCAACATGTTTCAGCTGTATAGCATGCTATAATGTTATTTTAAAGAAAATAAAAGCCAAGTTGTTACATCTATCATTTACCTTTCCCACAGCCTCTATATTCTAGTCTTTACCTTTAGTTTTTATGAGAGCTAAATGTGTACAGATTTCTTTGGTGTTCAGTGAATAGCACTTTCCAGTTTTCTGTAGTGAATTAATTTTCTAGTTACATTCTGCTAATTTTGGATATTTATTTTGTGTCATTGTGATGTTTGATTTGCGAAGCTGTTTTTCTTTTTAACATTTTTGACAAAACTGTTTGAATGATTTTTTTTTTACTTTATAATCCTTATCACAAATGACTGAAAATATTATGAAAGAGTATTGGTCAAAATTTGTGGAGTTTATCACTGGTCATGCTGCGTAAAGCACAACTTTATTTTATAAACACAAATTTATTTCACTAACAAAAAAACAACAACAACATGCATTGCCTTGTTTTTGTGACGTTACCATGATAATGGCATATATTTCTGGCCTGTATAATAATATCAGATGTCATATATCACTCAGTATCTTGATATTACCACCTGATACCATCACTATATCATGATTTTTTTTATGTTCTTTCACTGCAACATGTTCTAGCACTGCTTGTGCTAACCTTCAAATGAGCAAACATGGTGGAAATAGTCTATTTGTATATTATTGCATTCATTTTATTCTGTAAATCTGGACCCATCTGGCATTTTTTGACAGCGTTGATGAGCTAAAGCATCCAGATGGTCTTGAGTCAGAGACCACTGGTCAGGTTATATACCCTAAGGGTATGCGATCTTAACTCAGATCACAGATGCTGTGAGACTAGATTTATTCCACATACAGCAGACTGTGCTATGCATGAGTGATGATCACATCATAAACACTTCATCTGTATTGCAACTTGTAGCACAAAATGTGCTACTTGCAAATATACGGAACAATTTCACTGGTTTAGAGTGAAACTACAATATCTATGTCCGTTTGCAAACTTTAGGCTAAATGGAACTTACATAAGCTATATTAAGATATATTAAATCAGTAATTACAGCAAAACCTGCCTTGGTATCAGACTTATCTGATCATCATGAATAGATTTAATTACAGTCATAATTAGGAGCTTGAATGTGATTATATTAAAATATTATTTTGAAATGACGTGAGATGCCTGTGCAAGATGCATACAAGCATATCACATTTTGTAAAGTAACTTGGTGACCTACAAATACAGGCTCATTCAGAGCTACAATCAAAAACTATACTTCTGACCCAGTGCAAAGTAATATGATGCATTAAAAATGTTATAAACCTTGTTGTAGCTCTATACAAGACTGTTCTTGCCTTACCGGCCTCTTTTACTGCCAAATCACTTCACATTGAAAGGTTTTAATATCAGCCACACATTGTCTGAACATTGGGGGTTATTGTTGAGGTGGCTCTATTGAAGTTATTGTACTGACAGCGGAATAATGCCATACAACAGGCTTGAGAGAGGCAGGAAAATAATACAGCTGAGCTTTCTAGTGTTTCAGTTTTCTGATGGCCATTGTGTGGTAAAAAAGCACGGTTTCTTTCATTCCAGTTGTGTGGTCAGACGAATTGTTCCCCAGTGGGGACTAATTGAAGTGAATTTGTGGTCATGCATTTTATTTAGTTCTCTTAAAGTAAATTCCACTTGAATAATGCTGCGATTTACATTTTAGCAAGAAAAGATAATTTGTGGCACTTATTTTGCACTTTCTTGGGCTCCCAGCTTCTGAGATTCGGATCAGGCTGGTTCTGTATTTAGATTGGAGCACAAGTTGCCAAAGTAACCAAGTTTCACTTGCTTTATGGATGCTCATGGCAGGGAGTTAGTTTGAGCAAGTGATTTTATATGCAGTACTGGCACTTAGTGACCCCTGAAAGCAGCAGAAAGTGCGAATCGCGCACATGTTTTGAAGAGCACATCTGATTGTTTTAACCTCCCTGAAATAGTTGAAAATGAGGACTTTTTTTAGTTTTGTGGAAGTGAAATAAAGTCTTGGTCAGTCTTAATTTTGGATCCGATGTGCTGCCAGAACCTCATCTCAGATGTGGCTTTAAATTAAAAATATTTCCTCATGAATCAACTGCCATGCCATATAATGTGTAATGAATCTGAACATGAATGTGGCATTGGATTTTCTTATTTCAGCAGACTAGCTAAAGAAGTGCCATGGGGAGGACAAGGCAATGTAGTCTTATTATAATATTTTGTATTAGGGTGCAGATCTTCACCGTTTGCATTCTCGATCGTAGTCATTGCATTGCATCAGTGCACGTTTACATAAAGTTGAATTCTGCTTAACTTTGTTGCATTCTATATACAGTCTTAAATCGGCAGCTCTCGTCGACAGTGTGTGACTTCAGGTTGCTTGTTTTTGCAAATTGCTCACTTCAGCTGTCAAAGTAGCCAATGAAATTCAACCTACATTGCAAAGACAGACATTAGTGAGTATCTGTTAATCAATTTTGCCTAGAGATATTTTGACCCAAACTTTTTGTTTACAAAAATCATTGATGTTTTTAGTCTTGCATAAAATTCTTGCATGATCAACATTTCTACTGGGTACTGGGTTAAAGAAGGAATTTGAAATGACCTTCCTAAGATGTTGGAAAATTTCTTCTGCTTCAGTTAGGTTACTCCTGGAAGGATTTACTAGTGTTATTTGGATGACTGTGTGTTTTTAGTGACTGCATTTCTGAGATCCCAAGGATGCAATAACCCCAAATCACCATGCAGTTGCTTGATAAATTTAGAGTACATTCTGCAAAAAGCTGTTTTGATCATCTAGGTGGTCACTCACAAATTTAATACACATTCTTTCATAATTTAAGGCCTTTCCCATATGCACTGCAGATAATCTCTAATTTAATTTACCTACCCTTGGTTAAGCTTTGCTTACGCTGTTTTTTGTGCCTGTGTAAACAAAGACAGCAGAGTTATCGGCCATGCTGTGTACAGTTGACGTCAACATGCAGGTACACAAAGCTGGCTCGTTTTCAGCTGCTTTGAATCTGTGCGTCTGTCATATGACCTAAATGTGAGATCAAATGTGTCAAAGCTAACATCACACAATGTGGCCACATGTCTATCACAATGAATGTTTTTTTTTTATCAAGGGCTTTTATTTGGTGTCAAGATGCTTTAAACTAGTATTTAGATTTCTGAAATGCATTAAATTAATTGTTAAATTAAATTATTTTTTTCTTTTTGTATTTTCTCAGCTTTCCTCTGATGCCCCACAACTGTCCAGACCCTCTCTGAACTGCTGTGATCGAGTGGAATTGAAAGGCTGATTGGAGAGAATATCTGTCACCCAGGTAAAATGGCTGATACTACAGAAGCAGAGAGCTGAACATCACACATTGCCCCCTTTTCTTCTTTGTTCGAGGATCATTTTATGTGGACATTTCCCCCTTCCATTTCAATTTTCTCATCATGGCTATGCATGATATGAATCGTGCCAAGGGTTTCCCTTGCAAAGAATGCGACATCATTTGCCCGAGTACACCTAGCCTACTGGAGCACATGAAAGCACACTATCATCAAGAAGAGAATGGCAGATTTGAATGTGAGCAGTGTGGACGCATTTTTAAGCATGCCAGTAGCTTGGCTTCTCACAAAAAAACTCATGAGATGGGCTCCTTCCAGTGCCCGGTCTGCACCAGAACGTTACCCAATGCAGTGGCACTCAAAAACCACCTCCGCATCCACACCCTGTCTCCAAGTGCCCAAGCTGAAGAGGAGAACGATGACAATGTCGACGAAGACAGGGATTACAATCTAGCACAAGATCTGTCTGACGCAGCTTTCAGGAGTCACATAAACAATAGTGGAATGATGCCTGGCCATGACCATGACAAACAAAAATCTCCAGGATCTGAAGATGCCTGGGACAGACCATTCAAATGTGACCAATGTGACAGGACATATCGTCATCACGGCAGCTTGGTAAACCATAAGAAGTCTCATCAAGAGGGCACGTATAAGTGCAATGTCTGTTACAAACAGTTCAATAATCTTGCAGCTCTTAATGCCCACGAACGCACTCATTCAAAATTTAAGCCCCCTGGAATGTCCATGGGGTCCCTTGTGCCTGAAGCACCGTCTGACCCTCGCCCCCTTGGTCCCCAGAACGATGACATGGCACCCAGCTTTTGCCACCTTTGCCAAGTTGCTTTGCCTAATAAAAATGACTTTCAAGAGCACCTTTTGTTACATAATGCTGCATCGTCTTCGTTGGGGCTAACACGTAGTTTCCCAGGGATAGTGCCTCATAATCTTAGTTCTGTTCGATCCCCAGCAGTGAATCCTTATACACCTGCTCTAGGCGACCCTCTTCCGCTGCCTCCGTTACCCGACAAGCGTTATGACCCAATGCTAGGCCCCCCTGTTAATAATCCCATATATACCTGTGCATATTGTGGAGTGGGACATCCTGACTTAGAGAGTCTTAAAATTCATTATCTCACCCATGACCCTCACACCACAACACATGCTCAAGATGGCCCCGCTATTTTAAATTCTGATGGACTGGCTTCAAACTCTCAGCCATCAATATCATCATCCAATGGTGAGACAAGGTCTCAGGAGCAGAATGCCGCCATTGATGATGCTGAACGCAGATTTAAGTGCCAAGAGTGCGGGAAAAGCTATCGACATGCCGGGAGTCTAGTTAATCATAAACGCTCCCATCAAACTGGTCATTATCAGTGCACTGTTTGCTGTAAACAGTATCCCCACTTAGCAGCACTTCATAGCCACCTCCGTAGTCACAAAACCCGGCCAAATTCACAATCGATGGGTACAGAGGGAGACTGGCTTTCCTCTGAGCCACTAACAGGGCTAGACTCTCAACAAGGCTTTGTACATTCTCAGGATCAGGAGAGTGGTGCGACAACGCCAATTTCACTGCCCGGTAATCTTGGTGATGCAGCACACTTCGTCCCAGATGGTTCCCATAACAGCGGCCTGGATTCACTGGAATTCCATGACCGATTCGACGGCTCTCTTGCCCAAAGCAGCTCTGGTCACTCACCTCTTCCTCAAAACCATCGTCAAACGAACAGCGTCAACCAAGGCGGTATGACCAATGGTTACATGGGTAACATGAGCTTCCATAGTCCTGGTGGTGCATCCCTGCCAGCAGGCAGTGCTAACCTCAAAGAAAGTGCTCGCCAGAGACGTAGTCATGACCAGATGCAGTTTGGAGGTGCTCAAGACAACTCCCAAGGCAGCAGTAAGAGAATGGATAACAAAGACGATGACGACGACGGAGAGGTTTATCAGTGTACGGTCTGTGGAAACCATTACGCCAGCCTGAGGGCACTTCGTAGCCACTTACGAAGCCATGGGGTAAACCAAGGGGCAGGACCCTCCTCTGCCCTCTCTCCAATTGGTGAGCAAGAGTGGAGGAGGCGACAAGAGGGTAGCACAGCCGGTCTTTTGATCTGTAGCACATGTGGCCAGAGCTTCAGCAGAAAGCAGGACTTGCTTAACCATGAGCTAGTCCACGGACCTCCCCGGCCAGACGGATCTGCACAGGGCTTGGGTGGCACTAGCTCTAATTCTAATGGCAAAATGGATGGAAGGAACCACATTTGCGTTGACTGTGGCATGTTCTTTGCAGATCGCCATCAGCTGATCACTCACCTGTGTCCAGGCAAGGCGAGAGTGGGGGCATTGAACAAGGGTATGAATGGAGCTAAAGGGATGACGGGTGGTGCTGGTACCAGTGGCAGCGGGGGCCCTGTAGACCCTCGGCAGATGCCAGACTCTGATGATCGGCCCCACAGGTGCGACCAGTGTGGAAGGAGTTACAGACACCCCTGCTCCCTGCTCAACCATAAGAAATCTCACAAGACTGGGGTCTTCCGCTGCCTTGTCTGCCAAAAACGCTACTACAACCTACTGGCTCTCAAGAACCACCAGAGGACTCATTTTGACTTAAAGAGGTTAGCCAGCATTGCATGTGCCCTATTATACTCTAACTGTTTAGTTCTCTTTGCATACTTTGAATGCTTATGTATTATCATGAGTTCCCCACTCATGTGATTACCCAGGTCATCACTGAATGAGTAGATTTTAATGAAATTTTGAGTGTCAAGGCAGTGTGCACTGGTGATTTCTCCCATTAGAGAAGACGAGGGCAACAAACATAACTCATACTGATATACACGCATACACACAGTTGAGTCTGAATTTCATAACGTCTGTACCCCATTTGAGCATTGTGTAGTCATCTTTGTATTTGTAAGGGGACCTTCCCTTTTTCTCTTTCTTTCTTTTTTGGAAGAGCATTTTAACACTGCTTTCTTATCTGTTTGCTTTTGTGTGTTTTGTCTCTTCGCAGGCACAAGTGTGAGGAGTGTGGGAAAGCCTTCAAGATTCAGAAGCAGTTGATAAACCATCTACGGCTACACGAAGAGCACAGAGCAAAGACTGGAGATCGAGACCAACGGGTTCAAAGCATGGCTCATCCTAATGGTGCCCGCTATGAGGGAGGCCCATCGCAGCTCCAAGCTATGCGGATGGGTGACCCCAAAATTCAAAATCCTCCTGTGAACACCAATTATGGTCAACCACAAGGATTCAAGAAACCATATGCGGGGGCTAGGGCCCAGCAAGTTGATGATGGCAGCGGTCGCCGCCCCTTTGCTTGCGATCAGTGCGGACGAACTTACCGTCATGCTGGCAGCCTGGCCAATCATAAGAACCTGCATAAGATTGGTGAATACCACTGCAACGTGTGCAACTCCACTTATCCAAACCGACTGGCAATGAAGAACCACCTCAGAATGCATTTTGCTCTTAAGAAATATTCCTGCAATGACTGTGGTAGAGGCTTCAGGAACCAGAGGCAGCTTGAAACACATACCAGCAACCAGCTCTGCAAAGATCTTCCTGGTCCCCTTCCTGGTCCCAGCATGCAGCCGGCTCCTCCTCCAACTGAATACGAATGCGATGGGTGCTCTCAAGTCTTTACTACAACCACAGATCTGGCCTCGCATAACTGCAGTGCCCAGCTTCCTTCTTCCTCTGCCTCCCTCAACAGCTCTAATATGAGCATGGACACAAGTGACCTGGGGTCTCCAGAGCGTGAAGAACGCCCTTTTACCTGTGACCTCTGTGGCTGCTCTTACAAGCATGCTAGCAGTCTGCTGAACCACAAAAATACACACAAGATTGGCAACTTCAACTGCTCGTATTGTGACAAGCCGTACACCAACTACATGGCCCTGCGGAATCACATGCGCATCCACACGCAGAAGAAGCGGCATATCTGCTCGACCTGTGGCAAGGCTTTCCGGCTGGCCCGCTTCCTTCGGAACCACCAGAGAGTCCACGAGGAGGGCCACACCCGTTTTGGCTGCCCCACCTGCGGGAAGAGCTTCCAGGGCCGTTCTGGGCTGGCCAGGCACCGCTGCGGGGACAACCAGGTAGGCAAGGAGGGCGTGAGGAAGGCCACTTCAAGCACAAGAGAGGGAGAGGAATACCGGTTCACGTGAGTTTACGTCTGTTGTTCGTGATTTTTGAAGTGAACTAGTAAAGATCACAGGTTTCTACATGTCTATTACAGGTATATGATCTCCAATCCGGCTTCCTTGGGACCATACGCGTGCCGGAATTCGGATTTTTCTGAAGTTTGGACAGTATGATTAGTGGAGACCAGATAAGTTACCCCCCTTTGCTTTCAGTTAGCAATATGCACTAGACTGTTAGGATGTCTTGATATAATGGCTAAATTTTGATGTACTTACTAGGTAGATGTGTGTGTATTGTACCAAATCATTGATTCCCTCCTGATTAACTGATCTGATTGATAACTTTATAGAATGTATGGTGTAGTTTACTGTTGTTACCATTTGAACATTCAGTTGCCATAAGTACTCATACTGACCATCTTACATCAGCTGTTGTGCTTCCAGAAATAAAAACTGATCTGGGCCCAACGGCATTCAGCAAACTATAGGACTTTCATCCATTTCTTAAATGCATGTTTACTAAATAATATTTATAGCTTTGATTGCTATTATGCTGAAGAATAAATCTCTGCTCCGTTTGCTTTTAATATCGAGCAAAAAACAAGACGTTTTAGAAATGTGCCAACATACTAACAGACAACTTCCATACTAACATATTACAAAATTTGATAAGAACAGACATACTCCTTCAACACATGTGCTTGGTGCTTGAAAAACAAGTTCACCTCACTTGTTTTCCATGTTTTATTCTGACAATAATTAGGTCAAATCCCAAAACTTTATTTGCTGTACAACTCTATGATCATTTTGAAAGGCTTCCTGTGTGTACTTATTCTATACATGGTAACATTTTTCCATTTTTACCTGTTGAATCTTTTAGTATAAAAACTATAAGTTTAAAAACAAACAGTGATTTTCAGTACGTTTTTCTCATTAAGTACATCTACAGTTCATATATTACCACCATAAATTATGTAGATTATGATACCACTGCCTTTTAACACCAAACACAATTGGTTGATACTTGGAGTTATAATTCATATTATCATATTAATCATATTCATAATTTATCCACTGCCTTAATAGGCAATGTTATTCCAATTATCCTCTCCAAGCTGGGCCAGTTTTTTGAGTTTTGGCAGCTGGATTCAAGATCATATACCTGTATTTGTGTATCCGTCAATGCAGTTATCGTAGAAGTCAGCTACATGTTGTCAGGTTACTTTCAACTAATCTAGGCTACTAACTATTGAGGGGTTAAAGGGTCAACGAGCAGGTGAAATTTACTTTTCTCTCCCCTATCTGTGTCTTCACAGATGTGACCAGTGTGGCCGTTCTTACCGGCATGCCAGCTCACTCCTTAATCACAAAAACACCCACACTGTCGGCATCTACCATTGCGCTGTGTGCCTCAAGACTTACTCCAACCTGCTCGCACTCAAGAACCATCGTCGCATCCATTCTGAAACTCGACGGCACCGCTGTCCAGAATGCGGCAAGGCTTTCCGCGTCTCGTCCCAACTACAGAATCACCGCCGTGTGCACCAAAAAGAGCGGGAGTTTGCCTGCACTCTGTGCCAGCGGAGCTTCCCAACCCAGGCCAGCTTCCGGCTCCACTTGGAAATGCAACATGGCCGTGCCCCAAAAATGTCGCAACAGCCTGGGGTTTCGTCCAGTGGCTCTGATGTGGGTTGGAGCTCTGGGCTTGACCTTACGCTGATGCAGGCCCAAGGCCTGGATCCTAATGGGCTCCCAAAGTTTAACCCATCACACCACGGCCCAAGTGGCAGCAGCAGCTCATCTGGGCATCAACAACAGCAGCAGCAGCAGCAGAGTCGCAGTGAGGCGGGGTGTAAGTCGCACGTCTGTGATCAATGCGGCCGCGGTTACCGCCACGCCAGCTCGCTTCTGAATCACAAGAACAGCCACAAGATGGGCACCTACTTCTGCAACTCCTGTCAGAAGGAATTCTCCAACCTGATGGCACTCAAAAACCACAGACGCATCCACACAGAACCCAAGCGTTACCAGTGCCCGGACTGCGGCAAGGCTTTCCGGGTGTCCACCCAGCTCATCTGCCACCGCCGCATCCACACCAAGGAGAAGCCTTTCTCGTGTCAGCAGTGTGATAAGCGGTTCTCCAGCAAATCCAACTTAAGACACCATCAGAAGGTCCACTGGAACAGTTCGGCACCTTCTTCTGGTCTGAACATGGGCACCAACTTCTTGGGTATGCCGTCAGGGCCCTTTTTATAGTGGTGGGAACTGGGGAAGCAAAACTCGCGGTTTGTTTCGGAGAATTATGCCAAGGCTTTCGGAGGTGCCAAAACCCCCATTCCTTTTATTCTCACTCATCTCTTGTGCTTGAGGTGTGGCTGTGAGGCTTTTGTTGAACGGGTTGTTGTTTAGGTTAAGAGAACTGTCCCTGCATGTACCCTGATTAAACAATGGACTAGTTACATCACGTAATGACTGTTAGTTTTAGGTCAAAGTGACATTTTCCCCACCCTTTCTCTCATCCTAAACACCACAGGTGACCTTACTTGCATTTTCATAGTTCCCTTTGGGGGTGGGGGACGTTGAGGGCCACTGCCTTCGTTTTTGAAACCAGCCTTTCGAAGAAGCGCAAACTAGCTGGCGTCTCGTTTTAATTCTTGAAAACGAATTGCTTTCGGATGAGACATTTCCATTTATATTGTCTATTAAACAGCACATTTCCCACCATGGTACTGTTAGATCAGTATTGTTTTTGTGATGTCACAATGGGCAGGTTTAGGCGACTTTAGGTGGACACTTATCCACATGTTCAGGGTAAATGCTACAAGAAACAAGCATTTGAAAATCCTACATTTCATCCCATGCCCAGCCGCCCCTTTGATTGAGAGTCTTCTCAATGTTCAATCCTAGACAATACAAAGAAAACACGTTGACTGTCCGACGAATTCCAAGACGTGTCGAGCAACTTGTATGTTTAACAAGTAGAAGTAACTATGTTTAACAGTGTATAGAGCGTATTTGAAACGTCTTCAGTTCTTGGAGGCAACACATTTCTGTGTTGTGTAGGGATGTCAAAGTTTTTTTTGTATTCCTCCCCTTTTCTGTTGATGTTCTAACTTTTCTAACTTGTGTGGTCCTTGCAGCACGAAGATGAGCTTCAAACCTTTTTATTCAGCAGATGACAGCATTGCGCTTATTGGGTTCATTTCTTAGTGGCATCATTCGTTCGTTCCCCCTTTAATTTTATGATGTTGCTCAGAACCCATACTTTAAAACTGCAACTAACTTGCTAGTGTATAGAAACGATAGGTTGTGCTATGAAACAAAAAAAATGGGAGAAAAGTGAAAGGGGGAAAAATGTATATTGATAGGCTTGTAATGGCATTTGGTTTTACCTTGTATTGTATTGTACCTCTGACTGTATTATTTACAGGAAAACTTTTATAAAAGATCACTGTAGTATGCATTTTATTTATATTAACACTTGTAACTGAAAACGCTAGTTTTAGAGCTCCCAGTTTTAGGATTTCTCGTTTCGACCCCTCCATTCTCCAGAGGCTATCGGACACGGAGTCAGGAATGGCAGGACTCCTAAAGAACACTTGTTATAGTGACTGTAATCTCTTTCGTTGCCATTATTTGTTATGCTTTTAAACGAACATTTCTGTCCCTTGTGCAATAAACAGGGAACTGTAATAATGTGTGTTTTGATTGCAGTACAATGAGTGTAAACATATCACTGTATTATTATTGCCTTTCTCGCGTGATGTCGTGACTGTTCCCCCCCACACGCTCATGTCAAGATTGGATGTGCCTGTTTCACTCTTTAAGCTCACGCGGAATGATTTTGTGATCATTACAATCAACAAGGCAATCTTATTTGAACTCCTCAGTTACACCATGTTAACCCATGTATTTATTTGTTTTATTTTTATTTAATTGCATTTGACTATTTTGAGCTTGTTTTTAACCTATATTACCTGGGAGCACTGGTGCTAAGTCAATGTATTTTGAGTGAATATGAAGTTGTATGTGCTATGATTTAAAGCACGGGAAGATTATATATTTATGTACCTATACCCTTGCAAATTTTACACAATTGGAGAATTAAAGCAAATTCTTCCCAGGTGCACAGTTGCTACTTTGGCAAGGATTGATTCCAAATATAAATGATAAAAGTTTTAATATTTTTTTTCTTCCTTGTTTATATATATAAATAAGCTATATATATAAACATAAATATATATTGTTTATATATATATATGCACACACACACATACATATATATATATGTGACTGTATACTTTTTTTAAACGACATTTTGATAATTCATTTCCTAACAGAACATGTTTGAATTATAACCTCAATGCTCTCAAATAATAAAAATAAATAGCTGGAAAATTAATGTAACATTCACTTCAAATTTATGTGTGAACGTTTGCCACTCATGGTTGGTGTTCTCAAAGAGTCATCATCCACCATCTGGTTTCAATGTCATGGCGTTCTTGTTGAAGTATGTTTATTATGAATGTTTCCATTCATGGATTTTAGGATGTTTAATGCACCTGACAGCTGGGGTAAGCAGTTTGTTTACTGTGGTCAGTAAGATCTTAACTGAATAATCAAATAAGAACACAATGAATTCCTTATCGTTACTTGTCTTGTACAGTTTAAACCAACATAGGATTTTATGATCCTGCTTTATGGTCTCTTATTTTCTCTTCTTGAAACACTTTTGATAAATACACTATTATATAATATTTATATGCACTATAATATACTGATAAACTAAACTATAATAGTTATAGTCAATGCTTTCCCTCTTTGCATTTAGTAGATTTTTTATTTGTCTTTATTGGGTGTTTTTCTCTATTTTTAGGATAGTGGAGGGTAAGGGGTGATTGCAACTGGGACATATCCTAGGTCGGACTGGAACCTACGTCCTTGTGAGCAAAGAGCTCTTACATGTCCTTGAACGTGTGCACATAGGTTTTATATAAATAGTGTAAGAGTATGGCACTATTTTTAGCTATCAATCAGTCAGTGCAAAATCAGAACCAGAGTAGATCAAAGGTAATACAAAGACTTTAATTAAATAATAAAACAGGGCGGACAAGCGTATCACAGACTATTTAATAAGCAATTAATTAAATGCCACCATTCAGCAGGTGTATATGGGCATTCGTGATGAGTAAAGCAGCGACCACTACAGGCGCACCAAGGAATTGCCGCGTTTGACATCAGTGAGGAGAAAAGCGCGCCATGCCTCAGTTATCGAGCAACTGATCACATACATCGCATAACGCAAAGGTAACAATTATAAAAATGTATATGTTCACACAAAACTACCTTGGTCATATTAGCCAATTAGCCATTTGAAAATGTAAGCATAACATTAATCCTAAAGCAATAGCTCACTCCAGAATTAAAATTATGTCGTTATTTACTCACCCTCATGTCGCCTTAAAACATTCCTGAGGAATCTTCACTCATTTATTTCCATATAATGACAGGTAATTGTGTCAGCGTAGGTCAAACTCGCAAAATGACACTCAAGAGCACCATAAAAGTTTCATAAAGTACTGTAAGTACATAAAGTATGATTTAACGCATTGTATTCCAAAATATTTTGTGCAAGGGACCAACTAAAACGAATCAGTTTTACTGATTTACTGATCATTTTACCCTCCGAAGCGCGCGTTTGCGTCCAGAAATGGCGCGTTGACGTCATCGACGTCAAAACGGTATTCGTTTGGCTGAGGTAAATATTACCGTTGAATATTTGCTTGAACTGTGGTTATTTCCCCACATAAATCTCTCCTCTCTCTCTCTCTATACAAGTCACACTGACATTATGAAATGAAGCTCAGAAGATATTTTTATGCAGGTAATACAGTTTATTCGCAAAAAGATAACAACTCTTCATACGTGTGTAATACTGAGAATATAAAAATACAATGTGTGGATATGTGACCCTGGACCTCAAAACGCATAAGTGTCAATTTTTTGAAACTGAGATATATGTACGTCTTCTGAAAGCTGAATAAATAAGCTTTCCATTGATGTATGGTTTGTTAGGATAGGACAATATTTGGTCGAGATACAACTAATTAGAGCTTGCAAAATATCAAAATATTGAGAAAATTGTCTTTAAATTTGTCCAAATGAAGTTCAGTAATGCATAATACTAGTCAAAAATTAAGTTTTGATATGTTTACGATAGGAAATTTACAAAATATCTTCATGGAGCATGATCTTTACTGAATATCCTAATGATTTTTGGCATAAAAGAAAAATCGATCATTTTGACCCATTCAGTGTATACATTTTATGTTTACATCTTTTTGGCTATTGCTACAAATATACCCGTGCTACTTAAGACTGCTTTTGTGGTCCAGGGTCACGTAGAAATTCATCTGATTCTCAGGTGGTGGTCGCGGAATTGTATATTGTGAAAGGTTTATTGGAGGTCTTGGAGTGTCCACTAGATGGTGAAAGATCCTTAAGGTAAGTTTTCACCTTCATACTGTTCAATGCCCTGAAACCAGTTAAGCTGTTCAGCAGCCTAGACATGTTTGATTCATTTAATTTCAAAGGAGTGCTTCAGCTGCTTGAAAGCAAGAGAATGCAGTATTTGCAGCTTCTCGATTAAATTTCAGATGAGGCATTTCCTGAGACCCATTCGGGTCCAATGCATGCAATTTTACTGACAACTTATACCTGTTTTGAGGCTGTGAAGTCCATGTTTTGGGTGTGTGGAGAGAAAATGGCATGCATCGTTCACCTATAGAAACTGCATGGATAATTCACATTTGGTCTGAATTGAGAGTACTGTTTCAAAATCTCAGCATAAAAGATTAACATACGAAGCTTGTTGCTCAAACAGCGTGCAGTGGCTGAATTATTTTTAAACGAAAATTTACAGCCTGTTGCTTAGCAACTGGAAAACCAGCCCTTCATACCTGCCAAGTTTGGCAAGTTTTCACTGCAATGACTAAATTAATTAATTTAGAGTAATGATAAGGACTTGTTGGTCTTGTGCAGCTCCCAGGGCATCTTCTGCTGCAATCAATAACACCGTAATTGAGCAAAACCCCATTATCTTTCTAAATAACTTTATCTACTTTGCACACAGGGGTCTGGGGTGAACGTGGCTGGCTTAATAGTTAATTGAAAGCGTGTCCAACGCTTTACAGTGGATGAAACATCTTTAGCAGTGTTTGTTTGGAATTAGCGTGCTAAATGACATTTGAGTTGCAATTAATCTTGTTTCATGAACTGATTCAGATGGGACTTGTCATTTTTGTTGTTATAAATTGACACAATTCACAAATTACAATATGTATATAATTAAGGGAAGAAATGAAGGTGAGGATCAAACCTGATGCTGCTACCGTAGTGAGCAGTTTCCAGAAAAATTTCTTTATTGATTTAATTTAGTTTCTATGTCAGATGGAATGCCAGCAGGCAGTACTTGAAACTCCAACTGTTTATATTTCACCTAGAAAGTTGGCAAACCAGGCATTGCGGTGTGAAAATTAGCTTGAGAAACACTGTCAGTATATACACTAGATGCATAGTCGAGCAAGAAGTAGGGAAGACAACTACAGCAGTTGTACACTGGACAATCGTTTTTCTTTATTTTTTGTTTCAGTTCATAATATCTGTTTGTTGGGGTTTTTCTTTTTTCATTTTTCATTTCAACTTAAAATTTTGACACACTTATAAAAGACAGCATCTGCATAGAGTTCTCATCTTAAAGATCCATGGAGAAAAGAGGGAGAGAGAGAGAGAGAGAGAGAGAGAGAGATTGTGAGAGAAGGGAGGAAGATAGCAAAGGGTTTCAGGGGAGGAGAGGGATACTGGTACGCCACACTAACCAAACAGAACAGCAAACAGTATTACAAGAGAGAAGGGGGAGAGAGGGACAGTTATGTTGTTTGTTTGTATCTTTTTCCTTTTTTTACAATACAGTACACACATACACACACAGAAAATAAAAGACAGAAGTTGCAATTCCAGTCAAAGTTGCAGAAATCGATTTAATTTCTTCCTTCCCATCCTTGGTGCCCATCTCATTGTGGTTTCGGCCCTGAATGCGCTTTCAAACTTAGTTGGGCGAGAAGACGTTTGGCGACATGTAAAACGGCGGCTGGAACCACGGCTAGTGGCTGTTGTTTCCCTCAACTCCCACAATAATATTGAAGTCTGCGTTCTTCAGTGCTTTCGAATGCGTGTGTGAGAAAGCCCTTTTCTTTGTATTGCACAGATGAGTGTTTTTCTGTTTGCTTCGAGCATTATTGTTTTCCTACTGTACTTTGAAAGAAAACTTCCAAATCCCAAGAATGAGAGCAGAGCTCATCCTGCATCACATTTAATTAGAGCTTTTGCGTTTCAGCCATGCTACAGTCTACGCACGCTAAGGTTTTCTATCCGACACTGATGAAAGCGTATCACGAAATGCACAAAAATGCCACTAATTGTTCTAAATTTGCCATTGCCAATGTGGTGGACCTGTGCAAAGAAAAGCATTCAAGGTGCCTGGAAGCTACAGATGGTGTGCATTTGACCTGTAGACCTATCGATGGTGTACATGGAGGGAAGCACTTTTTTCCCTCAGAGTTGAACCGGTAGTGGCTCTCTGAGGTAACACAACTTATTGTATTGAATGGTAAAGCATCGTTCCTTTTCTTCGTTACAGAGCACCCTAGAAAGCGTCGGATGCTGCTTTAGCGCGGCAAAGCGCCGCAACCAGGGCAAAGAACAAGAAAATCAACCTCACAACTTTGACAGGAACTATTTTAGTAGTTTTATACATGGACATGCAAGTCATTTTTTCTCTCGTTGAAATATTTACAATAATTACAAGACAAAGATTCAGTTCAGATTGACAAAATCGCGAGCATTCAATAGTACTACTAATATAACACAACTTCTCGGGATTCTTTAAATCATCGTAGTTATATAATTCATCACATTTGATAATGGTATAATTCAATTATGTCATCCTTATCCAGTCATCTTCCTGTTCTAATTAGAATAGTGTTTTCATCACATCATTACAGGCCGTTCTCTGTAATTGATGATCATTTTGCTGAAATCACAGTTTGAGCACCATCTCCACAAACCGTTTCCTCGTTCTAAATCTAACACTGAAACAAGAATACTGGTATAAAGTTTAATGGGAATATACATCAAAGGAATGACACAAAAGGGGATGAAATTAAGGAGGATCATGGCTGGGGCTGTTGAGAAAAATCACGATCGCAGGCCTTGGAACCGAGAAGTCGTGTCGGTTAACGTAAAAGTCTCCGAGAGCTACTAAAGCGAGCGTTACAATCCACAAAGCAGTCTCATGTGGATTGGGTGTAAGGGTTTTTTATTCACCTGCAGTGATGAGCCACTCAACAACCCCAACCAAAAAGACTATTATGCAGTTAAGCTCTAAAAGGTACATTGTTTTTTCTTTTTTTTTCTTTAATATATAGTAGTTTGTAATTTTCACTCATTTACAAAATGCCTTCTCAATGTGCTGTGTTATGCCAGTGCTGTCTGGTCATATCAGTGTCTGTGTGACGAACATCCAAAAACAGTGTTGAAAATCGAAAATAAGACAACTGAGAAAACTTTCATCCAGATCTGTGCCCGTGTTAGTATACAGTTTTTTTTTTTTTTTGTTTTTTTTTTTATTTCATTTTCTTTTAACCAGAGCTGATCTAATGTCTACGTCTAATGTATTGCCAGCACAGAGGAAGCAATGCAAGTGAGTTGAACAAGGGAGAAAATGCCAACACAAACAGCATCATTAAAGGGGGAAAAGAAATAAAAAAAACATACAGTACACACACCATTTGAACATCGTTGGGGGGTATTTGTTTTGTACGTAGCTGTTTTCGGAGAAAGTGCTTTAAAACGAACAAGCTTGTGTAGTATACATTATACATATTGTTCAGAACGAATAGAAATAAATAAACCTTTATATCGAGAACTGAATTGAAAACAGTGTCAATGTATACGCAAGAGAGTTCACAAGATTTACGGGCAGGGAGGACTACACAATACAGTCGACTGTAACATTGTGCTCTGTACTCGCATAACGCTTTGGCTTTTTAGTCTTATTACTTTTCTTAACATTTGAATGAAGTCGGCACAGAACTGGAGCGCTAGAACTGCATACCATAGACCTGCAGACCAGAGAAGCCCCTTGCGCCCGAGGGCTCCGACAGCAGACGAGCACGCACACGCGCACGCACAACCACACACACACAAATGCTCATGCTCACATATACAGCAACGTGTACGTAAAAAAGGAAAAAATGCCGAAGGGACAGGGCACGCATACATGGCCTTTTGAGTTGCACAATTCGACACCGCAGCACACGACTCACAATAAAGAATAGTCTTACGAAAGAATTCACATATCATCACCAGTTAAGCACAACAATCAAGTTCGGGAAAACATCGGGGGGAATAGGGAAAATGAACAAGATGCGCAAAAATGATTCATACCCAGAGTGTTTCCAGAGGGCGAGGAGGGGGGGAAATACGTCGTCGTTTTACAATATGGACGCGGTTTTCGGAACAAAATACCCGACAACAAACAGATTTTTGTATTCATGTGCACATCCACAGGGAACACATTCATGGGGACCACGGTAAAACTCCAGCATCGTCAGGGTCATGATGAAATAGGCAGCAGAACTATTAAATGAAGTCAATCCCCCCCCATCCAACCCTTAGAGAGTCATAATAAATAATCACAAAGAAAAACAAACATAGTAACAAAACGTAAAACGGTACAACCCAAAAAATGTGGCGGCATAAGACATTGTTTTCTTTGATTGTAAAGTGCACACATGATCGAGAGCCATGCAAACTAACAAAGCGAAAGTTGCATGCGTTAACAAATAAGGGCCTTCCAGCTATATCGTCTACTAAAAAACAACACCGACATACATATTTACCTCATTTTACCATACATGTAAGTGATTCGACACTAAATACACAGAAGTTTCAAAGAAAACATGCTGGACGTTACTGGAATGATTAAAGCAAAATAGTCCCGGCCCTCTGCCTCAGGCTTCGTAAAAAGTGTATACAGTATTTATCCCCAAAATCGTTCCTGTTCCCTACTACTTTGCTTTGGGTAGGTAAACAAGTGGCCGGACGGGGTGGGGGGGCTCCTGTTATATATTCTATGATAAGCAGTACATGGAAAATGAAGTCCGTTTTGAGAAAAGGAGTGCACTTTCAGAGTTGGTAGTACATGTCATGAACGTCATGAGCATGAGGGTAAGGGCGTCCTAAGAGTGCGACGAATCCGAATCAAGCCAGGAGGGATTCTTCATCAAAAGAAAAAAACAGAGCTAAAGTTTGGTTTTTTCATTTTAGCCCTTGAATTTAAAACAAGCTGGCACGCAAAGAAAAGGATGCAACGGCTGATTAGCGTTTCCGAGAAAAATAAATCGAAGCGCCTTATTCTAAGCTAGAGTTATCTCAAGATGCTGTCTCTCTGGGCATTCAGAGTTAAATTTTGTTAAAGTTTGTGTAAATGTCGTCATATATAGTCGCTGCATATTAAGTATCCTGACCAGCTGTATAGGTTTCTTCAATTGAACTGAAGAATGCATCGTCAGATAGCTCATCAATGTCTCCGCCGCTACTACTCCCGTTGTTTCAGATATGTATCATTTAATAATAAGGATCTAAGAGTGTCTATCGCGTCCCCGTAGTTAATTTTATTAGTCTCTCTTTATTAACTAGCACCAAGGTGAAACGTCAAGCAAACTCCCAAATCCATCCTTCAAAACCGGTCCTGTTCAAGCTCATCCTTCGTATTTCGTAAAATATATATTTATATATGCAATTAATAAAACAAGGCAAATAAAAAAAAGCGCAAAACTAACGTAAAATACCGTTGAGGAAAGTTCATTTTTAGCAGACCTAACCATCCTTCGAAAGATAATATATTTAGGCTAGGCGTTGCTTCAAGTATTGACATTTTTTAAAATCTTCGACGTAGACAAATACATTTTGTCTCTTTCAGAATCGTGAATTAATTCATAAAAGCAGGGGCAAATCACTATCAAAACTGCATAGTTTAACAGTTTGCGCAATTACGCGATCCCAGTGTGGCTTTCTAAACAGCAAATGAAGTAAAAAAAAAAATTGTCATGTACAAACTTGGTGATATCGCTTCCTCTCACATTTCGAAACGTGTGCTTCTTAGTTCTTTTATTCTTCGTTTGTTTACGGTTGCCCACGGTAAATGTATTACGACAGAAATTCGGCTATGAGGTTGACGGTGCTTTAAAACGACAGCACTCCATCGGTAATGAGCTAATAATGTAATAATGAGAGATTTCTTCTGAATGCAAGCAACCACTCGGAACATTAGGCCATTGAAATCGGACTAGTACTACTATCTATAACATCTATGCAGTCGGTTGGTTAGTATTCGTAGTATGCTAGTATGGTTTGCCAAATACCACGTTCTGCCGGAACGTAAAACAATTTAGCAGTTGCTGGCACTGTCCTGGAGGCCCCCCCAAAAATGAAAGCAACGCTAAAAAAATAAAATAAAACCAAAAATTGATTTTTATTCCTTTACAGGTAGTAACCCATGTGCTGCTTTATGTTCAATACATTTACATGTACAGTTTGTAAATATTATGTTGTATTTGAACCCACTTTTGTATATATTTAAATCAGCTAGTACGTAACATCTCCTTTATTTATTTATTTTTTTTGATTGTTTGATTTTTGAATATTCGATTTGTACCCTACCCAACCCCCGTTTTATGACAGTTTCCTTATCTCGTGTTTAAGTGGATAAAACACTCAGCTTTCCAAGTGTTTGTCTTTCTTCATGTCGTTTAGAAGCCCAGGGTTCCTCCGATACTGGACGCCAAAACCACT
The DNA here is from genome assembly GCA_036247105.1 of Cirrhinus mrigala. NCBI lineage: Eukaryota > Metazoa > Chordata > Actinopteri > Cypriniformes > Cyprinidae > Cirrhinus > Cirrhinus mrigala. Next base: position 31,572,506 of record CM070025.1, read on the forward strand.
CCCAAAATTACACAGCAGATGATGATCATGATCTTCTTCTGCAGAGAGAAAGAAAGAAAGAAAGATGTGTAAACAAATGAAACCACAATTGTTCGTTTGGCTCATCTAGATCTAATCTAAGTAGCATCACCTCATCTTAAGCACACTTTAAATCATTAAATGCAGCCATTAACAATTAAACCATTACCAAAGTAAATCATTAAATTAATTAAAAGTTAATTAAATTATTGATGAAAGGACCCACTCGGAGACGTCGCCCCTTTGAATACTAAATGTGTTCAAACATTGACTACATTCGAGAAGGTGGTGATTAGATATTGCGTAACTGTAAAGGGTAAATACAGTACTAACATCAAACTAAACTCGTGAATCTCCAAAAGAGGTGGCGTGTGTACTGAATGCGATGAAGTCATGGAGGGAAGCTGCAAATATTATTTTGTGCCAAGAGACTTATGCCAAATAGAATTAACTAAATGGAATTGCTTGGCTTGACATGCAGATGGAAAACCACGTAAGTTTGAAGCAAAGAAACAGCTACTTAGCATTTTTTTTCTGATGACCATCTGACTGACATGTAAAGGGACCAAGCATATTTGTTTCATTTTTATAGGCCTATTTGGGGTGAATAAATGGAAAATGTGTTATACCAACACAGAAACTGCTGGAAAAAAATACTAAAAATATGTGAACCAAATTAGTTGGTAGCTATACAAAATCATAGTCATTTTCAAGCTAGGAACATGGACTTTACAATACATACAGACAATTAACACTACTCTTGACATATGCTTTTAACTTTGCTGATAAATTAAATAATAACATACTGAAATCAGTCAGCTCCTAAATGCAGTCAGCTACTCTGGCTTGTCAAAAATATTCATTTTAAATTACTATTGGCATTTATTGGCAATCAAATTTGCCCTGCAGTTTTTTGGCTAGTGACTTGTACCCCTTGTATTTGCAAGATTTGAATGCAGAATTCCAAGAAAAAAAGTCAGAATTGCAAAAGATAAACTCAGAATTCAGAGAAAAAGTTAGAATTTCAAGATTTAAACTCAGAATTCTAAGAAACAAAGTCAGAATTGCAGTATTTGAACTCAGAGTTATGAGGAAAAGGTTAGAATTGCAAAACATAAGCTCAGAATTCTGAGAAAAAAAAATCTGAATTGCAAGATTTGAGAATTCTCAGAAAAACTCAGAATTCTGAGAAACAAATCTGAATTGCAACAATTAAACTCAGAATTCTGCAGAAAAGGTTTGAATTTTAAGAGATAAGCTCAGAATTCTGAGAGGAAAAAACAAACAGAATTGCCAGATTTAAACTCGAGTTTTGCGAAAAGGAAAATCAGGATTCAGACTTTTTATCTTCTTTTAAATTCTTTTTTTTTTCAGCTGTTTCCAATTTCCAAATTGTGAGATATAAACTCAACTATGAAAACGGTTAGAAATTTGAAAGAAGTCGCAATTATCTGTTTTTATTTCATGGGGCTTCCATAATTAACAATTCTAATCTGGTAACACTTTACTATAGGGTTTTATTTGTGATAACATTAGTTATTAACTCTAGAACTGAGCTACCTTTTATGTTTCACCAGCAGTTCACTTTTAGCAAATAATTATGGTTGCGGTAAAAGGGTAACCACCCCACTTCTGCAGTTTGACTCATCAGAAAGCTCAGAAGTAGGTGGCATAACACCAAGAGTCTGCAGTCTTTTGACCACCGCTGCAATGGCCGTTAGCCAGCAAAACTGCAGCAAAAAATCTAGGAGCAGACGGCATCTTTTGAAGAACCAATGAATGCCGAAGGAGCGATATAGTTTTGTCTGTGGATGGTTTAAATGGTTTAGGAAGAAATTTAAAATCCTCTTCTATTACTCGCTTTTTGTACATGACAGCTTAGGACTGCATTCTCTAGAAAGGCGCTGAGAGCATGAGTCATTGTACACAAAGGGCATAATACAGAAGGACGTCAGGTGTAACAGTTACACCTGACGGTGTTTTACCTTGCGTGCCTGACTCTGGTATTTGACAGCCTTCTTGGTGTCAGAAACTGCTCTCTCTACATAGTCCACAGAGTGTTCCACGTTGTACTCAATTCTGTCAATCATCTCTCCCTGTGAATGACAAAAAAAGACACTTCAAACAAACGTCTTCTTCACAGTATACACATACGCACACGTTTACGATCACTGTATGCAATGCACAAATCACAGAAGAGTTTCCTGCTGCATACACGTCTCGCAAGTTAAAATACTTTAAATTCTTTGTGCATTGTAAAGCCTGATTTCAAATCCCACAAGCGGTGATGATCCAGTGTCCTTAACCAGAGATTGATCCATGGGGACTGTGAGTGTGTAAATAATTTCACCTGTCCTTGGTTGTTGGAGGAAGAAATAAATTGCAATCTGTGAATTACATTTGAAAGTCAGCATCACTTTGGAGCGCAGTGCACTTCAAGGATGCGTCTAGTTCTTGTCTAGCCCGTGCTCACAAACAGAATTAAAAAATGGTGTATCAGTGTTTTTTCCTGATAGATGAGGCTTTTATGAATAGTAGAAATGAGCTGCATGAATATTCTAAAAAATAAAATAAATAAATACATGAATTTATGTTCCACCAAAAAAATAACTAAAATTTTTTAATTAAAACTATTACTTTTTTTTTTTTTTATAATTTATTTATTTATTTATTTTTAAGTAATTGAAATAAAAATGATACTTGACCCTGGACCACAAAACCAGTCTTATGTAGCACGGGTATATTTGTAGCAACAGCCAAAAATACATTGTATGGGTCAAAATTATTGATTTTTATTTTAGGCCAAAAATCATTAGGATATTAGTAAAGATCATGTTCCATGAAGATATTTTGTAAGTTTCCTACCATAAATATATCAAAACTTTATTTTTGATTAGTAATATGCATTGCTAAAAACTTCATTTGAACAACTTTAAAGGCGATTTTCTCTATTTTTTTTGCACCCTCAGATTCCAGATTTTCAAATAGTTGTATCTTGGCCAAATGTTGTCCTGTCCTAACAAACCAACATCAATATTTATTTAGCTTTCAGATGATGTATAAAGCTCAGTTTCACAAAACTTATGATTGGTTTTGTGGTCCAGGGTCACATATAAAATAAATATAAAAATTAGATGACACTTCAGGAAAAAAAAAAAAAAAAAAAATCATTGGCTAAATTTTAAATAAACTGAATTTGATTTATTGAACTGAAAAAAAAAAAAATTAAAGATAAAGGAATTGGGGGGAAAAGACAGAAAAGAAAAAAATAATAATATTAAAAATATTTAAAAAAAAAATGTTTTTGGTAACTGCAAAAAAGCTGATATACAAATATGGATATAAAAATTATATGAACCTTCAAAAAATTATACAAAATTTGAAATAATTCTAATAAGTGTAATTTTAAGCCTTAAAACTAAAATAAACATTTAAGGTATGGAAAAATGAATAAATATAATTAATTAATACAAATGAGAAAAGCAAAACAAAATGACTAAAAGAACATTCAAATGAAAACATAAAATATAAAATTCAGAATATGAATAAATACTATAATAGCTTAAACAACACTTAAAACACTGTACACAGCAACAAGGGTTATTAAAAATGACAGAATTTTAATTTTCTGCATTGTACCTGACTCTCCACCAGCATGGCCATGTCCACAAACATGTCGTGCAGCTCACGGATGCTGTTCTCCAACTTGATGATCTCAGTATGTCGGGTCTCAATCTCATTTAGTGCCTGCTTGGTCATCTGGGAGTCCATTTTGATCTGTTACATGGAAAATACAAGAAGGTCAGGAGGGTCAACAGCAAGTTACTATTATTAGATATACATTTGGACAGATAAAGGTGCAAATATGGCACAGAAGCGTGTCTAAAATGGCATTTAGGTGCCTTTACACTGTTTAATGAAGCATAGAGGAGGTACAAATGCATTTACACAGCAAAGCAGGCACAGAGCAGCCTGTGTAAAGATGCTTAAAGACTATTTTTATCATTTGATGTAGATGTCCGCGCTCTTAAAAAGAAGTGGGTTTTTGGAGTGATTCCATGGAAGAACCATTTTTAGTTACCAAAAAAGAACCTTTCAGTCAAAAGTTCTTAAAGAACCATTTTTTCCAAGTGTGAAGAACGTTTTAAAGGTCTAAAGAACCTTTTTAAACTAAAAGAATCATTTGTGGAATGGGAAGATTCCGTAGATGCTGAAGGTTCTAAAATGGAACCATCAAGAACCAATAAAGAACCTTTATTTTTAATAACGTGTGAAGTCCACCAGACCATAGTAGCTGTAGAACTCACCATTTTTTTTCTTCCATGTAAACTAAAGTCATAGTAAAACTTACATCATCAGTGAAGATGGCAAGCTTCCCGCTCTCCAACATGTCTTCCAGCTCCTCATTGGTAGTTGTTCTGCCAGCTGATTAAAGATATTAGAAGAACATGATATCAGTATGTGGCGTACTGGGTCATTTTGTTAAATATTGCATGCACAGCCACTTGAGTTTTGTATTTAAGAACTAAATACATGTTCCAGTAATGTGGAGGCTGTTTCTCAGCTTGTGTTTTTGTGCGTGGGTTGGATGTGTGTCTTGTTGCGTGCTTGCAGAACTCACTAATTTCCAGTTGTCTCTGAATACGGTCCTTGCAGCGGTCCCTGTATTTGGACTGCGTGGTGTTGTACTCCGTCATCACCTCCACAAACTTGCGTGACAGCGTGGAATGCTGTGAGATAAAGGTAGACGTGTGGAGGCGTCAGGGATGTGGAAATATAACTGCACATCGCGACATGAATGCACTCGCTGATGGTAGGCGGCTCAGGATGTGTCGTGGGCCAAGTGTGATCGTTCTGAAATCGGGCCTTGCTTTTGCTGCAATTTAAGCCAGAGATGACCACGCTTGTGCTGTTTCTGGACAGCAGATGGCGCTGAGGAGGGTGTTTGACAGAGTTGCTCAGTGGGAGGGCAGAGGTCACAGGAAGTATGCCTGTCTCTGAACACCCTGAAGGTCAGATTTGCTGCTATTTTGCTGAATATTGCTTCCATTTTAGAGAAGCTAGTTTAAACAGTGACATAAAGGCTTTCAAAGTCCTGAATATTTATATTTATATTATATAATATTTATATTCATATAGCACTCCCATACGAAAGACAATGCATGTATTAAATTTCTTTTAAAAATGTTTATCTATAATTTTAAATACTGTTTTATTATATCATTTTGATTGATTAAATAATAAACATTCTGTTTATATAATATTTATACTTTCTGTTTTTTTATATATTTATACTTTCTGTATAATGTTTATAACTTTAGATTTTTTTTTATCTTATCATATATATACACACACACACACACACACACACATACATCCACACAATTAATAATATATAAATGTAATGAATAATATTATGTAAATAATAAAAATGGGTTATATATTAGTATGTTTTATTATTTATTTTTTATGGTGATAATGTACATTTTTCGATTTAACTTGGACATAAAACACAAAAAGAGATTATTATTATTATTATTATTACTCTTACTATTTTTTTATTTATTTTTAGCTTTTTTTAATAATTTATTATTCAGTTGTGTATATACTGGAATAAGTCACAAAATAATGATATAACAATATAATAGAAATATTATATATATGTAAAAATGTAAAGGTTAGGGTTATATATTTGTATGTTTTTAGTAATAAAGTATGTGTTATTATTTATTTAATATTTTTTATGGTAATAATGTACATTTCTGGATAGTCCCAAAACACAAAATGAGATTATTATTATTATTATTATTATTATTATTATTATTATTATTATTATTATTATTATTATTATTTATTATTACTTTTTATTTTTTATTTACTTTAAATATTTTTATTTAACAGTTTATTATTAAAATACACCAGAATAATTCACAAGAATTTGAAAATATTTAATAAATAAAAATTAATATAGAAAAAATACATTTATAAAAGTGTGTGTATGTGTGTCTGTTTATATATCACCAAACATCATAGTTTTATTATTTGTTTATATATAATACACATTTTGGATTGTCCAATTATTAAATGCTTTACTAATGCAAGATGCTGTCACTTCATTTTTTTTTTTTCCTGTATATTTTAACTTGATGGACACAAAACACAAAATGAGATTATTTTTATTATTATTACTTTTTATTTATTTTTATAGATTTTTAAATTTTTATTTGACAATTTATTATTAAAATGTGTATACATTAGAATAAGTCTAATTAATAAAATAAAAGAATTAGAATAAGTAATACAAGAATAAGAATAAGTAATAAAATATATAATAAATTAAAATAATTATATTTATAAAAATGTATAAATGTGTGTGTTTATATAATGTATAATATTATGTAAATAATGAAAATGTAAAGGTTATAGCCAAAAGGAGTTGAAGTTACAAAACTTGGTACCATATAATTATTTTAAGTCTTTATTAGGTAATTTAGAGAGTAATTTACCAGTGTGTGATTGTTTTTAATGTGTTACTTGGTTTTGTAATGGTTGTTGTAACTGTGTTTTATGTAAAGTTGGCTGCCTATCTTGGCCAGGACACTCCTGGAAAAGAGATTTTAATCTCAGTGAGTTTTCTTTCCTGGTTAAATAAAGGTAAATGAAATGAAAAAATATTTGTCTGTTTTTATTTAATTTTATTTAATATTTTTAGTGTTTTTTTTTTTTTGTTTGTTTGTTTTTTTTTGTTTTTTGTTTGTTTTTTGGATAGTCCAATTAATTAAATGCTTTACTGCTTTAGTTCTTCCTTGTCAGGTTCCTTGTTTGCCATATGTTGTGGTCTTTTCACATTTATTCAGTTTTCACTGAATAAACAGTGATTATCGTTAGGAAAATAAAATCATAAATAACGTTCTGACTAGTAGCTACATTTCGACTATTACACTGGTGTTTCTAATAACTGTCGTACCTGTGTCTTACGGATCCGCAAATCTGCAGATGATCTGTTCAACCCCTCCTCTTGCTCGATACTTTGTTCGATTGCTGCAAAATAGAGAAATGAACTAAATATAAAGAACTGTTCTTGTAAAATGTGCTAAAGCCATAGGCCCTTCAATGCACCCTATAGATTGACATTTCAAACAGCAGCTGTCTCGCCCCGGTTACCTGGCTACAACAGTTACTGAGGTGGCACAGCAACTACAACACGATCAAATCCACCCATGACACTAAAGTAATTGGCAGACCGAGCTGTTACAATGAAAGTGCATACACACTAGGTGTCAGACAAAGTGGTCCCAGAGTAATAACAAGTCCCTTAATCTCAAAAGAACAATAGATCTCACTGTCCACTTCAGGAGACAATGGGATTCACACTCCATTCAGTTCTAATGGAGCCTGCCGCACCATGTGTCACTGAATACATCAGCGAGAGCGTGTATGAAGTGACTGTCACTGTAAGATACTTGCATGTAGAAATTTTTTTAATAATAACAATAATGTAAAAAATCCTAAAGTTCATATTAATTGATTGATTGTAAAATATTATACATATATTATATGGAAATATAATAGTTAAAATGACAAATGTTATATGTAAATATTTTTTTATTTATTATTAATGTAACAATAAATATTGTATTTATATTATATATAAATATATTCAAAGTTACATAAATAACAAATAAATTACATTAAATTAAAACTACATTTACATATAATATATATTTTTTTTATAATATATATATATATATATATATATATATATATATATATATATATATATATAAAACCCCTATAGAGTTACTATAGAGAGAGAGAGAGGGAGAGAGAGAAGTAAATATTATACATAAATAATATATAAAATATTTAATATTACATAAATAATAAATGTATTATTTATTATTTTACAAAAAGTATTTTATTATAAAAGTATAAATAAATATATAACCCTAACTCTATACCCAATATATATTTAACCAATTTAATATATATATATATATATAATATAATATAATATAATATAATATAATATAATATATTATTATTATTATTATTATTATTATTATTATTATTAATTAAAAAAAAAAGTGAATTATTAAAAAAAAAAAAAAGATAATAAAGGGTTTGTGTTGCTATCAGCCAATCAGTGTTGTCATAATATTATTTTCCTGCGGTTTCTGAAGAGATTAGTCACATGGCATTTATGGCTCAGGTGATTGGCTCTAAATCTGACAGCATACAAGTCATCTACCTCTGGTCGATCAGCTGCCATCGAGATGAATGACAATGCTAACTGTTAGCTCTCTCAAGGTGTTAGGCATTGGTTTAAAAAAAAATAATTTTTAATAGGACACTCATAGTCATTGTATTAGTTAAAAGTGTTATCTTATGCTTAGGGTGGAGTGCAACTTTTTGTCCTTTCCTGAGAAACTTCAGAAGGAAAGCACTTTAAAAGAGATTAGTCAAAACCCATACTTGTTGAGAATTGTCTATTGCTGAACTTCCGCGGCCTCAGGTGGCTGCCTTTAGGATCAAAGATTGAGTCTAAATTAGCCTTGCCTACATGATGTTGAAGGTTTTAGAAGCTTTAGAAGACTAAACTTAATGCATACTTGCAAATAGACATGAACTTTTCTAATTTTCTCACGCTGAATTCAGAGTCGAAGAACACTGTAAAAATAATCTCAAACTGATTTCACATCCTTTTCTTTGTTTATATATATAGATATAGATATAGATCAGGCAATTAGTCCTTGATGCTTTAGAAAATGTTATGTGTGACTGCCAAAATAAATGTAAACATCCACTACTTTGACTACTTTTGCTGAAAAGAGTTAATTAAGATGTTAAAAGTGTTATTAAAGTTACAGTTTCTGGTTTAATACCTTTTAACTTAGAGCGCACTTTATTGGCTGTCTTCTTAATGTCAGCTGTGAGGTCCTCCAACTCCTGCTTGGTCTCTGCAGAAAACACAAAGGAAATACACAAAAGGTAGTGTTAAACAAAATGTAAGATAGATAGATAGATAGATAGATAGATAGATAGATAGATAGGCAAAATGTAAGATAGATAGGTAGATAGATAGATAGATAGATAGATAGATAGATAGGCAAAATGTAAGATAGATAGACAGATAGATAGATAGACAGACAGACAGACAGACAGACAGACAGATAGATAGATAGATAGATAGATAGATAGATAGATAGATAGATAGATAGATAGATAGATAGATAGGCAAAATGTAAGATAGACAGATAGATAGATAGATAGACAGACAGATAGATAGATAGATAGATAGACAGACAGACAGACAGACAGACAGACAGATAGATAGATAGATAGATAGATAGATAGGCAAAATGTAAGATAGATAGATAGATAGATAGATAGATAGATCCAACTCCTGCTTGGTCTCTGCAGAAAACACAAAGGAAATACAAAAAAGGTGGTGTTAAACAAAATGTAAGATAGATAAAAATGATAGATAGATAGATAGATAGATAGATAGATAGATAGATAGATAGATAGATAGATAGACATAAAATGTAAGATAGATGGATAGATAGACCGATAGATAGGCAAAATGTAAGATAGATAGATAGATAGATAGACAGACATGTAAGATAGATAGATAGATAGATAGATAGACAAAATGTAAGATAGATAAAAATGATATATAGATAGATAGATAGACATGTAAGATAGATAGATAGATCGACAGATAGATAGACAAAATGTAAGATAGATAAAAATGATAGATAGATAGACAGACATGTAAGATAGATAAAAATGATATATAGATAGATAGATAGACATGTAAGATAGATAGATAGATAGATCGACAGATAGACAAAATGTAAGAGATAAAAATGATAGATAGATAGATAGATAGATAGATAGACATGTAAGATAGATAGCTAGGCAAAATGTAAGAGATAAAAATGATAGATAGATAGATAGACATGTAAGATAGATAGATAGATCGACAGATAGATAGACAAAATGTAAGAGATAAAAATGATAGATAGATAGATAGATAGATAGATAGATAGATAGATAGATAGATAGATAGATAGACATGTAAGATAGATAGCTAGGCAAAATGTAAGAGATAAAAATGATAGATAGATAGATAGATAGACATGTAAGATAGATAGATAGGCAAAATGTAAGAGATAAAAATGATAGATAGATAGATAGACATGTAAGATAGATAGATAGATCGACAGATAGATAGACAAAATGTAAGAGATAAAAATGATAGATAGATAGATAGATAGATAGATAGATAGATAGATAGATAGATAGATAGATAGACATGTAAGATAGATAGCTAGGCAAAATGTAAGAGATAAAAATGATAGATAGATAGATAGATAGACATGTAAGATAGATAGATAGGCAAAATGTAAGAGATAAAAATGATAGATAGATAGATAGACATGTAAGATAGATAGATAGATCGACAGATAGATAGACAAAATGTAAGAGATAAAAATGATAGATAGATAGATAGATAGATAGATAGATAGATAGATAGATAGACATGTAAGATAGATAGCTAGGCAAAATGTAAGAGATAAAAATGATAGATAGATAGATAGATAGACATGTAAGATAGATAAAAATGATAGATAGATAGATAGATAGACAGATATAAAATGTAAGATAGATAAAAATGATAGATAGATAGATAGATAGATAGATAGATAGATAGATAGGCAAAATGTAAGATAGATAAAAATGACAGATAGATAGACAGAACATTTAAGATATTTATAAATGTAAGTATGATACATAGATTTGACTGTTTATGACTTTTAACCTTTGATCAGATCTCAGGCCATATTAACGTTTTTGCTGTTTTAAAGAGGAAAGCGCGGCGTCTGTGTCTGTGGTTAAGCGGTGGATGTGTGTACAGACTGCAGGCTGCAGTCATATGTTGATTGATAGTTACTGCAGTGCCATTCACTCCCTGGACACCACCTCAGCCTTTTCAACTCCCACCTACACACTCTCCTCTCCTCTGACTAATCCAATCCCTCGCTACTTTCTCTCGTTTCTCCAGCCATGACAGTCTGATGACCATGACTTTTCTTCCACTACGAGTGTTAATGCCAATAACACTTCATCACTAGGGAGTATTTGTGTGTTTATTAGGAGGAATAATGCTCTTACAAACTCATAGTGAAATACTGTATATAATATATGTGCACAGTGACTGCCAGACATTTTTAGTCTCAAATTTAGTATTTAAATATGTACTCCGCTTTATTTATACTTTTTAACTATGTGTATATAGATTTATAGAACATATCATCACAAAATAGGCTTTAATAAGCCAGGTTGAGGGATTTATACAAGCCCCACACTTCAAATCTCTCGGCGTCTCCTTCTGGCCATCAATATTGTGACTCGTGCTGATCACTTTCAGAGGGATGGACGGTGGGCGGCGAGTGGGAGAAGAGTGATAAATTATACGTCTATATGTTGCGCACAGTAATTAATCACTTTGATTGTCATTTCATAGTATATATGGGCGATTCCTCAATTAGGGGAACTTTTCTGTCACCAAGGATGATTGCTTTTTTAGCTTTTGAAAGATAGATAATAATAGCTTTGTACTTTTTAATTGGGTGTCCTTAATTACTTTTTCCTCATTTTTTAGGAGTCCCGAAAGATTAAAATTGCCAGAATTTCTCTGTTTTTCTCAATCTTTTTAGTTATCAAATTGTTAGCTTTTGGAAACTGGGATTTATTTTGAGCCAAAGGAACATGTTGAATTGACCAAATTGGTAGTATATTGTATATGGGTAGTTAGCCAGTAAAAATGCTTTTTTTATTTATTTATTTTTTTTTGTAAAAGACCATTTTTTTTCATGTAGTGTGAGGTCAGAAAATATAATGGGTCCCTTACTTTGTCAATTCTTTATTTATATTAAATCAATTCGTTGTTTTGTTTTTTTTAATTATTATTATTATTTTTTTTTTTTTTTTTACATTTTTACTGATCTGTACCATAAATTTGTCCTATGATGTGACATAGCAAAAATTAAGAAAAAAAAAAAAAAAACCTTTTAATAATATATAAATAGCATGAGAGAGTTTAATCTTCATTGTTAGATACTTATTTTCATATAGTGTTATTTATTTATTATGAAATTATAATTAACATACTTTTTTCCCCATGACTTGTTGGACAATTTCAAGACAGACTTTGACAAAAAGACAAACTTTGCTGTAATCTGTTCAAAACGGCTGAAAATTAAACCATTTTAAGATGAGAGATATTCTTATATCTCCACTGCTACAATACTCAACTGTTTTTTAAGATATTGTGAGATAAAAACAAATCTGTGGTTCTTTTATGTGCGTCACACCATAGGACATTATGTCATACTAAAGGACAGAAATGGTAGATATTAAAGTATTTCTATTTAATTATGATACAAACAATATCAACGTTTTTTTTTTTAAACAAAACAAAATAATTTTCATCAACAAAATTCAGTCTCATAATCAATCAGTATGTTAATTGCATGCAGCCCTGCCACAGCTAAATATGATTGATATTTATGATGCAGCTAAATATTATTGATATATGATTGAAACTATATTCATTAGGATGTGAATGATTGTTTTAAACTATATAGCTACATGATTCAATTTTTTTTTTTTTTTTGGCATGATTTTGATTGTTTATTTTCTGCATCATTCTCTTAGGATCTCCTCCCTTCTGGTGGATTCCTGTTAATTATCTGTCTATACTTCTGTGTCCTCTGTCTTCCAATAATTTCTCTCCTTCAATTCAATATCACATTTTACACTTATTTTCATGACACTTTACAACAGTACAAGTTTTCGGCAAAAACATCAGAAAATAATTTAATTAAAATAAAGAGACCTTGTCCTCTGGTGTGACATCTTTGTCATATGGTGTGACAGTACAGGCGTCACACCGGAGGACATTTTCTGTCATACCATAGGATATATATATGAGAAAGGCCTTTTTAAGTTTTCAGAAAAATCTGAAAATCTGAATTCCAAAATTTCAAAGAGAATAAATTATTCAAATTATTTAAAAATAAATTTAAGTACAAAAATGTAAAATTGATTGATAAATGTTAGCAAATGTATATATTTGTATAAATGTACATATTTGTATATGAAAAGGGCCTTTTTGAGTTTTTTGAAAAATCTGAACATTTGCATTGAAACCATTTTTCCTTTCTCAGAGAATTCCAAACTTTCAAAATAAATGTACCAAATTAAATACTTTAAAAATGATTGATAAATGTTATTTGAATTTTTTTGTTTAAGTACGTCACTAACAAAACGATGTTGAAAAGCACCTAAAAAGCACTGCTGTCCTGTAAAACAAATGCTCTGTTTAGTCACGGGTGCTGTAGTCAGGGTGTGGCCGGTTCCCCTGTCCATCGATTCAACAAAAGTGTAATGTATCTCCTGTCACTGAGTTTGCATCACAATATTTGCACACCGCTACACTATTGTTGTGCTTACAGACAGCTAAATGCATCCCTACTCTTTCCTGCTCTATGAAAACAAGCCATCGTCTCATGTCAGCTTTTTTTTTTCTTTTTTGCTCATGTGGTCAAGAGATCGATTTGACCGACGAGGATGTTTCATGTCACACCCACTGTTTAACATGACATCTAACCAGTGCTTTAATAGCTCTTGAATGTGATTTTATTTGTATCGGTTTAGCATTTGCCACACATTTGCAGAAGCAAAACTGTTGCGGAAACAAATGAGGTTTCGTATTTCAAAAAAATTACACAGAAAATCTGCCTTTATGAAATACTTTTCACAAATTATGCAATTTAATTTTGAGAAATCAGAAAATATAAAAAGCACTACAGATTCTGTCTCGACCTACTGCTGACTGTAATATTTTATCAGCTAATGTTATTTTAATGTGAATTTATTATAGATAAATGAACTGCATGAACCTGAATTCTGCACAGCATATGGTGTTTGTTGATGTCTACTAAAGATTATGTAATTTCTGCAGGGTTATTTGTTATTTTTGGCCTCCGCCTACTGCAAAATACATTTAGCACTCATAGCAATACTTTTATGTTTGCTTCAGAAAACCGAACATACAACACAAACCATCCAGACCGCAAAAATGCTAACTGTCAAATCTAAACTAAGTTTTTACTTGCTAACGTCATTCACCTTCAGGGCAACGCAGAGAACGTTTAAGGTCGGGAGTTTGGGCTCCGCTATAATTCTGATGGCTAATTTAGTCATTTAAGCTGATTGGGTGAAATGCATTAATGAACTAGGACAAAGAGGTAACCATTAGTCACCCGTAGAGCCAACAGAGGTTACCGTTTCTGCTCAAGGTCACATCAGCAGCTGAAAAGAGAGGGATTTGCTCATCTTTTAGCAACATTTACAGTAGCACTTACACAAGAGTGTAAAAACTAGAGTGACCTCAGTAAAGGATAATACAAAATGCTTTGGTTGTGTGGCGGTGGTATTTTAATAGAGAACTTAGGCTGCTAACATAGATGTTGTGGACTAGCGTTGAGAAACGCTGACCCAGAAATGCTACCGAGATCACAATAACGTTGGATCACTTGAGGGCGAGGGGGATGGTATTGCAGTCTTGGTTAAGGAGCTAAGCAGCAAACACAAAAGTTAGCTTGAGCCCAAGTAGGGGTGACCCATGAACTTGTCAGCAACTGAGATTATATTCCTGTCACTGTATTTAGAGAGATATTTCAGATAAACGAATGACAGTGCAGTGTCTGTCTTTCCCTTTTGTATGTATTTCTGCGACTCAGTTCAGCCTTCTGCAGTAAAAAAGAGGAACTGGCTTTGGCAATGAACCTTGAATGCTTCTATGCATGTTATGCAGTAAATGCTGTACTGTATAACATTACAAGCTCAATCAATAACACTAACACACACAACACAACATACACTGGAACCGAAGGAGAATAATACAAGGAGAACAACTAATGTTAGACTTTAAAAGCTATAAATGACAATTTCGTCTTGTATATTTACTCCCATGACGTTTAGCCGTGTATAATTTTGCAAAAGTAGATCTGTCTGGGCATCCTTTTCCATAAAAAGACAGTAGATGGTGAATTATAACTACTAAAGTGATTAATTTTGTAGTTTTTGGAGCATGAGAATATAAATCACCATTCACTCTTGTCGTCATTGTAGAAAATGCTGCTTAAAATTAAGTATAAATACTTAAAATGTGTTGAAACAACTTAAATATCTAAATAAACTGAAGGTAACTTATAATAACACTACCAGTCAAAAGTTTTTGAACAGTAAGATTTTTGATGTTGTTTAAAGAAGTCTCTTATGATCACCAAGCCTGCATTTATTTGATGCAAAGTACAGGAAAAACAGTTAAATTTTGAAAGATTTTTCTTATTTAAAATCACTGTTTTCTATTTGAATATATTTTAAAATGTAATTTATTTCTGTGATCAAAGCTAGATTTTTAGCATCTTTACTCTAGTCTTCAGAAATCATTCTAATATGCTGATTTGCTGCTAAAAAAAACATTTATTTTTATTATTTTGTTGAAAACAGCTGAGTAGAATTTAGAAATAGAAATCCTTTGTAACATTATAAATGTCTTTATCATCAATTTTGATCAATATAAAGGATCCTTGCTAAATTAAATTATTAATTTCTATAATTTCTTTCCCAAAAATGGTATAGTGTATAAAGTTATAATGTTAAAAGTTTTTATTTCAGATAAATCTTTGGATCTTTATATTCATCAAAGAATCCTGAAAAAAAAAATGCTCAGATGTTTTAAATATTGATAATAATAATAAAAAAAAGTTTCTTGAATAGCAAATCAGCATATTAGAATGATTTCTGAAGACTAGAGTAATGATGCTAAAAATCTAGCTTTGATCACAGGAATAAATTACATTTTAAAATATATTCAAATAGAAAACAGTTATTTTAAATAGTAAAAATATTTCACATTTTTACTGTTTTTGCTATAAAATAAATGCATGCTTGGTGAGCAGAAAAGACGTCTTTAAAAAACATTAAAAATCTTCCTGTTCAAAAACTTTTGACTGGTAGTGTAAGTAAAGCACGGACATTTTAAGTTGAAACAACACATCATTACCTATTCCAATCATTTTAAGTTGTGATGCTAATCAAAAACTGCAATGAAAAACTGCAGCTTGGACGACGTTTTCATTTTGGGTACACTGTTCCTTTAAGAATTACTTTATTTAATATGTTCTCCATCTCTCCTCGGGTTTCTGGTTCACACTGACACAGATATCGAGACACTCAACTTCAACAGGTTCCCTTCATCCTTCATGCAGCATGGTAAAAAAAACAGACAGGGAGGAAAGCAAAACAGAAAAGAAGAGAACAGAAAAAAAAACAAAACAAAATAATATTTTTATGCATGCATGCAACAACAGAAACAGAAACAAAGAAACCATGCAAAGCAAAATCACATGCAGTCAAATGTATGAAACTGAAACAACTGTCAGACACAGCGAGACATCATTTATGAAAGATTCATCTATAGCAGCTGAGTCATTCGTAGGCTGTGGATTTCTTGCAAGCCAGGCAGCTCACAAGGCACACTGGATTCAATAAGATGTATTAATGCCATTTGTGGCAAAAATATCCATGCACAAATAAAAATAATTAATTGCAAAATCAGCCTATGAATTATTAAGTGGCAGGGAAGTATTTAAACATCTAAAATATACACTTGGCGTTTCCGTTTGTCAGTTTGGAAGCAATATTTTAGTACACATTCAAGTAAGAGATTGAAAGGAAGCATTTCTTAATTAAAAGCCATTGTAACTTCACAGATTTGACAGTCGACTTACTGCAAATGCACATTTACTAAAGAGCTGCTCTGTCAGAATGACCTCACGCATTAGTCACTCACAATACTGGAATGACTCGGACACTCATAGACATTTGCCGTAATTGAAGACTGTTGCTGGGGAAAGATGAGGTGAGCAGGATTTTTAGCAACATTTGAGGACTCAGAGCTGAAGAAACCGCCTCTATAGATGCCGTGTGGGCTGGTGCACTATGAGGTGTGTGGGCTGGGTCTAACAAACACTTCAAGCGATGTAGTGGCAGTGCCTCTTTTGTAGAGTGGGTGGCGCAAATGCAAGGTATTGGAGAAAGGCTTGAATAGGCTCACCAATGAGCTCATATATCTTGCCACACAGCTGCAGTGAAGTCACGGAGCTGGTGCTTTCCGAGACGCGATAAATACTTGCAATCTTTGCAACTTTCCTGCATTGTGATGGAGGATGCATGCATAACTTGCTCGTTTTTCAGGGGTTATAAATGTGTTATAGTGGAGTAGTTCAGCCAAAAATGAAAGTTTGCTAGAAATGTACTCGCCCTCACACCATCATAACAAGATAAAGAGGAGTTTGTTTCTTCATCAGAACAGATTTGGAGAAATTTAGCATCACTTGCTCTCCAAAGGATCCTTTGCAGTGAATGGGTGCCGTCAGAGTGAGAGTCCAAACAGCTGATAAAAACACCACAATAATCCACAAGCAATTCTTACGACTCCAGTACATCAGTTAACATGTTGTGAAGTGAAAAGCTGTGTGTTTGTAAGAAACGAATCCATCATTAACACATTTTTAACCTTTTATTCATAATGCTTTCTCTAGTGAAAAAGTCATCTCGTCTGAGTTGGGACTGAAATATGCACAGATCAAACAACGTTTACAGGCGAAAACAGTTCTAAACAAATATGTCGGTGGATTTTGATGTGAAATGACAACAGGAGATGGACTTTTTCTTTGGAGGAAGCAATATTATGGATTTTGGACTTAAATTTTTAGTCAAAGTGTCTTGATGACTATATGTTTTACACAAACGCACACCTTTTCCCTTTACAGCAACTGAACTGATGGACTGGAGTGGTGTGGATTATTGTGATGTTTTTATCAGCTGTTAGGACTCTCATTCTGACGGCACCCATACACTGCAAAGGATCCATTGGTGAGCAAAGTGATCTTGATTGTTCCAGAACATTTGACCGATTCTCGTTTCTTTTTCTTTTTTTTTTTTTTTCTTTTTTTTTTGTGATTTGAAACTAATCAACTTGAAAATGTAACAACCAACATGACTCAAGTAACTTTTTCTTTATTTACCCTCTAGTTAAAGACAATTCTATTCCAAGTGCACCGCACATGAAGTTTGTCAACATAATGTAAATGTTAAACAAATCACTTGTTAAATACCTTTGCAGATGCATGAACTACAACTACATCTTGTACAAACTTGTCTTATAGTTGTCTATAAGTCTATGTTAAGAAATAACACGAGGAAAATGCTTTCAAAAAATCTCAAAAGTCAAGGTAATTCAAATTCAAAATGACTGAAGCTGTAACACCAGTAGACTATTATTAACTATAAATGTTATGTAAAAACAATGAACAGCAGCTTTCAGCCTGTCACCATGATGCAAACATGAAATATCAGACATACAGTAGTAGTTCTTCACAGGTTTTTTATTTGATTGCGCTGCTTTTCCATTGTTTTTTCTATGTAAACATGGATGCGTTTGACTCACGTCTTTTGCAGTGTGTCTCATGCACAAAACAGCATTCTAAAAATGTGGTGCTTAAGTTAAATCTTCTTGCATGTTTTTCCTATTCCACTGCCCGTGTCGCATCTTTGTCAGCACAAAAGCGCATTCTGTGTGAATAGCGCCTAGCGTTGTTAACACGTCACACATGAGCAGTTAATCGCAGTTGGATCGTTCTTTTCTCTTTACTGTTATCATCAGCATATTGTCAAAGTGTCTAATTCTACCGTTTGGTAATTTAATGGTAATTCTAATTAAAATTGCGATTCCTCGATTTTGTAAAAAATAAAATTGTGGAAAAACACTAAATTTGAATTAATCGATAAAATCAGAAAAATCGCCCAGCCCTACCAAAGGGTGAGTATATCTTCAGCAAATGTTGATTTTTGGGTCAACTGTTTCTTTAAAAGCATAGCTCAATGAAAAATGAGAAATCTGACATTATTTACTCACCTTCTGCTAGGGCTGGGCGATAATTCAATAAAATGATATGAAGAGTTCGAAAGGATGAAGCTAATTGGTTAGCAATGTGGGATATTCAGTTTGAATTTTATTACAGGAGTAATGGTATATAATTATAGTATATAGCATGTGTGCATTTATAGTGAATGTTTTTAGACTACCGTTTTTAATACAAATAGGCTACCTATAAAACCATGTAGTTATATTTTTACCATGGTATTGAGGTACCATTATGTGTGGTTTTAACCGTGTTTATCATGATTTAAAATGTATGCTTGCTACTATGGGAGACCAATGCTTAATAATAATGATTAAAAAAAACAGAAAAAGAATAAATTTAACCATATAAAACTGAGGTTGCTACAATTTTTACAGATGTTACTGATTGATAATGAACAAAAATGTACCTCTACATCCTCAAGCTACTATCAAATATGCATTTCTAAGAGACAAAAAAGTGATATTATTATTATTATTATTATTATTAATATTATTTTCATTATTAGACAACCCAAACCTGTTTCTTGATTTGAATCAATATAACTCATTAGAACATGCAGAAATTATTTTTTCTATTTAGATATTTATTTTGTTAAGAAAATTTAATGGTCTGGTTTCTACAACTTTCACTTTGGAGCAAAACTCTGACTTTAAACTTGAAAGAAATAAAGATTTGACATTTATCGGGTTAATTATCGATATCGACTGATATGAAAAAAATTATGGTAATAATTTTTTTGCTCATATCGCCCAGCCCTACCTTCTGCACACAAAAATATGTCTATATGACTTTGAATTTATCCTCATCTGTTCCCCATGCAAAGGTTTTAAATATAGCTCACAAGTCATATTTTACTTTTATGTGAAGAAGGTAAGTAAATGATTAATTTTTGAGTGAACTATCCCTTTAAGGGCTAACAGTATAGTAGACATGAAAAATATCCGGTGCATCACTGTTAATGTTGAAGACGTGGGTGGAGGTGATTGCTAATGTAAAAATGCACAAACGTGTGTGTTAAGAGATAGATATGGGGTAGGTAAAACGTGTCAAATTTGCACATTATTGTTTTTTTATTCCATGCCTGACCATCTGATGAGGTGTCACATACAGTACGTTAGTGTCCTTAAAAGGAACTAGGCAGAACGCTCATTTTTAAACCACACTGAATGCTTTTATAAAGAAGCAGTGTATATTACATAAAACTGTGTGCTGATGGGTGGAACTCACTTTCATCAGGGTTGGGTGCTGCTAGGATGGCACTGTGCTGCTTCTTGACCTGTTCTACATCCTCTGACAGCTTTTCAATACAGCCACGGATCTCCTCCACCTGTTAGGAGAACATGCGTTAAATAATGCATCAATACAGTGACATTTACAAATGATACGAAAGAGGGCCAAATCTTTTGGCATATTGTCAGGCTCTGTGATAAGAAAATACTTGACTGATCAGCTTAAATAATGTGGATCAATTTAATAATTGCATTTATTTATTCATAATAATTTATATCTATTTATTATATTTATTTAAATCAACTATAAAATATTTAGACATTTTAAAAATAGTTCTTACAGATTACAGATATTACGTCTTGTCACATAAAATGTTAGCTGCAGAAACTTACATTAATATTAATCTTTAGTAAGTAAGCATGCAGAAACTAAACTGTGTTACAGTATGAACTGCATAAAGATGAATAAATATCATGCTGATATGGAAACTATGCCTTGATTATTTTAAACAAGAGCTTTCTTTTGTTTAATTTCTTAGATTTACAGTCTACACTCTTTGAATTTATATTATTTGCTACAACCGTTTTCATTACAAATTATATTATCAGCATTACAGTTTGAGTATGTAAAGGCTGGAATACACAACTTTGGTAAAAAAAAAAAAAAAAAATTTGCCACATTTTGAGTCTAGACAAGTCAATGCTAGTTGCTAAAAAGTCAGAGCCAGTCTGCAGTTCTTGTGCAGTCGGAGTTGACAGATTTCACAGAATATCACACAGTGTCTGACTCTGATTTTTTTTAGCTGCAGATTATGGGTCCATCCAGTCAGAGGATATCAAACATTTGATATTTTGAGAACATATACTGTTTTCATTTGATATGCCTAGCAACAAAACTTATGTTTCTTTGTGCATTGTGTTCGGAACGACTTGAAAGTCTGGTACTCAAACGTTTAGTGTACGATGCCAAGTTTTTTCTCTGTAAACATTTACAAAGTCAGCAAGTGTATGATGCCTAGTGTTTTAAAACCTGTTCAGATTTTAAAAGTCATTTAGGCTGTTCCATTTTTAAGTTGAATTGGAAAATTGACACGAATCTTAGAATGTTTCATTAATTGTTTTTTTTTTTTTTCTTCTTCTTGCTTTAATGACAACAGCACTCAAGTTGACATGAACAAATTCTGATGAGCAAATCAAATCATCTACATCTGCATAAATGGTAACCAAATATGAAGATGTTTGCTTTAAGATAATTTTACCTGTTCAAAAAATTCATCCATAAAATGGTCTCGGTCGACATGAACGACTTCCTCATCATCATCACTGTCCTTAGCCTGTGACAAAAACAAACACATCAGTTAAATGTCTTGATATTCTCAATGCAAGAAATAAGATCCTTCCAAGCAGATGGAAAATGTGTTTTTTTTTAATGTTGGATAAGCACAGCAAGAACTAAAAAAGTCACAAATGTTGCACAACATACCTATACTATGGTTTCCATCACTGAATAAAAAAATAAGAAAATGTAATTGCAACTTTTAGTCTCACAATTCTGACTTTATAACTCTCAATTGCGAGTATATAGCTTGCAATTGTATGTTATTAAGTCAGAATTGTGTTATATAAACACCCAATTGCGAGTTATAAAGTCAGAATTGCAAGATAAAAAGTCATGATTACCTTTTTAAATTTTTTGTTCAGTGGCGGAAACGGGCTTCCACACTATACAGTAAATGGTATGTAAATGGGTAAATATTATGTGTATCAGGGCTCTACGCTTACTTTTCCTTTTAGGAGCACTTGTGCTCCTAACTTAAGAAATTTAAGACCACAGTCAAAATTTTAGGAGCAAATTCTAATCAATAATAATAAAAAAAATGATAAAAAATTAGACTTCCCATTAAGAGGTGATATTTGACTCCCTAAAGTGATTTACAGGGGAATTTTGTTTTTACCTTTGTAATATCATTTTTTTTCTAACTATTACATTTTAGAAAAAATATATATTTTATAAGCTTTTTAAAATGTCTAATTAAAACAGCAGAATAAGAACAAGTAGAATAAGAATTTGAAGTTACAAATCAAATGAAATCAGTATTAACAAAACTAATTTGTACTACAGAGGTGGCACAGAAGAACACTAAAGTGGCTTGTAGGTGTATTTTTATGTTTAATGAGGCTCAGAGGTGACATGAGTGCAATCAAATTAATAAATTCACACTGAGATTAATGTTTTAAACATAAAATTTGGAATATAGAAATATTAAATGATTTAAATAACTAAAAAGATACTTTAAAAATGAAACAAAAACTGCCAGTAGGTGGCAGCAAGTCACTGATTTAATCACTGAATCATTCATTCATTTGATTCGTTTGAACGGCTGATTCATTCAAGAATAAAGCAAGTGACTGTCTTTATGAATGGGAAATTGAATCATTGACTCACTAGATTCATTTAAAAATGCATGTTCATTCATAAACGAAACAGATATGTTTGAATGGAGAAGCGCAGTGGCTCGGTTGTGATTTGTTTCAGACTATTTTTGACGACAAAACGGCAAAATCAGGCAATAGTGTTATAGTCAGACAATGTAAGTCACTTAATATTAACTTCTTGTTTATTTAACTGTTGTATTAAATCAGTACCTCATTTGCAAACTCCCTTAAAAATGATTAAAAGCTCTCACTCATCTTAGTTCATCACGATCTAGCAAAGTTCCATTATAATCAACTAAGCTCTCTACACTGCACAATCAATCTCTTATTTATACTCTCTCTACACTTTGTTAATGAAAAGATTTGTGAGATATGTCTGTGATGCATTCCTCAACGTTGCAAAAACGCATAGAAACCTTTGAAGCTCCCCTCAGCGCAAACACAAATATGCTGATCGGGTCAGTTGCCCTGGTGCTCCTAAATATTTTTGAATAGTTGAACGCAGTAGTTTTTTAGTCGCAAGTGCAGTGTATAAATATATTACCATAAAATAATTTACATTTACATGGATTTGTTTAGCTGATGCTTAAACCCAAAGCGGCTTACAAATGAGGAATAAAACATAAGTGATTCTTAAAGATACAGTAGCTAATAAGAAACACAAAACTGCTCAAAAAAGAGCAAATATAATTATTAATAAGTGTTTCCTCCATCAGTGCACAATTATTTTCTATTTTCTTTCATTCTTTGTTGCTGTTTATGGTGCCCTCACGTGGTGATAACGACCCAAAAACACTTGATATCGATACACCATGCTGTCCCTCAAAAATTGGGCTTTAAAAGAGCAACCTTATGCAACACATCCACACTGCTTCTCCATTTCTCATATAGGATAAAGTAGGGCAGCCTAATAAACTAATGCAAATCACATGTTTTCAGATGAGCACACTGTGTCACATTTAAAAGATGGTTTGATTGTGTTCACATATTGGTATGAGAATTGGGGATAGCTGGAGGGCCATCTCAGATTAGCTGTACGGTCAATCCACGCTGAGCGGAATAGGACGCTCTCCTGTGTGTGTAGTCATAAAGACCATCCCGCCTTCCAACCTCTGTAGTCTTTCTGGGAACTAATAGCTCTTCATTTCAAGCAAACTGCTTCCCATTCAATGAAACGGCTAATTCCAGAGAGAAAACAGATTATAGTAACAGTCAGGAGACTGAGCTGGAATCTTGTTTACTGGAATAGTGATTAATATTCAGCAGTAATGTTGTAGTACTCAAGGCCGGTCATTTTTTGAAGGTCTTGGGCTTGTCTCAGTCTCAGACTCTGGATTTTATTGGTCATGACCACAACTGCAGGTTCTAAATTGGCGGTGCACTGTCTGATTTATTTGTTGATTTATCATTTTGAATGGATGTAAATCTTCCTGCTTCAAATGCGATCCATAACTTCTTTCTAATTTGATTTCTTTTGATACTGTTGTGCCAGGTCTAAAAATTAATTCATAAAAAAATTCATGAAAATTAATACAAATGCCCAAAAATTCAAGGTATGACTGCAAAAAAGTACTTATATGGAATTTTTATACTGTATTATAAAAGGTATAATTAAGCAATATCACAAGAGCAAGAAAGCTGTTTTCATAAATATGAGCACAACTGCAAATGTGATATTGATTTTTACAAAGGTTCAACAAACAATAAGTCAATATTAAGGGGAATCAAATTTTAGACATAATTTTAAACACAAGTTTTTGCTATTTTGGCAACAGTCCGACCAGATGTGATGTATTCCAATCAAAACTTTCAGCACAAAGTAAAAAACAGCAATGATATTTTTCTGTAAAATGGACAATTATAAATAAAACAGATGTAAGAGTAAAAGACAGGGCATCTAAAAAAATATTACTGCTGAGTGTGATTAAGTAATTGGAGTTATTAAAAAACATCAATAATGACTGTTTTGAAACAGATTTCCCAAACCCTTGTTTTTTGTAGAATGAATGCTCACAACAAACGCAAGACTGTAGACAGGAAGTCATTTCTATTTGAGCATTTTACATGGGCTTTGAGAGCTGCGATTCTCTGCCAGTGTGACATTTTTGGATCCGATTGGCTTTGAGCTTCGGATTTGCTCAAATTGCACTGTAAAAGTGTGCGAAAGTCTGACCGGACGTGATGCAAAGTAAAAATGGAAATTATATTTGTCTAATGTCATCCTAACCACCTGCTATGTCTATAAAGTGGACAATTACGAATAAAGAAATCAAACATATTTACTTTAACACTGTAGCCTTGAATATAGTATGTTCCTTCCAAAAGTAATGGCAGTCATTTATCCTATATGGATAGCAGTGTGTTCTTTATTAATTCATCACACTTGGTGCATCCAAAATTGTGTACTCTGTGAGAAGGACTGCATTTAATTTTGACGTTTTTCCCAACCATTTAAAAAGTTGGGAAGAAATTCATTCAATGATATGTACATGGGTAGTATGAATTAAATTTGGCTGTATTACATCTGCCATGTTGTTACCATCACGTGGCCTATTAGCATCAGTTGCGCCGTTTTACTGCCATTTACAAATCATGTTCCATGACCTAATGGGATAGGAAAGTGTCCATTGAATCCACACTTCATAATTCAGTGGAAGTAGTAAGTTATCCGGGCACTTTTTGTCTGCTGTTTTTTGAATACTATGAATTTGGACTTACTACCCTTGTGGCATACTGTTTTTCGCATACTGTAGTGTTTTCACAACGTGTCATCAATCGGCCATATTGTAAACGGTGCCACTGAACCGAACAAAGCTTGCATATTTTGCTAATTATTGTTGCTGAAAATGGTCAATTATTGTCATGTTGTGGGCTATACTAATCAGTCGGACAAGGAAAAACATTTGGAGTACTATAGACTGCTAAAAGTTATAATAAATCAAGGAGAAGAGTGCAAAAAACTGTCTGAGGAACAAAAGGCCAACAAAAGTTTGCCAAACTGAACCAGGATTTCCAAGGCAAGAATCTTGACAACATTTGTGTTTTTATCATTTCTAATGATAAGGCTAATATCTTAATTAATACTGCTCGTACGTATAGTCAGCCTGTGAGATCGCCGATACACATACTATCGTGCTAATTTATTTAATTACTTACTTCGTTTCATTTCCGGCAAATAAACCAACACCTAAGAGCTAAGAGCAACCTAATGTTTTCAATGTGACTTAAGTTGTGTTTAACATAATTTAATAGAAACATTGTAAGTTACTAATGATTACATTTCCTTAATTATTCAAAAACGAGCAAAGAACATTTACTTTATCAAAGAACATCATCACTGACTAGCCTAGCGCGAGTTTATGCACTTTAATAGTACCATAAGTGAATACAACATCACTGTATGATGAATACATTTCTTACCCCTTATTTACACTGCACACGTCTGCGGGGTTAAGGGGGGACGTTTCCCCCAAAACGAGTTACTGTGCCCTGCTTTTCCATCCTTTCCCCTGCTTGCTGAACGGGATCGCTTTCAAAAGTGAAAGTAAAACCGGAAAAACAGCGCGCATTAGAAAGCAATTGCGCGCTTTTGCGAGCATCAGTAACTGCACGCAAAAACAGGTTGCACGTTTTCCCAACCGAAACACCCCTTCCCGCTCAACGTGCCTTTGTGTTATACCAGCCACCTCGCGGCAAGTTTCTGAAGCATCCCAGAAGCAGATCTCTGCATTGCATCGCTAAAGTTAGACGCCTAGTCTATTTTTGACGGATAATAATAGTAATCGTCTTGCTATTGTCAAAGGCATCAGCATAGGCATAATATGTTCCTTCCAGAACTAATGGCACTCATTTATCCTATAGGGTAGCACTGTGTTTATCATTAATCCATCAAACTCGGTGCATTTGAAATTGTGTGCTGAATAGGTACAACATTTGAATTTAAACTTACTTTAGAATATAAAGTATATCTATAGTATAAATAAGATTAGTATGAATAAAATTCGGACATACTGCATCCTCCATATTGTCACTGTCATCTGATTGTGTCCCTTCACTGCCATTCATAAATCCAGTCCCATAAGTCCTGTGGCCTCATGGGATAGTAAAGTGCCCATTAAAACCACATTTCAGAGTCCTGGTGGAAGTAATAGGTCACCCGGGTACTTTTCACATACTGCTTTTTGAATACTATGAATTCGGACATACTTCTCTTGTGATGTACGTTTTTTCACATACTATATAGTAGGGATGTACAATGATGTTCAATATTGGGTAAATGCTTGTGCTGAGATGCAAATGTAAATGCACTGTCTTCACGAATAAGTTCCTTATGACTGCCACTAGGGGGCATATTAAGGAGACGTCTTAAAGGAACACTCCACTTTTTTTGAAAATAGGCTCATTTTCCAACTCCCCTAGAGTTAAACAGTTTGATTTCACCGTTTTCGAATCCATTCATCTGATTTGCGGGTCTGGCGGTAGCACTTTTAGCATAGCTTAGCATAGATCATTGAATCCGATTAGACCGTTAGCATCTCGCTCAGAAATGACCAGAGTTTCGATATTTTTCCTATTTAAAACTTGACTCTTCTGTAGTTACATTGTGTACAAAGACAGACAAAAAATGAAAAGTTGTGATTTTCTAGGACGATATGTCTAGGAACTATACTCTCATTTCGGCGTAATAATCAAGGAACTTTGCTGCTGTACCATGGGTGCAGCAAGCGCAATGATATTACGCAGCCGTCAACTCTGCTGGCTGCAACTTTGCATGTACACATCAACTTAGTGCCGGTCACTTTCAGGCATTGCGTAATATCATTGCGCCTGCTGCACCCATGATACAGCAGCAAAGTTCCTTGATTATTACGCCGAAATGAGAGTATAGTTCCTAGACATATCAGCCTAGAAAATCGCAACTTTTTATTTTCCGTCAGTCTTTGTACACGATGTAACTACAGAAGAGTCAAGTTTTAAATAGGAAAAATATCGTCATTACATATGGTCATTTTTGAGCGAGATGCTATCGGTCTAATCAGATTCAATGATCTATGCTAAGCCATGCTAAAAGAGCTACTGCCAGACCCGGAGATCGGCTGAATGGATTCGAAAATGTAAAACTCAACTGTTTAACTCTAGGGGAGTTGGAAAATGAGCCTATTTTCAAAAAAAGTGGAGTGTTCCTTTAAAGGTGACTTAAATTTAGTTAGCTTTAAATATGCGGTGTGATGTGCATGACGTGAGTGGAAAGTTCTTCAGGGTTATTTTATTTTTACATTAGTAACAAAAATTGTGGCTAATATTTGTTATTGACTCTAGCACAGTGTTATTATCGTTGACTTAAACCATTAAAAAATTGTTTGAAATAAAAATGAACTGAAATAAAATAAAAAAAATAAAAAAAAAACGTGACAAGGCAACATTTTTCATTTACGTTTAGTTTAATTTCAAGTACTAATAATGTGACCTTAGACCACAAAACCAGTCATAAGGGTCAGTGTTTCGTAATTGAGATTTTATACATCATATGAAAGCTGAATAAATAAGCTTTCCATTGATGTAGGTTTGTTAAGATACAACTATTTGAAAATCTGGAATCTGAGGGTGCAAAAAAATCAAAATATTAAGAAAATCGCCTTTAAAGTTGTCCAAATGAAGTTCTTAGCAAAGCATATTACTAATCGAAAATTAAGTTTTGATATATTTACGATAGGAAATTTACAAAATATCTTCATGAAACATAGTCTTTATATCCTAATGATTTTTGGCTTAAAAGAAAAATCGATCATTTTGACTTTTTGTATTGTTGGCTATTGCTACAAATATACCTGTGCTCCTTAAGACTGATTTTGTGGTTTATTTTGTACTCTGTCACTGATTTGGTTGACAAAAATGCACAAGAATATATGTACGTAATTGATAACTGGTTATTTCTGGAGCTGAATATTTTTAATCTCAAATATTTCTTCAGCGGTGCTATGCTAGACGTAACTGTCTGCCAGTCGAGTGATAGATGCTCCAGTCTGCCTATCTGCAACTAACGTCATTTAATTCATGCAGAGGCTATTTTCACTCTCCCGTCATCAGATAATGGCAATAAAGTCCCTTCCCCCACAAGCAAAGGTGAAATGTCCAATGCTTTTAGCTTACTGACAATTGCTTATTGATTCAACATTTTAGCTACCCGTTTCAGTTTTATCCCCCGATTCTATGCATTTCCTCATGACAAGAGGATTGCATGTCAAAGCACAATGAAATAGTAGCAGAAAGCGGCCGCTGTGTTGTCTCATCAGCCATGCTAATGTTTACTCTCCTGCTTCTCTCCTTATCTGGCCGCTCCCTTCCCGAGCCCTGCCCTCCCTGCCCCCTCAGCATCTGGTTTCACGAGGAGTGGCTTTGCCGCTGGTCCCCTGCGCTCTATGTCTACGGTACCGCAGTATCACTCGCTAATGACCTTCACAAAAAAATTTCTATAGCAACAGATTTCAGGAAGGGTTTTAACTGCTGAATTGTAGCACCGAAGCCTCCTACCAGTGTGGTTGGTGTGTGGGTGATGATGGAGGATTCTGCAAATGTGGGTGCCTTTTTTTTTTTTTTTTTTTTTTTTTTTTTTTGGAAGACACATTCTATGTCTACAAAGCTGGAGAGCACAGATAAGGTCTGGGGGAAGAGTTTGGAGACAATAAATCTCCTACGATGTTAGACAAGGGTCACAGTGGGACGGCAATAAACAATTCATATCTGCTTTCATCTCTTTTGCTGTTGAGTGACAAGAAGGGATTCTCTGCTCAAACGAGGGGAGACATTTTAGAGAATTGTTTTAGAGATAAATTTGGTGCTTCCTTAAAATAAGTCAGCCTGGAAATGACTGAAACAGAACGGAGATTTATACCGGCTTTTAATTAAGTAGCTCATGATTCATTCGCTATGAAGATTAAGGATGACTTTATTAGTCATCTAACAACCAACCGCTCATATTTTGAGGTTAAATCAGGTTTTATATGTAAGAAAAAGATATCATACAAAAGTTTATACGACACAAAAGAAATACAGGCCATTCTACTTGGTGCAAACTGTTGCCCCACAACCAAAAAACACATTTAAAAAGCTTTGAATTCAAATTTTAGATGTTTGCTGAGATTCTTTTATTATCTATTGAAACCCACAATAATATTTAAAATATCAGTAAGCTTAATATATATAAAATCCTAATTTAATGGGTACTTTCAATTGGGAGGTGGCTATCCTGAACCCTAAATCTTTTTTGTATTTTTTTCCATTATTGTTTTTAAAAGTATCTTTTTGATTCTTTTTAAAAGTTAAAAAAATATATATATTGTTTTAGATTTTCTTTGTAAATCATGATCATTTCTGTCAAAAAACGTGTCCCGCATTTTCATGTCACTACCAAAACGCTCTCTGTTTTAGTCCATTGGCTGAGACTGATTTTAACTAAACCCCTTCATTTATGATCAGAAAATATGTATGTGTCCCTCTTTCACATAACCACATGGTGAGTAGATACGCCCCATCATTTTGAGGTAAATGTGTTCAAAAGTATAAATAAATATGAGTGTAACTTTAAAGAATTTCACTACCAAACTGTTTATTTTCTATAATTAAACAGTTTTTTGGGCATTATTCCATAACATTTAGCGTTTATATGTGTACAACTGCTTAGAACTCTGCTAGCTAATTGTGGTGATTAGCATCTTAGAGCTAGGCTCAAAAGTATCTAAAATTGTCACTATGGAAACAGTTTAAACCAAAACAACGTGGTGAAGTTTCGGTAGTGACATCTTTGTTTTTTTTTGTTTTGTTTTGTTTTTTTTGGTGTTACATTACATTTGGTGAACACATAATACTTTATTTGGGAAAAATAAACTAAATTGTAGTACAGTTATGCAAATTTTTCATATTTTAGTATGTTTTAATAGTGTTTTAGTATGTGGGTTAAAATTGTAATGTGATGTGGTCGCTACCAAAGCAATACTGTCACTGCTGTGATGTTGTGACCAAAACATGGGATGTTTTGTCAAAAATAAAGTATACTGAATTATCAGCTAAGATGTTATGATATTGAATCATTAAGTTTGAAATCAGTATGATTTTTGCCTTTTACAAAGAAAAATTGGATTCAAAATACAACAGATCTCATAAATCACATTTGAAATACTGTTAAAATTGTAACTGTTGTTATATATATATATATATATATATATATATATATATATATATATATATATATATATATATATATATATATATATGAAGAGTTCAGAGTTCAGATGCAAAACCAGCTAAAAGCAATCTCAGTCAAAAATGAGATAATGATACTGAGTGAATGCTCTCGACACATATTATACGTCCATCAAATATTTTTTCTTCAAACTCGCTAAAATACCAGCCTCTGCCCAATCAGAAGTACCAGTACTTACACAGAAAACTATACATCTGAGCCTGATAAAAATGCATTTTTTTAAAGAAAGACGTCAGATGGATTTAGCTGGTTTTACATCTGAACTCTTATATTTTTTGTGTAAACCATGTTCACCATTTTTAGGACTCTTTTATGAATAGAAAGTTCAAAAGAACAGCATTTATTTGAAATCTTTTGTAATCTTATAAATATCTTTACTGTCACTTTTGATCAATTTGATGCATCCTTCTTGGTTACTAAATCTTACTGACCCCAAACTTTTGAATTAATGTTACATTTTTTACATTTTGGTATTTTTAGTGGTAGTGCTATATTAGGTGTGCTGTCAGCATGCTGTTGCATTTGGCCATTGTGTTGCATCTCATGCTGTTTTTTGGGCGTTTCACAAGCTGGTGTGTCCCCTTAAAATAGTTCAGTTTTTAAAAACACATCTTTGGATGAAATGCATTCTGTTTTTGCACATGAGGAAGAATGAGACTCATATCGACAACATTCGATCCATAACCAGCTTTTCATAAGACTGATTATTTCAACATTTCTCCATTAAAGCAACTTGCACTGAATTTAAAGTATTCACTTTATCAGTTCTTGCATTCTTGCTTTGCGCTTTGCTAGATGGAAACCGCGAGAAGTCAATCCATGCAGGAAGACACTTTCCTCAAAATACACAAAACAAATGTCCTCTATGTGGTTCAAATCAAGGTAGGACGTATTTCCTTCTCTGCAATCTAAATATAGATATATAAACTATTATATATAGATACATAAAGAACCTTGATAGTCGCCATTTTCACATTACACATCAGCTTCTTTTCTTTTTTAAAAAGAGCACCACTGTATGCTTGGGGATATGTCACATCTACTCACTGCCAGCCTTATGACAGATTCTCTGCAAAACTACAGCATAAGCAACCCAAGGTCATTATAGTCTATTTGGGTGCACGACAAACATCTGTGATTTGTTTCAAGTAAGGGATATTATACAATCATTATCGCAAATAAACCCCGACGGGGTGATCAGGATCTGGCCTTGCACCACCCTGAGAGGGTTTGTTTTGCAATAATGACCGTCTGAATGTACATTACCCCGCTTGTTACACGGCTACTTAACAAACAAATAAGTACATGGACGTGAAATGTTTATTTGAGGTTAAATTATTTTAATTAATCCTATACTTGCACAGGCCACAGGGAGAGAAAACAAGCACAGCTATGGTGAAAACTACATATGTGCATTACTACACGAGTTTTATTTTAAAAAAAAAAAAAACACTGTAACAAACACAATGAATTGGGATTGTGAGTGACTTAAAACTCAGCTCATTATTCATAATTTATAATACTACTAATATGTAGTTTACCATAAACTGTGTAGGCTCAACAATATGCCAAACTATTAAGACTGAAAAAGGAAAGTTCCAAGTCTGTAAATGGCATAAACTACAGCAATATTAAATGTATTTTGGATCATATTTAATTTTTAAACATGAAGCCATGCCATACAACCTGTCCAAGTTGGCAACTGTCTAATCCCTGACTAGCTTCTATCAATTAAAAGAGCAATTTGTGCTCCAAATCCCATCGTTTTTGCATTTTCCCATAGCCTTTGACATCAACAAGAAAAAATATGGGAAGCATCTCCTCCTTTTAAAAGTTGATAAGCCTATTTTTATCCTAACTATGCATAGTTATATAGTTTAGCTTTTTTTTTTTTCAAACCAGTCTGAGCAGATCTGCCGCCCACCGGTTAAGAATTTCTTCATTGCTATACAAGCTAAATAGGTACGGGCAAAAGATACTTGGAGAACCTCAACCATCAGCATACACTTTAATATTCATATGTCGAATATAGTAACCTGCTGTGGTTTGGGAAGAAAAATGAATGAAAGCTAAGCAGGAGCACATTTTATGATGATGAGCATGTGCACCAGCCAACATATAAACACATGCTCCAACAGCATCTATCTATCATTGGAGAGAAGTGGCTAATTACATACTGATGATTCGGCATATGAAGACAAAGTATGCAGACGTACTGAGTCTGAATAATATAGCCATGTCTAAAGATGGCCTAGTTGGATATGAATGTGCTAATGTTTGGACGACTTTTGTGCTTTAGCATTTACATTTATGCATTTGTAGACGCTTTTATCTAAAGCAAGTAACATTGCAGTTAAGTTATATTTTATCACTTTCATGCATTCACTGGGAATTCAATCCTTGACTTCAGGGCTGCTAGTCCCATGCGCACAACAGGATGCAAGAACTTGTTAAATGCATATATCTTTCAGAGCTAAAGCTTTAAACTACAGTAGCATGTAGATGACCTTATAGCTAATAAGACATTAATTTAAAAGGATTATTCACCCAAAAATGAAAATTACCCCAGGATTTACTCACCCTCAAGCCATCCTGGGTGTATATGAGTTTCTTCTTTCAGATGAATAAAATTGGAGTTATATTAAAAAATGTTCTCGCTCTTCCAGGCTTTATAATAGCAGTGAATGGGTGTTGAGATTTTGAAGTCCAATAAAGTGCATCCATCCATTATAAAAAGTGCTCCACATGGCAGTGGAGGGTTAATAAAAATCCTTCAGGTACTGCAGATTCTTCAGTTTTCCGGCATATTTTGCATTGTTGGACCCTTTTCAGCAGTGACTGTATGATTTTAAGATCCATCTATTTACACTGAGGACAATTGTATGTAAGCCCATTGCTGCCAGTTTTTATTTCACAATTCTGACTTTTTTTTCTCACAATTTCGAGTTTACATCTCGCAATTCTGACTTTTTTTCTCAGAACTGTGTAATATAAACGCACAATTGTGAGTTATAAAGTCAGAATTGCTAGATATAAAGTCAGAACTGCAGGATATAAACTCACAATTGCGAGAAATAAAGTCAGAATTGCGAGATATAAACTGGCACTGGAGGGTTAATAAAGGCCTTCTGAAGCAAATTGATGTGTTTGTGTAAGAAAAATATCTAAATTTACAACTTCAAAATCGTAATCTTTAGCTTTCTAATTGTCATACATGCAGAGAGTGACGTTCCAGCGGATGCGGTGGTGAAGGTGGAAGCGCAGTGGGGAGAGCAAAGCAAAACACCAGTCATGAATCAGAAGTACAAATCGAGAGTTTTTAAAGAAAAATTTCCAAGGATTTCGATAAAAGCCAAGAGGAGACTGGTTTTCCTTTGCTGTAATCAAAACTTCGTTCTCACGAGACTAGCATTTTCTCACCGGAACTTACACTCTTAAAAATAGAGGTGCTTCACAATGCCATAGAAGAACTTTTTTTTTGTCTAAATGGTACCATAAAGAACCTTTAACATCTGAAGAACCTTTCTGTTTCACAATAGGTTCTTTGTGGCAAAAGAAGGTTCTTCAGATTATAAAAAGGTAAGAATAAGATGGTTCTTTAAATGGTTCTTCTATGGCATCGCTGTGAAGTACCTTTTAAAGCACCTTTATTTTTAAGGGTGTACGCTACACGAACGTCCTACATTATCTGCTGGAACGCCATTTGTTTATAAAGTTTTAAATATGGGTATTTTTCTTACACAAATGCACTGATTTGCTTCAGAAGGCCTTTATTAACCCCCTGGAGCCATGTGGAGTAACTTTTATGATGGATGGATGCACTTTATTGGACTTCAAAATCTCAGCACCCATTCACTGCCATTATAAAACTTAAAAGAAACAGGACTTTTTTAAATATAACTCCAATTGTATTTATCTGAAAGAAGAAAGTCATATACATCTAGGATGGCTTGTGGGTGAGTAAACCATGGGGTAATTTTAATTTTTGGGTAACCTATTCCTTTAAAGGGATAGATCAGCCAAAAATGAAATTTGTTATCATTTACTGACCCTTGTGTTGTTTCAAACCGGTCTGAATACCCTCCTTCTGCTGAACACAAAATAAGATATTTTGAAGACTCTTTGTAACCAAACAGTTGCTGGTAGTCATTGACTTCCATAACAGGGAAAAAAATACAGTGGCATGCTAAAGTTTGGGAGCCCCTCGCAGAATCTGTGAAAATGTGACTAATTTTAACAAAATAAGAGAGATCATACAAAATGCATGTTATTTTTTTTATGTAGTACTGACGTAAATAAGATATTTTTACATAAAAGATGTTTACATATAGTCCACAAGACAAAAAATAGATGAAATTATTTAAATAACCCCCTTCAAAAGTTTGGGAACCCTCGGCTCTTAATACTGTGTAAGGTTAACTGGATGATCTACGACTGTTTTTTTGTTTAGTGATGGTTGTTCGTGAGTCCCTTGTTTGTCCTGAACAGTTAAACTGAGCACAGTTCTTCAAAAAAATCCTTCAGGTCCTGCAGATTCTTCAGTTTTACAGCATATTTTGCATATTTGGACCCTTTCCAGCAGTGACTGTATGATTTTAAGATCCATCTATTTACACCGAGGACAATTGTATGGAAGCCCGTTTCCGCCACTTTTTATTTTACAAGTCTGACTTTTTTTTTCTCAGAATTGTCATATAAACTTGCAATTCTGACTTTTTTTCTCAGAACTGTGAGATATAAATGCACAGTTGTGAGTTATAAAGTCAGAACTGCTAGATATAAAGTCAGAATTGCGAGATATAAACTCGCAATTCTAACTTTTTTCTTGCAATTGCGAGTTTGTATCTCGCAATTCTGACTTTTTTCTCAGAATTATGAGATACAAACTTGCAATTGTGAGTTATAAAGCCCAGTTATGAGGAGAAAAAAAAGTCTGATATGTTAAGAGAATTGCGAGTTTATATCTCACAATTCTGACTTAATAAATCGTAATTGCCAGTTTATATCACACAATTCTGACTTCATTTCTCAGAATTGCGACTTAATATTTTGGAATTCTGACTTTATAACTCACAATATCTCACAATATCTCACAATTCTGAGAGAAAAAGTAAGAATTGCGAGTTTGTATCACGCAATTCTGAGAAAAAAAGTCAGAATTGTGAGATAAGTCGCAATAACCTTTTTTTTTTTTTTATTCAGTGGCGGAAACGGGCTTCCATACTATTAACACAACTATTAAAAATGGTTCAAACAGTCACTGATGCTCCAGAAGGAAACACGATGCATTAAGCGCCGGGGGGTGAAAACTTTTGAACAGGTCTAAATTTTTCTTATTTTGTTGAAATATAATTTTTTTTCCATTTAGTGCTGCCATTCGGAAGCAACAGAAGATACTTGCATGTTTCCCAGAAGACAAATTAAGTACAATTTACCTTGATCTTCAAATTCAAAAAGTCCCTCAATTGTCCTCTGTGTGAAAAGATGGATCTCAAAACAATACAGTCACTGCTGGAAAGGGTTCAAATATGCAAAAGATGCTGGAAAACTGAAGAATCTTGTGGACTATATGTAAACATGTTTTATGTAAAATATCTTACTCAGGACAGTACTAAATAAAAAATAACATGAATTTTGTATGATCTCTTTTATTATGTTAAAATTATTCACATTTTCACAGATTCTGCAAGAGGTTCCCAAACTTTCACATGACACTGTACTGTGGAAGTGAGTTTAGTGAACTAACTGTTTAGTTTAGTACAGGTTTGGAACAACTCGTGGGTGAGTAAATGATGACAGAATTTTCATTTTTGGGTGAACTGTCTCTTTAAAGCAACACGGCTTTCATTTTCATTTCATGGGGCTTATAAGATGGAACGTGGAGCAACGTTGAAGTTGATTATGAATGAACACAAAGTGATAAAATGATGAAGTTTGGAGTCAGCCTAACTGGTTAACCAGCATGGCTATGTTGTTTTTATTGAATATTACATTAAAAATTTAGTTTTCTATTAAGAGTTCCATTGTCAGCCAGTTACAAACAAGACAAGCATGCAATGGGAAAAACAAGCATCCAAAACGCAACATATGCTGGTGACTAGCAAGCCTGTGTCTGTATATTTTGTAGGGCTTTCATTACTATGATTTCTGAATCAGATTGTGAGAAATCCCAGTGGCACCCTGTTGCCCTATTTCACCAGGAACCTCAGGAGGTAGTTAGATCAGGTAATTGACTCACCTACATAGAAAGTCTGAGATGAACAACTTACATTTATGCATTTGGCAGATGCTTTTATTCAAAGTGACTTCCGTTACATTCACGGTTCATTCCTTCCTCGCGAAACAAACCCATGATCTTGACTGTTAGAGCTACATTTGCAGACTATATGAATCCAGATCCTGCCCTGATATTTACCTTTCAATTATTCAGAGCCTCCCTTTTATGCTGTCAGGATAAAATAAAATTTGTTGACTTTGTTGTCACTCCTGGTTACCGTCTAACTGAGCTGATTCTGCAAGACTGAGTGTATTGTGTGAGATTTAGCGCCAAAAATGAAATGGATATAATTAAATATTCACGTTTTCTGACTTGCTGGTGTTAATGGTATATTTTGCCAACCAGCTGTACCATAACTAGACAGGAAGCCATTTTGTTTTAGCCGTTTTATTGGTGGTGTTAAGGACTGGTGGGTGGTGTGCAGCAGAGAGGACGTGACATTGTCCCTGCAATAAAACTGTCCTCACAATATACTGCAGGCATAGTCGTACCCACGCAGTGATTGGAATACAAACACACATACAAACACCATTTAGCCATTTATGCATTTAGCTGTACAAGCATGCATCGCTTTAATATGTCTCCAAGTATTATACATTTAGTCTGCTGCTGACACTGCTTCAGGAATGATATAAAGGATTCACACTCCTAAAAAAGCAGTGAGGTTCTTCTTAAATGTGTGGTATAATTGAAAAAAGAAATGACTTTTTAAATGTGCATGAAATGTGCCTCTTGTAAAAAAAAAATTTAAATTTGTTTTTATATTATTTTTTTTTTTTATTTAATTTCAAATTTAATAAATATTCAATTAATAAATAAATATTCAATTAATTAATACTAATAAAATATTACATTTTAAATGTTCATGAATATTGCTTTTCTGATCATTTTATGAAATTCTAGCTTAAATATGGCTAAAAATAATTGCTGGATTAAATTTTCCATCATGTCATGTTCTTAAATATATGGTATCAAATGCGGCTATAGTTCATTGGAATAAATCGGAATTGCAATTCTGAAAAAAAATAAAAAAATAAAAAAATAAATAAATATTACATTTTAAATGTGCATGAATTATGCCTCTAGTGAATTTTTTAAGATTTGTTTTTATATTATTTTTTTATTTAATTTTAAAAATTCTGACAGATATATTTTCCCATATTCATAACATTCAAGAATACACTGAAGTGTACAGATATTATAAAGAGATCAGCATGATTGTTGCTATTGATAACTTAAATTCTAGTTTAAATATGGCTAAAAATAATTACTGGATTAAATTTTTCATCATGTAGTGTTCTTAAATACGTGGTATCAAATGCAGCTATAGTTCATTGAAAAAAAAAAAAAGAATTCTGGGAAATAAATAAATACATAAGTAGGTAAATAAATAAATATATTAAATGTGCATTAAGTATGCCTCTTGTGAATTAAAAAAACAAATATATATTATTTTTTTTATTTAATAAAAAAAAATCTGACTGATATATTTCCCCATATTCATAACAATCAAGAATGTACTTAATTCCTAAAGTGTACAGATATTATACAGAGACCAGCATGATTAATCAGCATGTTGCTATGAATCATTATATTAAATTCTTAAATCAAGAATTTAATATAGTGCTATCAAATACGCTATAGTTCATTGAAAAAAATAAAATCAGAATCATAATTCTAAAAAATATTTATAATAAAAACAAACAAATAAATTAATAATAATGATAAAATGTTAGATTTTAAATGTGCATGAAATATACCCCTTGTGAATTTTTTTTACAATTTGTTTTTAGATTATTTTTTATTTAACTGTAAAAATTCTGACAGATATATTTTCTCATATTCATAACATTCAAGAATGCACAAAACTTCTAAAGTGTACAGATATTATAAAGACATCAGAATGATTATTGCTATTGATCATTTTATTAAATTCTAGCTTAAATATAGATAAAAATAATTACTGGATTAAATTTTCCATCATGTCATGTTCTTAAATATGTATTATCAAATGTGGCTATAGTTCACTGAATCAAAATTCCGTAAAAAAAAAAAATAAAAAAAAATAAATAAATAAATTAATTAATAATAATTAAAAATTACTTTTTAAAAATGTGCATGAAATATGCCATGTGATGTTTTCTTTTTTTTTATTTATTTTAAAATAAATCTGACAGATGAATCCCCCACATTCATAAGTTTCAGGAACGCACTGAATTGCTCAAGTGGTGCTTTCCACGGAATGAATGTGTGTCAGTTTCAGTTTTTTCATACTCTGATTTATTTACCCACACTGCGATTGGAAAAAAGCCCTTGGCAGGAATGGAGCAATAGTGAGTATGCTTAGGATGCGAAAGCGAGCGCGTACGAGTGTGTGGCAGGGAGAATCAAGAGGAATAAGTGTGCAGCTGTAGGGGGAGGGTCAG
This sequence comes from Cirrhinus mrigala, assembly GCA_036247105.1. Taxonomy (NCBI): domain Eukaryota; kingdom Metazoa; phylum Chordata; class Actinopteri; order Cypriniformes; family Cyprinidae; genus Cirrhinus; species Cirrhinus mrigala. Next base: position 31,612,222 of record CM070025.1, read on the forward strand.
GAAAGTGCAATCAGAGGGGGATGGGGAGAGAGACAGACCTCCACGGGGAAAGAGGGTGCGCTGGGGGAGGGGAGGCCGGAATGATGCGGAATAAGTTGTCACCGGAAAAGGACGTTTAAAAAAAGTAGCCCGTTCCAAGCAGGTGACCAGGACCTTCGCCAGTACATACGTCAGGCTCTCGGAAACGCGCATCTGAATCTGTGCCGGGTTTTCTCGGGATAATGCGGTGTAAAATCAGGTGCGGGGGTAATGCAGAAATGCTCGCTTCCCTGCCGTTGGCCCATCTGCGCTGAGGATGGCCATTGGCCACAGGCATCAGAAGTCCTTACAGCATCAGACAGTAACCTCCTTTAGCCCCATAATACTGCATTAGTTTCTGTTGACAAACATGAGGAGAAGTGGTGGAAAATGTGATTATATTTCCAAAGTGGACGTAAATCGCATTCCCACTCAAACGAGTGGATTCCTGCGATATATAATGATGCATTCTGGGATAGAAACCATTTGAGGGACTGCATTTTTGCATCATGTCTAGCAACACCAAACGATGTGCGATCCATCATGAAACAGAGAAAACTGTAGAAAATCCAAAAGAGATGACAAGACTATTAAATCATGTTATAGTTCTTGCAAAACATGGTTTGTTTTATATTTAATCACATTAAATATCAGTTTATTAAATTCTAGCTTAAATAAGGCTAAAAATAATCACACCTAATGATGTGCTTGCTCCAAAGGCATTTATGAAACAAATTATGGCTGTAAAAATAAAAAAACAAACAATAACTGTGTATAATAGATGATGAAGATGCAGTATGGTGTTTTCTGTTGTCTTTTAGTGGTGCATGACGTTCTCTCCTTTCCACCCAAGGGACGGGGTTATCCCCAGTTCAATTGTGCTATAAACCGAGGCTAATAACAAGAAACTAAACAGACAGATGATGAGTCTTTTGTCAAGGAACTGAAAGCATATGTATGTTCATTTAAAGGACCTCTACACCCTTAGAAATCAATTGAGGCAGAAAGGCTATAAATCACTAAGAATCGATTTGGGTTATTTAACTATAGTGCAACACACTTTTGCATTAAAAAAGAGAAATAACGTAAGTGTAAAACATTTCTACAGTTTAAAATATGATAATGCATGAAATAGTACACTTTAACCAAGTGGAATGCAATAAAAAAAAGCATTTAAAATGTTTACATTTTAAAAATTTGAATGCAAAAATGTTGTAAGAATTAGAGCCAATCAAGATATTTGAAATACAAAAAAACAAAAGTTACAGTTCTTTTAAAAAAATTTGGCTTGTTTTATGTTCACTTACATTAAATTGATAGTTTTATCAAATGCCATGCTTAATTATGGCAAAGCGATATATAATAAATTATATACACCATGAGTCAAAAGTTTTTGAACAGTACAATTTTTTGTTTTTTAAAAAAGTCTCTTCTGCTCACAAAACCTGCACTTATTTGATTCAAAGTACAGCAAAAACAGTAAAAAATGTAAATATTTTTACTATTTAAAATAACTGTTTTCTATTTGAATATATTTTAAAATGTAATTTATTCCTGTGATTTCAACGCTGAATTTTTAGCATCGTTACTCCAGTAACGTTACTCTATGATTCTTCCGAAATCATTCTACTATTTTGATTTTTCCGCTCAAAAAATATTTAATATTATTATTATGTTGAAAACAGCTAAGTTGAATTTTTTCAGGTTTCTCTGAAGAATAAAAAGTTCAAAAGAGCAGTATTTATCTGAAATAGATATCTTATGTAACATTATAAATGTCTTTAATACTTTTGATCAATTTACTGCATCCTTGCTAAATAAAACTTTTAATTTCTATAATTTCTTTGCTGAAAAAATTATATTCACTCCAAGAATTTGTATAGTGTATAATGTTACAAAAGCTTTTTATTTCACATAAATGCTGATCTTAGGATCTTTCTATTCATCAAAGAATCCAGAAAAAAATGTACTCAACTTTTTAAATATTGATAATAATACAAAATGTTTCTTGAACAGCAAATCAGCATATCAGAATGATTTCTGAAGGATCACGTGACACTGAAGAATGGAGTAATGATGCTAAAAATTCAGCTTTGATCACAGGAATAAATTGCATTTTTAAATATATTCAAATAGGAAGCAGTTATTTTAAATAGTACAAATATTTTTTAGTTTTGCTGTACTTTGAATCAAATAAATGCATGCTTGGTGAGCAAAAGAGACTTCTTTAAAAAAAACATTCAAACAAATCTTTTGAATGGTAGTGTATATTCATACATATTTAAATGTATGAATACTTTACTGAAAAATAAAAACATGAATGCCACAAAAGCTGTGCCCAATGCCATTAAAGTCTTTAAAACATGTCAACTCAGGTAAACTATTAATAACGTCCATGCACATTTAGTGTTTTAATAAGGAAACAAATCATTTATGATATTGACATTCATGTCAATAAAATCAGTAATGTTAATAGGATCATGAATTGTGCCCATAGCTCTAAAGAAACTCACTCACTTCTTGGAAACGTACAAAAACTCGTCATGTTTGAGGGGTGATTGGGACCGACACCTCGACCCCTTACTAGTACTGATAAAATCGCTTCCTGTATCCCTTTGGAATAGCTACTGTCTTTTCACATTAGTCAATAATGACTCAGGTATGAATAAAACTCTATCTGGTTCAAATGACAGCAAGCCACTGGAGAACGAACAACAAACCTGCTGACTCATTCACAGCCCGCAGTCGATTTAAAGCATGAATCCACCCTGTAACTTTTAAATCATGGCAAATCTTGCCAATCTATTGAAATTACCCATCAGGGCGATATTTTGTGGGCATGACTAAAAGGTATTAAATCAACGCTGGTCAGAAAGGGAAAAGTGTGATTCAGTCTTAATGAAATCTAAAGCCCATGTTTTTTTTCAGCCTGACCTCAGTCTAACTTGCTTGATGTTGATGCTTGCCAACAATTATCCTGTTATATTATGAAATTTCCATTATGTGGTGTGAAAAATGCACCACAGATGGTACATATATTATCATGTATGATGCTCAGCAGATGTTCATGCACATGTATCAGTACTTTAACAATGACTAAGCAAAATGTGAGTGAAAATATAGTTCAGCAGAAGGTCATATGAATTTCTAGTGAAGGATGTTAATGTTAATAATGTCGGAGTAAATTGCCTTTTTACATTCGTGTGGAGTTCTTTAAAGTCACAAATGCAAGGAAATGGATCAATAAATGAATGGATCAATACTAATGATGTTATTGACAGGACCTCCCCCTTCAAATTCTTCAGTAATTACCAAGACTGTTAATGATGGAGCAACCAACGCAACAACAAAAAAAAAAACGCCCAATTACTCCAGTGGCCGCCCACCCATATGTTAAGACACATTACAGCAACAGTCAATTCAGAAAATTAAAATTATTCACCCATATGTCTTTCAAACTTTTTCTTGCACGGAACGCAAAAAAATGTTTGAAAAATGTGCTGATCTCTCTGGATCCATGTAGCAGCTTTGTGCGAGGAACAGACTGAAATTTAAGTCAAGGAAAACGCATGTTATGTGACCATTTATTCATTTATTCTATTCTTCCTTTGTGCAGTGACTCAAAAGATGAGTTTGTGAGTCTTTAAAAAACTCAACAACCTAAAAAATATTGTTTTATGTTAAAAGGGATTTCATAAAATTGGCATCGAAAGTCTGTATCGATCGTTCTGGTATCGAAGTCTAGATATCAGTATCAATAATAAAAACTTTTGAACGATACCCAGCCATAGATCCAACACTTATTTTGTGAAGTTAAAGAGAAGCATGGCTCCTATACATATCAAATTTTAATACCTGACTGTGTTTCCTGCACTACAAGACAAAAAGCAATTGTTTTAGCTGTACTGTATTTTCAGACTAAAGAGACTAGAGAGAAAGAGATGTGAGCATGATAGATAGACAACCAGCTTTCTGTTGTGTCGTTGTCTCACAAACATACAGTGCAGTGTTGCCCTATTTGCCAACAAATGACTCTTTTGAGTCACTGAGATTTGAATCAGTTTGAATCAATCTAATGACTCAAACACCTAATTGGTGAAACTACTTCAAGTTAAAATACATAATCAAAAGGCATATATCTAATTTTTTTATAGTTAGGTTAAAAATGTAAGTTTATAGTTAGGTTAAATGATTAATCAAGTACTCACAGAACAATTCATGAATTCATTAAAGAAAAAGAACAATTACATGAAATCAGATTCAGAATGACTCTTATGATTCTCGTCGCCAATGGTCAATGAATGTGATGACATACGGGTTGCGGTGTAATTCAGAAATCCCCTTCTGAGCGTTTTTTGAAGACAATTGTGACCCTGGACCACAAAACCAATTATATGGGTAATTTTGTTCGATATTGAGATTTATACATCATCTGAAAGCTGAATAAAATGGAAATCTGGAATCTGAGGGTGCAAAAAAATCTAAATATTGAGAAAATTGCCTTTAAAGTTGTCCAAATGAAGTTCTTAGCAATGCATATTACTAATCAAAAATTATGTTTTGATATATTTACGGTAGGAAATTTACAAAATATCTTCATGGAACATGATTTTTACTTAATATCCTAATGATTTTTGGCATAAAAGAAAGATTGATCATTTTGACACATACAACATATTGTTAGCAATTGCTACAAATATACCCGTGCTACTTATGACTGGTTTTGTGGTTCACGGTCACAACTGGAAATAAAAACAGTAAATGCTTAAATGTAAAAAAAATATCAGTAGTCCAAGACAAATGTAAATATGCTAAAATTAAAATGTTACAGTTGTGACGGGTCCATCCTTATCTACATTATTATCTGGGTGCATGGAGGTGCATGGTTAATAATGTACTCTAAAGTAATGCTACATTTACCTTAATTATAACTGAAAAAAATAAAATCAAGGTATACCTTGATACAATACTAATGGGCAAATCCAGCGTTATGGATGTGACGTATAAATGCTTAGAGAAAATATGTGTTACCAATATACCGAACCTTCTGTTGATAGAGTCTAAACATCAGAAAAATCTCTATAAATGAGTTTTCTATGTTAAAAAAGGGGAATAATCATGCATTATGGATGTGACAAAAAAGGACACCGTTTTTGAGAGACTACATACTTTGTAGGATTTCTGTGAATTAAAATGCACAAACCAGACACAATAATACCCAACAAATAGAAAAGCGATGGGTCTTCACAGAACATATAATTGTTACTTTATTTTGATTTTGACGTGTCTATTTATGAGGAATATGTACTGTTATGGATGTGACAAGCCTGAAAATACCACTTACCAGGCTATAAAAAAAATTCTTTAAAAACTTTAAAAGAGACCTCACATGGATATTTGACCAAATGTTGACACCTGTAGTAAAATCTATAGTAAAAAACCTTTGGTAAAAACTTTGTTTCATAGTAAAGTTGACATTTGCATGGAATTACCCTAATACAATAACAATATTACAGTTACTCTGATTAGCCAGATGTATCTTACATGGTAGCACTGCAAGCAAACTTGCTACACTCTTAAAAATGCATGTGCTTCACGATGCCATTGAAGTACCTTTTTGTCTAAATAGTTCCATAAAGAACCTTTAACATCTGAAGAACCTCGCTGTTTCACAAAAGGTTCTTTGTGGTGAAAGAACGTTCTTCAGATTATAAAAGGTAAGAAAGAGATGGTTCTTTAAAGAACCTGTGACTGAATGGTTCTTTGTGGAACCAAAATTTTATGGTATCACTGTGAAGAACCTTTTAAAGCACCTTTATTTTTAAGAGTGTAGCTGATATCTTTATATCTTGTAAAAGACTGACTTGTTAAAAACTGGTCTCAGATTTTTCATGCAGGAATAAAATGGCACTAAAAAACTGCTAGGTATCTGCTTCTTTATATGTGTACGCTAAAAGTATTAACAGCAGATTAAAAACTCTGATTTACTTCATTATGAAAGCTCAACCTAAAGTTTTTCAGTCCTAAACTATAGTTGTCATGCATAATCTGCACCTACAGCCACATTTCTGCTAAATCTGGTCCTATATAACCATTCCAGCTTTCTCTGCCACTTCTTGCCAGAATCACTCAGCCTCCATACAGTTACAAATCACTAATAAGTTCATAAAAACTTCACATCTGAAGCAGAAACAATTTGCCTTCAGTTTAACCTCTGAGAATCCTCACTGCACTACCTACTGCTGAGCTTTTTAAATGCAAAAAGAGCCTAGCAAATCAGTTTAGGCTCCTGGCCCAAGCGTCAGTGCTCAAAATTCATTCCATACTATTAGAAAGCAGTTTTACCCAATTCCTGCACGTCAGCAGATCTACCCGGCATTCGTTTAGTGCAACAACCCCACAACTGAATCATTAAACCTTCATTTATCTCCTAACAAAATGTCTTTATGATGCATCTCATCTATCCTCCATCTGCTACAGTACCTGTGGCCACCACTGCTTATTATCTACATCCATATTAGAGTTTTGGGAAAATTCCACTTCCCTCTCTAACCCTACCGCAGTTTCATTGGCGGCAACTGTTCATGCCGCGCTTCATTCTTCCAGTTTGGCCTTCGTTCTTCCACACTGACCTATCATGACCTATCTGTTGCATCTGCTGTTGGGCAGCGGCCAACTTCACATATGCAGCCGTATATTCCCCTCTTCCTCTCTCTGCCAATTATTATCTACCTGTTCCGGCCCCGTCGGCTGACAAGACACCTACCGCGTTCACTTTCCCCATGAGCTCAGCTCTTGCTGCAGTCAGCTGTAGCGTTGCTCGCTGCTTATCATTCTGATACTTTCTCTGTGTGTCGCGTCGGCTACCGGGGTTCCCTGCTTCTATCCCATCTGTCCAGAGAATTAATCCCCCACACGCTCTAAAAAACCTATTTTGAGTATCTAACAGGTTTGCAACTGATCAACTGGAACAAGTCACAAATCGGCCGTTTTGATACATTGTATTAGGCTAAAGTGATTTCTTACTGGCAATCAAATGTGTTTCTTGTACACTGTCTGATACAGTGCTTCATTTTCTGTTTCCGTTTAGCTCAAAAAAACCTTTTAAGTTCATTACATTAAACATTATGCTTCCTCTAGTCTGTGGCAAACTAAGGCAGAGGTGACATATTCACTTGTCCATGAAATTACTAAGTAAAATGCTGTTTTTATACAAATCTACCGATATGCATTAGCAGTTTTTGCTTGGAGATATAAACAAATTCAAACATCACAATTATGTGGGTGTGTATTAATTTTTAATCATTAATTTTATTCTTTTTTTTTTTGGTGCAATTGTAGCATATCTTCACCAAGAATTGTGAATGAAGTTACAAAATGCACCATTGAGTTTTTAGTTTACAACCTGTCTCTGAATTATATTCTGTGGGCTCTATTAGCACTCATTTAGTATCAATTAGCACAATGCGCCTGACCTCTCCTTTTCTGGACAAAACTGGGCAAGATACAGTATGTGATGCCACATAATCTTTCCCTTCCTGGCACTTCTGAGTAAATTAGGTTGCCAACTTTCCGGTCAGACCACACCTGTGGTTTATTACTATCGCAAATTATTATCTGGACATCATGCTAGATGCAAAACGTATTAAAATAAACTCATTCTTTATGCCATTTTCTCTAGAAATTCTATCAGTCAGAGATTCCAACACATATTAACTAGGGTCTTAATGTATTGGGACACACTCATTTGCATACATTTTTCATGTTGTTTTGCTTGCTTGTTCGTTTGTTTATTAATTTTGATGCACTCAACATCAAACAAACATGTGCTGTTCTTTTTTCAACATTTCGCTGTTTGTTCTCACTCGTTTATTAGCCAGCTAAATGAAATATACATATCATGTGGAAAACCACGTCATGCATTTAGCTGATTTGAGAAAAGTTCATCAGTGTGGTCATATTACATATATATTCTAATATTCAATATTCTCAAACATTTATTTCAACAACATCCTGTAACATCTTGTAATTTTGTGTCTGGTGAACATGTCTACATGATGTCTCTCTGACTTTTTTTTTTTAAAGGGACAGTTCACTCAAAAATTACAATTCTGTCATCATTTACCCATGACTTGTTATTATGTGGAACATCAAAGATATTCAGTGGTCTTATTTATACAGTAGAAGTCATTAGTCTCCAAAACTGTTTGGTTAGTTCTTCAAAAATATCATATTTTGTGTTCAACAGTCGAAGGAAAGTCACATAGGTTTGGAATGAGTAAATAATGACAGAAACCTTATTTTAAAGGCACAACAAATGTTTCACACTTAATAACGCACAATTCACCACCTATATAATTTATGTTCGGAGTCTTAAATATGACTTTCCCGCTGAAGCCTGTTAGCTGAGAGGCAGAGAAAGAAAGAGAGAGGCCGAGAGACACAGACATTCAACCTTGCCTCTCTCAAGGACATCACAGGGCACAGTGAAGCACATTGTGCATGTTTAGCATCAGGATTTGGAATAATTTTGTTCAAGTCATACACTATAATACTATATATTGCATGCTTGCTGTCACGCTAACGCTGACATGAACCATATCCGCTTTTCAAAAGACACAGTAATCACATCACTCACTAAAAGACTTCTTTGTTGTATCGGATATAGATTTAGTCGCAGATATAACTGCATCTCAAACATTTATTAGGTGAGGCCGAGGCTTGTTGTCATATGTTTTATTCAGGAGAATATTGCTTAAGGTAGATTTATTTTTTCAAGTCAGTTTAAGTATATGCTGATGCCTTAAAGTCTCAGCTCCAAAAAAAAAAAAACTATTGAACATTTCCTCCACCAATAAAAAGGTTTAATGAACACACATTGACCTTTTGCAACAGAGCAGGGATGTTGTCGCACTATAAGAGGTAAGTTGTCATACTAGAACAGCCTAATAGTCAAACCAAAAATAGTCAGATACCAGATATAATTTTTGATATTTTTTTAACTAGTGGGTTCAGGACACTATGGTTCATTTATGTATAAGTGAACTATAGTGACATATTATGCACAATTATTCTTCATACAGTGGACTACCAGTAAAATCTGGGACCAAAACTTTGACCTGACCATGTTTTGTTACATACCTTTCTTATCAGTTTGTTGTGACACAGTTTAACTCTTGAGTTCTTTTCATATTTCATTACCATTTTCTAAACTGTGACAAATAAACTGTGATAATGTGAAAAATGCTGAAGGTGCCTGAATAAACTTTGGATCGACTATAGGTTTTTTGGCAAGAGTATAAGAATTATGAAATGCAAAACAATGAAGGAAACATCATAAATGTAAAAGGTATAAAATATCAAACCGTTACGATGACCAACAAATAGCCTCATTTTATATTTGTACATTTTGTCATCTAGGTGTTTAAAACCAATATACACATTTGTTAAACTGAACTTTGTACTCAAAACTTTATATGCGACCCTGGACCACAAAGCCAGTCTTGGCAATAGCCAAAAATACATTGTATGGGTCAAAATTGTTTTTCTTTTATGCCAAAAAATAATTTGGATATTAAGTAAAGATCAGGTTCCATGAAGATATTTTGTAAATTTCCTACCATAAATATATCAAAACTTAATTTGTGACTAGTAATATGCATTGCTAAGAACTTCATTTGAAGAACTTTAAAAGTAATTTTTTCAATATTTAGATTTTTTTGCACCCTCAGATTCCAGATTTTCAAATAGCTGTATCCTAACAAACCATACATCAATTTCCTTATGATTGGTTTTGTGTTCCAGGGTCACATATTCTCCTGCATGACAACTAGCCCGGTCTCCACAGGCCTATTATCCGAATGATCTGCCATTGATATTCTAGTCCATTTTCTGCAGGTGCCTTCTGTGCAATTGTAAGACATTAAGCATGTTAATTATCAGAACGCTGACTTCTTCATTGGACTCATATATCTACATTCTTTCTGAAATGTTGTAAATGTAGCCTCTGTTGGAACATAATGCATCCCCACCCGGCTTTCATGAGAATACTTCAGTCTGCAATTATCCCATTCAATCACACTCGTTCATTTAATGTCAGATCTCTCCCCTACACAGATGAAACCTAATATTGAAAGGGGCAAGGTCAACGAATTCCGTCTGATTTATCCTTGTGCGTCTCCGCTATGCACAGACACGCTCGCCTTGCGCACGCCCACAGTCCAAGTAACCCGTACACATCCCTCACCGCGCGACCAATACGTCACAGTGATGTTGACGATTACATAAAATGTGATTATTGCCCAATCATGTCGCATCAGATTCGCGTTGAGCCATTAACACCTTTAGAAGCAGGACTAATGATATATATGTGTAAAAGCACTGGGGCAGCGCGCAGCGAGTGCGCACATCACGTATAATTGCGAATTCTGTAAATCCAATTATCTGTAGATTACATTTCTACGTTGCGTCTGATAAGCAGAGGCTGATATCAGATGCTCCGGGTCTCCGGGGGAATAAGGGAAGTCTTGGACTGATGACTTTTAGGATGAAGCGGATGAAGAAGAAGACGCGCGTCTTTGGGCTGGGTTGTGAAGTTGCTGATGTATAGGCTATATATATATAATATATAATTTTTTTTTTTTTTTTACAAACATGTTAATGTGTAGCATATATCTATATTACATCCCCCTCCTTCTCCCCCCACAGTGCCCCCTCCTTTCGCTCTCTTGCAAGCGCACCACACGGGCATACACTGATGAGTGCAGTGCACTGGGTTCAGGCGTTTCCTTTACGATATTTCATTGATCTCCGGCGACGGAAAATTCGTGGAGGCTGGGCGACGCATTAAAGCATCAAGGCCCACCTTCGATAATATTGAAAAAATAAATAAATAAGCAACTACCGTCGCGACTACAAATAGAAATACTTTGGCGGCCATGTTGCATTCGTTTAGCTCAATTGGGCGATACATGCAACAATATTACACCCTTTCATATTTAATACAGCGGCTAAGAACGGAACAAAGCGTGCTGCAATAATCGCACATCCCACCCAACGATCCAAATGCGTCCGATGAAGATGTACATGCATCCAGAATGGAGCTTTAGGTGGAGATGCTCAAAATTCCCCGGTGCAGCAAAATCTAATAGAGTTAATACAAGGCGAAGCAGTAAGGGTGAATGATATTTTCGTTTAACAAAAATCGCTGTTAATAATTAATGATGCGGTGATCATAGAATTATATATTGGGATGGTGCGTGTCAGTGTAAGGATACTGGCTAACTATCCGCAGCAGTCACACTCCTGGGCGACATGTATCAAAGGTAGTCTGTTTGCATGCATGCTAATGTAGAGGGGCTCATTTCGCGAATTACGCCATATAACCCGATTTAATCGATAAATCGATCCATCGCACATGGAAGGGCGCTCGCATGCGAGCCGCTATTAAAAACGTTACATATGCGCGATATGTTACATTCGTGATTGCGTGCGGAAAAAACATAGGACATTTGATGAAAACCGTACTATGGCCATAAATGCTCAACCGTGAGCGAGCAGCAGTGAGATGTCAGCTGCTGACGCCCGGTTGCGGTGAGGAGACGGAGAATATGGGAGGAGATGGAGGATAAAGCATCAGAAATGCAGACTTACACTTCGTAGTTCCTGCGTGCGATCCTTCATTTTTCCCCGCCGTGCTGGCCAAAAATATCGCTTGAGATGTCCGCTGCGTTCGTGGATTTATTATTAGCGAGTGTCTGGCTCCTGTTTAATTTCCCACGGATTTAGGTGATTTGAGGAAAAAAACGGGCGCCCTGTTCTTCCCCCTCTGCACTATTTCACGCCTTTTCCCCTTTTCCCTGTTCCTGGTTCTGTGATGGTGTGTCCTCCGTGGCGGTGCAGTGATGCCCCGCAGCGCGCTCTGACTCCAGCACACGAATGCGATTCCGAACGCGGTACTGATGCTGCAAAAAAAAAAAAGGAGGTGGGGGGAGGGGAGCGATGCAGAGGCCTGGAGCGCTTCTGCGCATGCGCCGCCGTCTCACTTTACCTGCCGCCCCTCCCCCATTCCGCTCGCTTGCTGTACTGTGCGTCTCCGCAGCGCGTAACAGCACTACGCTCCCCATGATAGCTAGGGAACTGTAGTTTGTTTCAGGCGGAATTGAAAAGCGGGAGCCTCATCTAGGCCTGACGAAATGATCGATGCGGATCTATTTAATTCTAATAGGTGGGTCGCAATGAAAAACGTACAGTCTCACGACGGTATAAACCGCTACAATCACAGTTTTTCTTTTTTTCAACAATGTGTTGAGGGAACTGAATTTACCTCAGATCGCAAATGTCACAGTTACCATGAGTGCAAAGAGGCATTTGCACTAATAGAGTTAATAAATCAATCTACGATATAAATATAACAGATAAAATCAGTATCCAGGCGTTAAAAGTCAACATGAACTGCAACCTGTTTTACTATATAATGATATATGTGACTCTGGACCACAAATTTTTGAAAATGAGATTTATACGTCATCTGAAAGCTGAATAAGTAAGTTTTCCATTGATGTATAGTTTGTTAGGATAGAACAGTATTTGGCCGAGATGCAACTATTTGAAAATCCGTAATCTGAAGGTGCAAAAAATCTAAATATTAAGAAAATCGCCTTTAAAGATGTCCTAATAAGGTTCTTAGCAATGCATATTACTTATCAAAAATTAAGTTTTGATATATTTACAATAGGAAATTTACAAAATATCTTAATGGAACATGATCTTTACCTAATACCCTAATGATTTTTGGCATAAAAGAAAAATCGCTAATTTTGACCCATACAATGTATTGTTGGCTACTGCTACAAATACATACCTGGTTTATGACTGGTTTTGGTCCAGGATTACACTTTTCTAAACAAAACTTAATGTGGGAATTTGTCTGTTATTTTATTTTTGATCAAGTACCAAGCAAATATTGTTGATATTGATACCTACACATTTATTAAGTGATTTTATTTTGTGACTTCTGAAGATAAAATGGTTAATTCTACCCATTTAATATGATGTTCAAACACCATTTTCTAAACAATAGTAACACTTTACAATAAGGTTCATTAGTTAACTTTATTTAACTACATTAATTAACAATACTTCTACAGCATTTATTAATTTTAGTTAATGTTAATTTCAGGATTTACTAATACATTATTAAAATCACAAGTTGTGTTTGTTAACATTAGTTAATGCAACTAACATGAAATAACAATGAACAACTGTTTTTATTAAATTAACATTAACAAAGATTGTTAAATAGTGTAATAGATGTATTGTTCGTTGTTCGTTCAAGTCAACAAATGGCACCACTGTAAAGTGTAAAAGTCAAAATATCTAATATGGCATGAGCTGTAAATTATATGATCTCTGATACAACAATTACATAACATTATCAAATTTGTATCAACTTTTGGCTGGGGCTTCTTGAGCCTTTCAGCATTTTTACACTTTGAAATGAGGAAATTCATATTTAGAATTTTCTAATGTGATTTAAATTGCAAATATTAATTCTGTTTATGCAGCATCAGTATTAATAGAAATATTTCAAATAATGTTTATTTTTAAAAATAATAATTCAAGACTGATTTACATATTCCAGTGCATGAGAAAAAGGAAAGTAGTTACACGGGAAAAAACTAAGCATTACATTTCAAAGAAAGATTACAAAGATCACAGGATCAGGACAGGGGACATAAATTATAAACGTAAACAGGCTAAATATTAATTTCATGCTCTCATTAAAGCATGAAAATATAAATGTGTGGATGTTCAAAGCTTACAGATACACTAGTTGAGGTCTCACTGTTAAACAGGAATATAGTGTTGGCAGTGCGGTTGTCTTTTGGTATTGGTTTGAGCTGCTTGAAACATCTGCCAGAGGGAAGCTTCTGGAACAAATAATCTGGGTGGGAGGGATCTTCAATGCATCTTTGTGCCCCAGTTCACTGTCCTGACCCTGCAGAGCTCAGAAATGTAAACAGCGGGAACTGGTTTAAAGGATAAATGGTCAAGAATATAACACTTTTTTGCTAATCCCAGTTTCAAATGGCTCCAAATCAGACCAAGACATGCCAATCTAAGAGAAAGATGTACACAAAGCAGCATGTACAATTAAATTACATTTTACTTGTTTTTTCACATGTTTTCAAATGTTTTTGTAAAAAGAAATTCATGCAGCATACATAAAATATTCATTACATGTTATTGCACAGTGACACTTTTAATGGCGTTAAATATGTTTATCAGTCATCTGTGCTCATTCAGTTAGTGGTTCAACAATAGCACATTATTAACCACAAGCCTTTTAATTTATAAATCCCCAATATGCCAATACGCAAGTGCATAGTAGTTATCAATTCAGACTCATTTTTAGGTCTTTTACAATAGTAATTATCACAAACCAGCTTTTGGGAGGTTTGGGCCTAAATTATTGAACTGAACACAGCAGAAGGCCTTTAGGAGATAATGACTGTGTAAAACATGTGCTTTTCCACAGGGGGCGCTGTTTGGCTCAGAAAAGCTGCAATTGCAGAACACTGTTGGCTTGCCAGAAATATTTCTCTATTTAATCTATATCAAATCTATATCAAGGTATGTCGGCCTGTGTAATGTATTAAATGTGTAGACATTAAAGGAGAAGGAACATTTCCTGATAATTTACTCACCCCCATGTCTTTCTTTCGTCAGTTGAAAAGAAATTAAGGTTTTTGAGGAAAACATTCCAGGATTTTTCTCCATATAGTGGACTTCAGTAATTAAAAGGTATATATATTTTTATTTTTTTAAGAAAATGACAGAACATTTTGCTAAATAAGACCTTTATCCCTCAGCTGGGATTGTGTAGAGCCTTTTAAAGCTGCATTGATACTGCAATTTGGACCTTCAACACATAGGCCACCATTGAAGTCCACTATATAGAGAAAAGTCTTGGAATGTTTTTCTCAAAAAACTTAATTTCTTTGCGACTGAAGAAAGAAAGACATGAACATCTTGGATGACATGGGGGCAAGTAAATTATCAGGAAATTTTAATTCTGGAAGTGAACTTCTCCTTTAAGTATTGTTACATTTAGTTTACATACCCTTAACCACCGTTCGTCCATCTTCATCCTAGAAAGGTGACAGGTACCGCTTTCTTCATGTTGTTGGTTTTTACAAGCATGCCTTGAAAGTGACTAATTTTAATTAAAACATAACAAATAACCAAAAAAATTATTTCAGTGAAAAAATAAGTCGAAAAATCTAAATTTCAAAATTTTGAACAACAGGGCCCTACAATAATCCACGGATCGGGTGGGTCGGGTAATAAAAAAATGCATTCTGACTATTTGCGGGTGGGTCGATCGTGGGTGGATGAGATAAATCAATAATGATGCAAATATTAACTACATTTTTTAAAAATATGAACCTGTTTTAAATACTTTTTTCATCAGGCAAACGATTTCATTTGTGTGTGTGTGTGTGTGTGTGTGTGTGTGTTCGCCAGTGACAGAAAAAGTGGCATTCCAGATAAAGTTTGAAGGGAGTTACGCCTGTGTTAATGCTATTGAGTAGGGTAATATGCAGTGGTGTAGTACAATACCTGCGTATAACCATTTCTTTATCAGTCGGCTTTGCGTATACCCACTTCTAAATCACCTGCTGCCTGTTCATATGCGAGAGCATGTCAAGGGAGGCGCGCCAAGTAGTAAAATAATAATTATTATTGATTACTAATTTGAATCAGTACATTATAACAAAAACAATGCCTTAAAAATGAAAAGAATTAAATTTTTTTTTTTTTTTTTTTATCAGAAATGTCTTAAACTGGGTGAACCCCTGTAAACTTTTGTCCAAGGATCCAGAAGGCGTTCAAACACCCAACCGATTTCATCAGAGATTGCGGAGAGTCACGTCCAGATGTCAGTTAACGTTATTCTTTTTAGCGTGGATTTGGCTTAAAAGCACGAGTGATTAAGCTTATATATAAGTGTGCAGCAATGTGCAGATCAGCTGAATCAATCTGCTGTTAAAAATGAACCATCCATTCATCATATCATCATGCAAAACTAAGAATTAGAATAATTGTAATTGACGACCGGGTGCGGTTATCTAAATCATAGAAAAATATAGGTGCGGATGGGTGGTGGGCGGATAATTTATTTGAAGCTGCGGATTCGGGTGACGTTTGAGCTCATCCGCGCATCTCTAATTATTTCATTATTTTAATTTCTGCATTTAATTGTTTTATTTAAATTTGCCAGAAATAGGAATATTTAAACACCTACATCATACTGTACAAAAGTAATACAAGACTAATACATTTCTGTTACATGTTAAACATTACTTTTATTTTGACAGGTTGCCGGTTAGTTTTTATGTGTATATACTATGATATGATGCTAATTTTCTCAAATGAAACGTTAAAATGTACATAAAGTGACTCTCACAGCAGTTCTGGAGATTAAGTTCATGCGTTTATGTCGTCATATAATGAGACGCAGAGGCCGAAAATAACCGCGAGCGTCACGTGTGCTTCAGTATTTGTGTAGTAAACAAAGCTGCCGTCTCCACCATTCATTCATACAGAGCCAAGCGGAACATGGAGGATTCATATTTAAACCGTCTTTTTGCCTTTTAATATTCACAGACATTAGTCTATATCGCAATTCGAATTAAGTGAGTGACCTATTTTTGATTTATTAATCAAAAAATTGACGAATTCTGTGGCATCCCGTGCAATAGAGTAAATCCGTTTTTATGAATGGACTCCGCGATCCCGTCCGCGTTTTAGCGGAGGATAAATTGTAGACGCGTGACCACGTAACGTTAGAGACAGAAATGACATGCCGTTGTGTAAATAAGATAAATAACATAAGGCTTTTTCGTTTGTTTAATAAAAGAACAATGTATAGACCTGTTCTATAGGAAAGGTAACCTTAAATGACGTCTGTTGTGATCTGGCGTTATATAGAAAATAAAGTTTACTTGACCTTCAAGGGGGGCGGGCACTGTGAATGAATATACTTAATCTAACAGTGTTTTTAATTTTTAATTAAAACATCCACTTTAATGATTCCTCAGAACCTCTGTTTTATCTTTTCCCTGCTATTTTTGTGACATTACAGTTTGTTATTATTGCTCAGAAATATAAGACCTCATTAAACAAGCAGCTGCCAACCTAAAGTTTGACTGAAGTGAGCACTAGAGACAAAATCTATTTTTTTTTTTCAAGAAAGTTTTTATTGCATCTGAAAGCATTCATTTTTTTTTGTTTGTTTGTTTTTTGTTTAATCTTGATATGGCGGTTATTGTACATATGGAATTCTAAAACAAATGTATACACTACCGGTCAAAAGTTTTTGAACAGTAAGGTTTTAATTTTTTTTTTTTAAAGAATTTTCTTCTGCTCACAAAGCGTGCATTTATTTGATCCAAAGTACAGCAAAAACAGTAAAATTTAGAAATATTTTTACTATTTAAAATAACTGCTTTCTGTTTGAATATATTTTAAAATGTAATTTATTCCTGTGATCAAATCTAAATTTTCAGCATCATTACTCCAGTCTTTAGTGTCGCATGATTCTTCAGAAATCTTTTTTTTTTTTTTTTGGAAAGAAATTATAGAAATTAATACTTTTATTTAGCAAGGATGCTTTAAATTGATCAAAAATGATTATAAAGACATTTATGAACAAAATATTTCTATTTCTGATAAATGCTGTTCTTCTGAACTTTCTATTCATCAAAGTAACCTGAAAAAATTGTACTCAGCTGTTTTCAACATAATAATAATAAATGTTTTTGAGCAGCAAATCAGAATATTAGAATGATTTCTGAAGGATCATGTGACTGGAGTAAAATTCTGCTTGGAAATCACAGGAATAAATTCCATTTTAAAATATACAGTTATTTTAAATAGTAAAAATATTTCAGAATTTTACTGTTTTTGCTGTACTTTGGATCAAATAATAATAATAATAACATTAAAAATCTTACCTACTTTTGACTGGTAGTGTATATGAAGAATACTTTTTAAGAATCAGATAAATGAAGAAAAAAATCATAAAATTTTAGGTGTCTATTAAATTTGTTTTGTAAATTTGCCTAGAAATAAGTCAGTGATATTTCATTTACAATAACTGTTTTCAATGTGTATCTTTGCAAAAATCTCAAATAACTTATATTAGAAGGTCTCCAATTGTTGTATTATTACAGGAAAGACACATTTTCTCCAAAACCCTTGGATTTTTTAAACAAAATGGGCTGTTCTCCACCAGAGGGCTGGTAATAGCTTAAAATACCATCACCACCTGGCGTAGGAGCGTATTTCTCACAGAAAGACCCTGTAAGACTTGGCCCACACGTTGCAGTGTAGGAAATCTCAAAAGAGCCGTGCTTTAAATTAAACGACCGCCTTTGATTGGCTCCTTGGCTTGGGACAACAGTACCCCTTCCCAATAGATCATCATCAAACCGGTTGTCACGGTCCCACACCTCAAATCGCAAGGGCCTGTAAGATAAGCATAGACATGAAATGGTATAACAACAAACCTTTTTTTATCCATTTAATGACTGAAACAGAAACTAAGATTAACTTACGTTTTTTGAGTCAAATCCACAGTTTGAAAATTGATGTTGTGGTTCCACTGAGGGAAGTTGTTGTTCCAAATCACTGGAGTCTCATGTGCTTGGTTTCCATAGAAGACTTTAACATAACCGTCGGTTTTAGAGAAGATGTCTCCCCATAATCCCTTGCCGCTCAACACAATCACAGTCAACGTGGCCACTCCTGGCATACTCGGGCAGCAGTTGCTATCAACTCTGTTGATGACCGCTGCATTTGCAAGCGCAGTCATTGCTACGATGTCCCACTTTGCATTTGGGGGGGCAAGCAGTAGATATGGCGCTTTTTGTGATGTACTTGCTGATGGCTGCTTGAAGACTGGCACGTTTAACCCGGTCATTTCTTACCAGCATATGCAACGAGCTCAAGGTGTATGAAACCACTCCGGGGATTTTCTTCAGTGACCTGAGCCACACACCATAACCACTGACGTTGCTTGGACTGAAGAGGATGTCTTGCTGCTCACCGTTGCCGCCCAGTATTTCAGTGACTCGGTCGGAGAAGGAGCCGCTGAAGCTGTTGCCCCTCTCTAGCTTCTGCTGTTTGCCTTTGCAGTAGCTTGCTTGCCCACTCACCTTCACGCCCTTGATGACGGCGGACGCCTCTGCCGACAAGCAGTTGCTCACGTCGTGTACCGTCAGACCCTTCATGGAAACCTGGCAGGTCTTCACAGCGGTGGTTGAATGCACACGGCCACCTAGGTCAACCCTCCGCAAGAAGTGCGTCCCGTAGATCGAGATGAAATGGTTGTACGCGCCTTCTGACGAGCTGTCGAATTTAGCAGGGAGTGCAGTGATGGAGCCCATAAATTCTTTGGTCAGTGGAGGATGAGCATGAAGACGAAATCTGATGACAGAAGAGAAGAAAGACTTTGGGTTTGGGTTTTCATGCTTCAGTGTCTGTACACACCCCACACTAATCCTGGGTTATCTTGGAACGCATTTCACTTTGTTAATATGGAAGCTTGCTTCTGCCATTAAGTGCAAAAACAAGAGTAAAAACAACTAAAAACAGGTGATTATAGACATTTATAGTCAGATTAGACAACATAAAGCTTTTTTAGCAAATTAGAACAAGGCTGTGCAGGATAGACTTACAGTATTTACAATGGCACGCTCTGCCGTTGTTTCAGAAAGAAGGTACAAAAGCTGTCACTGGGATGGTAAATTTTCAAAAAGATGGACTTTTGTACCTAAATGTGACCCTGGACCACAAAACCAGGCATAAGAGTCAATTTTGTGAAACTGAGCACCTGAACATCATCTGAAAGCTAAATAAATAAGCTTTCCATTGATGTATGGTTTGTTAGGACAATATTTGGCCAAGATATTTGAAAATCTGGAATCTAAAGGCAACTGAGAAAATCACCTTTAAAGTTGTTCAGATGAAGTTCTTAGCAATGCATATTACTAATCAAAAATTAAGTTTTGATATATTTATGGTAGGAAATTTACAAAATATCTTCATGGAACATGATCTTTACTTAATATCCTAAACGATTTTTGGAATAAAAGTAAAATCGTTCATTTTGACCCATACAATGTATTGTTGGCTATTGCTACAAATATACCCGAGCTACTTACGACTGGTTATGTGGTCCACAAATGGTCCATATTGGTACCTTAGAGCTACAAATTAAGACCTAAAGTGAACATATTAGTACCTAAAAGCTACAAAAGTGTACCTTTTGAAAAGGTACCACACCAGGGACAGCTTTTGTACCTTTTTTCTGAGTGTAGATCACATAATTGTTACAAGTCACAACTTTCAAAATTGTTGATGGAGTTTTTGTCTATACTGAAAGTTTTTTTTTTTTTTTTTAAATATGCAGCTTTATCTGTAACAATTCTGAATTTAAGGTTATAATGGGAATTGTACTGGGTTTAATGGAAACTGTAATGGTGCCTATTGGTCTTTACTGGTAATTGGTTGGCTTCTATTGGTGGCTTGTTAAAACCACTAAATCCTAATGGAAAATGTCCCAAAACACACTACAGGAAACCATTCTTTAATGGTTTTAATGGTTAAAAGTTGATGGTTTGTAATGTTTCTAATGGTATTTGTAGTGGAAACCATTAGAATTTCTGTGATGGTTTCCATTTTTTTTAGAAACTGTCCCACAATTAACTTTTTCATGTTTTTACAATGACACAGAAAAAAACTTGCATAATTATGAGATAAATGAATCTGCTGAAATGCTGCAAAATAAAGAAATAAGCCCCGTGAAGCCTTGGTTTACAGTAAATTTATAACAGCTAAGGGGCACAGCTTAGGCACAACGTGAAGCCTGTAGGATCCACATTTGTGCGTGTGTTTTTTTTTATTTTTTTTATTTAGTGATAGTTGTTCATGAATCCCTCGTTTGTCCTGAACAGTTAAACTGCCCAGTTAAACTTAAGAAAAATCCTTCAGGTCCCACAGATTCTTTGGCTTTTCAGCATTTTTGTGTATTTGAACCCTTTCCAGCAATGACTGTAAGATTTTGAGATCCATATTTTTATACTTAGGACAACTATTACATAAGGTTTAAACGCTCACTAATGCTTCAGAAGGAAACACGATGCAATAGTTCTTAGCAATGCATATTACTAAACAAAAATTAAGTTCTGATATATTTATGGTAGGAAATTTACAAAATATCTTCATGGAACATGATCTTTACTTACTATCCTAAACATTTTTGGGATAAAAGAAGGTTTAAACGTTTACTAATGCTTCAGAAGGAAACACGATGCAATAAAAATTTGAATTTGAAGATCAGGGTAATTCTAATTATTTTGTCTTCTGGGAAACATGCAAGTATCTTCAGTAGCTTTTGAGCAGCAGTACTAAATAGAAGAAATATGATATTTAGGCAAAATAAGAAAAAATGTACACAGCTTCATTTTGTTCAAAAGTTTTCACTCCTGGCTCTTAATGCATGGTTTTTCATTCTGGAGCATCAGTGAGCGTTTGAACCTTCTGTAATAGTTGCATATGAGTCCCTCATAAGTTCAAAATGGTTCAAATACACAAAAATGCTGAAAAACTAAAGAATTTGTGGGACCTGAAGGATTTTTCTAAAGAACAGAGGGCAGTTTTAAGAGACTCGTGAACAACTATCACTAAACAAAAAACATGGATCATTCAGGTAACAACACAGCACCAAGAATCAAACATATGTAAACTTTTAATTAATAAACATTTTGTAGAATCCGAAAGGTGTATGTAAACTTTTGACTTCAGCTGTATAAATAACAGGACTTACGTGTAGTAGCGACAGGAGAAGGTGTGGCTTGTGAAGGAGTACTTGTCTTGAGATGCGTGGCTTTTGGCAAACCTAGCCGAACGCGAATGAGTCCCACCGACAGCCACGCCAGCCACCATCGGGACACTCAGCCCGACCTTCCAGCTGGCACTGGCTGAAGTGGTGGTGTCCTTAAGAACTGAGCTGGCCGATTCATACATCTTGGCGCTGAGGCTGCGGCGGCACTGGACTTTGATCCGCCAGTCGACCACAGAAGCGGGCAACTTCTGCTTCTCATTGAGCAATTTGTTATCACACAGAGTGCAGTTGCCATGCTCTCCTCCGCTCATGTAGGTCCGCACATCCACCACGAAAGCTCCGGTGGTCTTCATTTGCACAATGTCAAAGCCTTCTCCCACTAAATTATGCCCGGGTACGAAAGGAAGCTTTTCGCACTCGGTGCTGGGGGCCTGTTCGCAACAGAGGGCAATGGGAAGATAGAGGAGCAACAGCAGGGGAGCCATTTGCACTGCAGGCTGAACGAGAGAGAGAAAATGAGTAGAATAAAGAGGGATTTTAATTATAACACTCTGATTTAGTAAAGTTAGATTTGGACAAAAAGACATAGCGTTCCAAGAAGTATCTGGATACATGTAAAAATATCTGAATATCTTTGCATTATATAACAAAATATAACCAAATGACTATAGCAAAAACATGATTTACCATATGATTTACCTGTTTCTCTCTAAAATCAGATATTTACTCCTCTTTCATGAATGCTGATGTCAAATACTTGCATCAGATTAAATTTATATAAATTTTAGGCAACTTAAGTGTGTTATCTACACATACGTTTGAGTATGAAGCACATATAGGATACTAATGCTTTAGTTTGCCGGTTGATGGATCACTGCAACTTTTTCAGATACAAAATGATGATGCATTAAAGACACTAGATATTTAAAGTGCAACAAATATATTATTTCTACATTATTGCAGTTTCCATCTCTGAACTACACCGAGAAACACTCTGCTTTTCATGGGGCTCACAGATAATTAAACAATAAATATGTCAAATACCAGCTCTGGTTGTGCTTGCATAGACAGTCACTAAAGTGCTCTGTTTTTTTACATGACATCCGAGTAGATAAAATAATAAAATCAACTCCAGAAGGATGGATGCAAATATTATTTTTGTATGCGGTACAAGTTATACTACAAGATGAATTTCAAACATGTAAATGAGAAGCAGAAGATAAAAAGGTTTGAAAAAGCATAATAAACATACACTACCAGTCAAACATTTTTGAACAGTAAGATTTTTAATGTTTTTTTAAAGAAATCCGCATGCTTCTACTCACCAAGCCTGCATTTGATCCAAAGTACAGCAAAAACAGTTAAATTTTGAAATATTTTTACAATTTAAAATAACTGTTTTCTATTTGAATATATTTTCAAATTTCCAATTAGAATTTTCAGCATCATTACTCCAGTCTTAAGTGTCACATGATCCTTCAGAAATCATTCTAATATTCTGATTTGCTGTTAAAGAAACATTTGTTTTAATAATTATTATTATCAATATTTAAAACAGTCGAGTACATTTTTTCAGGATTCTTTGATGAATTCAAAGATCCAAAGATCAGCATTTATCTGAAATAAAAATCTTTTGTAACATACACTATACCATTCAAAAGCTTGGAGTCAGTATAATTTTTTTGTGACGTTTATTTAGCAAGGATGCTTTAAAGTGATCAAAAGTGATAAAAAGACATTTATAATGTTACAAAAGATTTGTATTTCAGATAAATGCTATTCTTCTTAACTTTCTATTCATCAAAGAAACCTGAAAAAAGTCTACTCAGCTGTTTTTAACATAATAATAAATGGTTTTTGAGCAGCAAATCAGATTATTATGATTTCTGAAGGATCATGTGACTGGAGTAATGATGCTAAAAATTCAGCTTTGAAATCACAGGAATAAACTGGATTTTAAAATATATTCAAATAGAACGCAGTTATTTTAACTAGTAAAAATATTTCAAAATTGTACTGCTTTTGCTTTACTTTGCATCAAATAAATGCAGGCCTGGTAAGCAGAAGAGACTTCTTTAAAAACATAAAAAAAATCTTACTGTTCAAAAACTTTTGACTGGTAGTGTACATTCAGTTAAAGTGTGTCCAAACCACAATGCAAGTAAAAAATGCATAGTGATCTGTCATTAAAAATGTCTACTAAAAAAAACACCCTTAAGCCACCAAAAATGATTCAATTAAAGTACTTTCAGTTTAAGACTAGATAGGGATAATAAATTAAAATCCGTAACATTAAGACAAGTAACAGAGTAATGAAGCCTTCACATCAAATAAATGAATAAGGTGCAGCTACTCAGAGTGTCTGAAAATCTGCCAACTAAAACGCTTTTATAAAGATGAGGATAGACGTTCATACACGCTGTATCACACACACAAAGACATTTATGTAATAAAAGGCACATTAATTGTGAACTTTTCAAAAAATGACTAATGAATAATGAACCAAATAACAAACCAAGCATGCTGATATTTACCTAGTTGAGATGTTTTTCTTAACAGCTCACACTTAACAGCAGACGATTTGGTTAAATAACACCAATGTTTTGAAAAAAAATAAAGGGGAACAAAAAGAGCAGATTCAGAAACACCAGTTATATGTTACCTTCACACTCTCCTCTCCCACAACTTCAACACATGCTCACATTTAAAACTTTTTTTTTTTTACTTTTAGTGACTATGTGTATCAATAAACAGTTTCTTATAGTTAAAAGAAGTCTAAAAATATTTGATTCTGAACTTTTTTTTTATATATGTGAGGAACAGACTTATTTACACTCTTCTCAGGCCATCTATTAACATGCATTCAATAAAATCAATATTACTTTTGCAGTTTCACTTCAGTAGTACTACTGTGTTTTTTTTCCTGATGGATGTTAAAAAGCTGCTGCAACCTCAAAATAAACTGTTTCTGTACGAGATGCATTAACAAAACAAAACCGGATCCTAGTTGTAACGTTATGCAGCAAAACTGCTAGGGTTTCTATTGGAGCCTGTATTTCTCGATGGCAATGAGGTGCACTTACTGCAAATGAATCATGACGTATAGTCTACTGCTAGTGAAGCTCACACTGCAGGGTCATACTGATCAAGATTTGATATCAGTCTTGATTCAGTCTTCTGTCTGCCGTGTTTAATGCATTAAATTGCAGACTGTTGACCTCCGCACTGGCTGCGATTGGCATCTCTGGATCTGTGCTCGATTGCTTCTTATCTTACTTGGATGAAAATTCCTGCCGAGTCAATTGGAAAGGGTCAGTCTCGGTACTTTGTGCTCTCAGGGATTTTAGAGGAATGAACCAACCACTTATACTACATTTTTGGACCTCATAATAAGTGTGCAAGTTTACTAGTATACATATTGATTATTCTTATAAATTGTTCTGCTTTTATTTCACGTTTAAAAGAAACAGTTCATGCAAAGATGAACATTTGCTTTAAATTTATTCACCCAAGATGTAGATTAGTTTGTTTCTTCATCATAAAAGATTTTGAGAAATTTAGCCTTTAACATCACTTGCTCACCAATGAATCCTCTGCAGTGAATGGGTGCCGTCAGAATAAGAGTTCAAACAGCTGATAAAAACATCACAATATTCCACAAGTAATCAGCACGACTCCTGTCCATCACAGCACGTCTCGTTAAGACAAAAAACTGCATGTTTGTAAGAAACAAATCCATAAACCATTGCTTCTGGCTAAAATACTAAATGTCAAAAAATATGATATTTAGGCAAAATAAGAAAAATCTACACATCTTCGTCACATTCAAAAGTTTTCACCCCCCAGCTCTTAATGCACTGTTTCCTCAGTGAGGATTTGAACCTTCTGTAATAGTTGCATATGAGTCTTTCAGTTGTCCTCAGTGTAAAAAAATAGATCTCAAAATCATACAGTCATTGTTGGAAAGGGTTCAAATGCACAAAAAAACCAAATAATTTCTGGGACCTAAAGGATTCTTCTGAAGAACAGCAGGCAGTTTAACTGTTTTGGACAAACTAGGGACTCATAAACAACTATCACTAAACAAAAAAACACAGCTGTGGGTCATTCAAGTAACAACACAGTATTAAGAATTAAGCGTATGTAAACTTTTGAATGGGGTCATTTTTATAAATTCAACTATTATTTTTTCTTGTGAACTATATGTTAACATCTTTTATGTGAAATATCTTATTCAGGTCAGTACTAAATAAAAATAACATGCATTTTTGTATGATCCCTTTTATTTTGGTAAAATTATTCATATTTTGCAGATTCCGTACTTCTGACTTCAACTGTATAATCCATAATAATGCTTCCTCCAGTAAAAAAGTCCATTCTATGCTGTCCTTTCACATAAATATCCATAAACAACTGTTAAAACGGTTTGTTTAGACTGTATTCACTTGTAAACAATGCTTGACCTGTGCACATTTCTTTCTTGATTCAGACGAGAAAATGTTTTCACTGAAAAAAGCAATGTTATGGACAGATAAATCATATTTTAGCCAGAAGCAACAGTTTAAAGTTGATGGAATTAAAAGGTGTGGATTATTGTGATGTTTTAATCAGCTTTTTGGACTCTCATTCTGACGGCACCCATTCATCGCAGAGGATCCATTGGCGAGCAAGTGATGTAAGGCTGAATTTCTCCAAATCTGTTCTGATGAAAAACAAACCCATCTACATCTTGAATGACCTGAGGGTGATTAAATGTTCACTTTTAGGTGAACTATTCTAAAAGGACTTAAAAAATACCCAGATCTTTGTGTGTTCTTGACCAACTTCATATCTGATGACATATCAGCATTCATCAAGAAGAATATCTGACTAAACTATTTTTTAAAGAGAAACAGAAGTTTTTCACACCTCTCTTCTGCAGCATCTGCAGAAATGGTGTGTAAACCACTGGTTCTCTCTTAATAACATCAAAGCATTCAAGAACCATTAGGCTTTGACTCCTCAGTTTCAACCACTCACATTTATCAAACCCCATTTATTTAATTACAATGTTCATATACCTTATCATACCAGTAATTATAATCTAAAAATTATTTGAAAGTCAGGATGCACTCCAAAAAATTTTAAGCTAAGACCCGAGAAGCCAAACAATAGTTTTCTTTTATTTTTTCAAAATGAAACAGAGGATTAAATAAGATTAATTGATTTGCATTTAATAGTAAGAAGGTAAGCTCTGACAAACTTCCAACAAAATTGTTTTACAGACAGGCGTTTTTTTTCATTGCATCCTTAAAAATGATGAGGTTACGCTACTGGTTTCACACAGCCATTGATCATAGCAATGAAAACTCTTTATATGATTAGATTCATTTATTCTGAAGCTCGCTTTTGGTTTGCCAAAGGGCCACTTTCTATTTAGCGCTAATGTTTTTTGTTATTTTTTGTTGTTGTTGTGTTCATCCAAGCAGCTATCAAAAAAGCCACGGTACCTCTGGCACACCAGAAATCCGTATTTGGTCGTATTTGACCAATTTATAATGAACAAACTTTCTTAAAGGCACAAAGAGCAAATTGTGTTTGTATAATATATAATATATGACTTATAAGCTTGGTTACCAGTGCCACGCGGCATGAGATCTTGGTTTAGTCCTGATTGTGATCTAGGCCATGAACACTTGCTGTGGAATGTGGGTTAACCCATTTAAACCAACAGCGTAGCCGAGTCCGACCCAGATGTTACATCAGTTGTAAAGTCCTTCGGTCTGACAGGCCTGTGGTCTGAAAACAAACTTTACTATCAGCAATACAAGATGTGCTAACGGTGTATGCAAAAATGAAAAATCTGTCAATTGCATTTTACATTTTATCCTTGTGTCATCATCTGCTCGTCACACAAAGAAAGTGAAATGAAAATGAAAAAGTCATATGGACTACTTTGTGATACTTTTATGGTGGTTTGTGTTCCACAAGAAGGAATAAAATCATATGGGACGACATGAGGTGAGCAAATGATGACGGATATTTCATTTCTGGCTGAACTATTTCTTTAACACGCCACTGAATTGATTGCTAGGCTGTGTTGAGCGCACTGCTGCAGGAGGGCATGTTGTTTTGCATTCTGTGCTGCAATTTATGACCCACGTACAGGTCACTGAGTGCAGCGGCAGTGAAGGGAGAAACTTGCAGTCTATCTTAAATGCCTGCCAAGCTGCATCTCAATGCTACAGCAATCGCTGTGCCAGAAAGAGGCAACACAAGACCCCATCATTTAGAATTCTAAGTTTCATGCAATTCTGAGTTTATATCTTGCAGTTCTGACTTTTCCCTCAGAATTGCAAAAGGGGTTTACAAGTGAAACACACAAGATTGTGTTTTTTTTTCCTCTAATAAAAAATGTTATAAATGTACATATTTGATTTTGCATTATTTGATCCAGTTTCAAATAAATGAAAAATTCACCTAAAATGAGAATTGTCATCATTTACTAACCCACATATTGTACAAAAACTCAAAACTTACTTTCTTCTGTGGAACACAAAATAATGATTTTGAAGAATTACTGTATATTCACAACAATTCACAATTGCAGGAAAAAATCTCGCTTTTTCTTGCAATTCTGAGTTTATATCTGAGCATTTTATTCTCAGAATTGAGTTCAAATGACTTAATTCTAAATCACATTTTTCTCTGAATTTGTATCTCAATTTATTTTTTTTATCTGTTTATTTTTGTTTTTGTTTTTTTATCGAAATTGTGAGTTCCTATCTCACGATTCTGACGTTTCTTCACAGAAATCCGAGTTTATGTCTTGCAATTCTGACATTTTTCTCAAAATTCTAAACTTTTAAATCTTGCCATTCTGAATTTATCACACAATTCTCAATTTATATCTTGCAATTCTGACATTTTTCTCAAAATTCTAAATTTAAATCTTGCAGTTGTTAATTTATATCACAATTCTGAATTCATATCTTGCAATTCTGACATTTTTCTCAAAATTCTAAAATTTAAAACTTGCAATTCTGAATTTATATCACACTTCGGAATTTATATCTTACAATTCTGACTTTTTTCTCAGAAGTCTAAATTTATATCTTGTAATTCTGATCTTTTTTTTTTTTAGAATTCTGAGCTTATATCTTGAAATTGTAAATTTATATCTTGCAATTCTGAGTTTATATCACACAATTCTGAATTTATATCTTGCAATTCTGACATTTTTCTCAAAATTCTAAAATTTAAATCTTGCCATTCTGAATATATCACACAATTCTGAATTCATATCTTGCAATTCTGACATTTTTCTCAAAATTCTAAAATTGAAAACTTATATCACTATAACTTATATCACTTATATCTTGAAACTGTACATTTATATCTTGCAATTCCGAGTTTATGTCTTGCAATTCTGAATTTATATCATGTACTTCTGAGTTTATATCTCACAATTCTGACTTTTGTCTCAGAATTCTACATTTAAATCTTTAAATTCTGAATTTATATCTCACAATTCTGAATGTATATCTTGTAATTCTAACTTTTTTCTCAGAACTCTGAGTTTATTTCTTGCAATTCTGAATTTATATTATAATTCTGATTTCATCTTACAATTTTTAATATATATCACACAATTCTGAATTTATATCTTGTAATTCTGACTTTTCTCAGAATTCTGAGTTTATATCTTGCAATTATGAATTTATATCATGCAGTTCTGAATTTATATAACACGATTCTGAGTTTATATCTTGTAATTCTGACTTTTTTCCTCAGAATTCTAAGTTTCATGCAATTCTGAGTTTATATCTTGCAGTTCTGACTTTTCCCTCAGAATTGCAAAAAAAAAAAAAAAAACAACAACAATAAAGTTTAAATTGTCAGAATCAGAATTGAGAGAAAAAAGTCAGAATTGCAAGATAAAAAGTCACAATTACCTTTTTTTATTTTTTATTTTTTTTTATTCAGTGGGAGAAACTGGCCTCCATAACTGCCTGCTATCAACAGTGTAGCGATGCATGAAGCACAAACAGCTGAGCTTGTACAACTCCCAATTGCGCGGATTCTAAATATAAAAATATCGCCTATATTTTACCTGAACAGTTGTGTTTTTTTTTATCTTAGAAATTAAAAAACATAAATATTATGACATTACTACCATATGGTTGTAACAAATCGCAATCTTAGGGTTATAAATGCATTAAATAAGCTAACACAACTCAAACTGTTATTTATATGGTGCATATTACAGTATATGAGTCGGACTTGTCAGTATATCCGATAATATGATGTGACATGGCCCTTCAGTCTTACCCAGTGGAATACCGCTGGTATCCGGAGGCTCATGAATATTAATAACGTAACGAGACGTTCGAACGCTAGCCCTAAACGATTGGCTGAGAAGGCGCTGGACCGCTGGTGAATTTACAAAATCTACTATGGTGAAGGATTGGGCTTATGTCTATTAAATAGGTGGCGTGAACACCTGCGTAATGTTACGAGGCGGTGTGTCCATATTAATATTCATGGACTGCGCTTTCGTCATAGTACGACTACTAATAGCTTTTGCGCACGGATGAAGGACAGGTGTTTATTGCGTCTCGTCACCTGTCGTTAATTCACCGCAGTGGGTCCCAAAATGCATGAATGAGGAGTGCCCGATGTCTTGTTGCCTCTGTTTTAAGACATAAACAATAATGACCGTTTTTTCCCCTTAATGAGCATACCTTCTCTTTTTTTTTTTTTTTTTTTTTTTTTGTGACGACCCTTTCCTCACTTCCGGTACAGCGGACCACGCCTATATTTGTTTGCAGTCCGTTAATTTATGTTTTTTTTAATTAGCTTATTTGTTTGTGTCACTCTCCGCAAGTAATTTTAACATTAATCACTGCCAGACTACTATTATAGTATTTTTTTTTTCTAAGATATTCTGAGAAGTCTAGCTGACTTGTTTGCAATTCTGGCAGGCACAAATATGTGTAGACGTTTAGATGGTTTCATTTTAAGTAACTGGCTGACAAATTAAAACTTAAAAGGCAAGGAATCAGCACTGCTGAAGAAGTTGGTGACATATTCTGCATGTTTAATTAATGATGAGTGGTCTAAATTTGTTTATTTCTGGGATGTTGTTGTCAGTGCACGACTGTAAAAGCTGAATTATACTGTCCTATTTGTAGCATCAAGGTAAAATGGATGCATCGACTTGATTTATCTTCAAACTGGCCCCTTTTGGTGTTAGAATAACAGGCCGAACCAACCAACTGGCTTAAAAACTGCACTGCATTGCACTGAAATAATGCAATAATGATGATTTAAAGACTTGGCTGACCTTGCGATTGTCACCTTGTGCTTCCTCACTGGAGGTCTTGACATAAAACTCTGTAGCAGCTGTTTTATGCATTTTAATTAGTTTAATCTAAACATAATTGTTTATATAATCCCTAATAAGATTATTTTTTAAATTAATTAAAGTGTTGTTTTACTTTATTGTTCTCCGCTGAAAAGATGAATGCAGTTAGTTTAGCCATGATGCCAAAAAGGATGACATTATTAAACACATAATGCATTATTTGATACAGTTATCATACTGCACCCCCTGGTGTTTGAAAACTGTGCTGTTTAGAGCATTTTAATTAGCTGAGTACTTTACAAGAAATATAATTAAGGCAGACTTTGAAACAGAACGTGCTGTTTAAATTGACTGATATATATATATATTGTCACGGGGGCGGAGCAAAGCGACAGACACAGGGGGCGTGACGTCAGGCCTCGGAGAGGCTTTTATTAAACAATAAAACAAAGTGTCCAAAAAGGGGGAAAAAGTGTCCAAAACAAAAGGGGGATCTGGTGTCCTCGAAGTGACGGGGTTCCGTGAAGGAGGGGTAGTGTTCCAAAAGGGAAGGGTCCAGGTAAGGGGCGGAGTCCGGCGGCCGCACGCGCTCCCCGCTCAGGTCCGGGGTGCGAGGGGCGGCGGCTTCTCTAGCGGCATCGTCCTCCTCCACCTACGCGGCGCTTCTGGGGGATAACACGGCCCGGCATCCTGGCCCGTCAGCCGTTACGGGTGCGGTCCTCATCCGGACCCGCGGGGTCCGGCAGCTCGTCCTGCGGCGCTGGTACCCTCTTCACCCCTTCCTGGACCCACGAGGACACCAGCGTGCATGCACGGGGAAGAGACCGGTCCCCTGAGGAGAGGCGCGCTCGGCATTTTAACAGCGGCGGTGATGAGGCTTCATTCACATCAGGTGTGCCTCATCACACGCCGCCAGACCTGGATGTTTCGGCGCCCCTCCTCCTCCCACACGCCCACTCCCGTCGGGAGCCTGGTGAAGGGCGGCGATTACCGACGGGGTGAAGCTGATAGTTAGGGGGGAGGCAGCCGACTCGTCACAATATATATATATATATATATATATATATATATATATATATCATGGTGAAATGAAATGGCCTATTTTGTCAGTTGTAAGTGATTTATAGAAATATTCTAATTGATCTAATTCAATTTAAGTCCTTAAATATATTAATAAATATTTAAAATAGCAATATGTTTGGTTTGCATAAAGTTGTTAGGTTGCTGCAAACTGCAGAAGCTTTCTTAATAGAAAATGACAAAACCAAAATTGTTTAAAGTGCATTCTTGACATTCAAACGACATTATTTCTAATTTAATACCACTGCCAATTCCTATTCAACTCTGAATATGTTTGTGCAAATAACTGTAATGAAATTGATTTGTGCTGTTATTTGCACTACTTAACACTCACTTCTCAAGACAAGAACACAAGTTGCAATGAACTTTATTCCTTAAATAAAAGCAATATTAATAGTTGAATATTGACTGAATGTGATCTAACACAAAAGGCAAATGAAAACTGAAGTCTTTTAACAGTAGAAGGCAAACTGCACAGTAAATAAATAACAAAATAGAGTATTAGATTGTAAAAAAAAAAAAAATGTGAGCAGCTTTCTTAGTTTCACTATAGATAAAAACATCTGTACAAAATGAGAAAATATTGAATAATGAATCAGTAATTATGATCTTAAACCTTACAACAATCAACTATGGTCTTGTGTACAATGAGCGGAAAATACCTAGAATTACTTGTGTGTCTCTCTTTGCCCCAGTACACTAATAACACAACTGGTGTGAGTCCAACA
Organism: Cirrhinus mrigala; assembly: GCA_036247105.1. NCBI lineage: Eukaryota > Metazoa > Chordata > Actinopteri > Cypriniformes > Cyprinidae > Cirrhinus > Cirrhinus mrigala. The sequence continues at coordinate 31,645,307 of CM070025.1, forward strand.
GTCATCTTCCTCTGCTGCTAGGAACAGGAACCGGGGCTGTGGTACATTCGTAGCCACAGATCGCTCGCACGACAGAGTTCTTTTCCTGCTGTTTTACAACTTCAGAAACTCAACAGATGTCTTCAATTAAAAACATTTTACACAAGAAATGAACAGCATGTCTGAAAAGCGGCAGATGGAGAATACAGTCATATTAGTAGCCTAATATTTTGTTTTGTTTGGGTTTGTTTAAAGGAATAATTCACCCAAAATTAAAAGTCTGTCTTCATGTACTCACCCTCCACTTGTTCCAAACCGGTATGAGTTTCTTTCCTCCGTTGAACACTAAAGAAGATATTTTAAAGAATGTTGGTCACCAAAAAGTTGATGGTAGCCATTGACTTAGTAGTATAGTATTTTTTTCCTCCACAAGTCACTGGCTACCATCAGCTGTTTGGTTGCCAATGTTCTTCTAAGCATCTTCTTTTATGCCTAATAGAAAAAGGAAACATACAGGTTTGGAACAACATGAGAGTAAATGACTCCATTTTCATTTTTGGGTGAACTAACCCCTTTTAAAGGGGTCATCGGATGTAAACTTCACTTTTTCAAGTTGTTTGAACATTAATGTGTGTTGGCAGTGTATGTACACATCTATCCTATTATGACAAAAATCTATGCAGTGGTTTTTAATTAATCTGTAAAAATAATATCCCCTTTTTCAAATCGAGCCATTCTCAGATGCCTGTTGGTGTGCCGTCACATCGACAGAGGCCGCTCCCACGATAATTGATTGACATGAGCGTCTTACCTCAGATCAGCTGTAACAGTTCGACCTCCATTGTTTCGATGCCGGAGCAGGGATGTAAGTTAGACAAGAATATCTCAGATTGAGCGATTGATGTGTTGTGTTGCTGGATGTAATAATGAACATAGTGGTCGTCATTTACTCTCGACATCTGAGCCGCTGAAGATGCAATGAATTACATTTGTTTGTGAAGGGAATGCGCCTCCCAAACTACATAAACGGGTCTATGTTTGCGCAAATCATTCGTGATCCAGCTTCACCTACAGCAGAAGTGAGTATAAGGCTTTTTTTTATGAATCCCTGCAGTCACCTTTCCTAACGTGCTAGCTAGCAAGTTTTGCGGCTATTTATGCACTTTTTTATGCACTAAAATAAATATGTTTAAAAAGTGATCTGACAGGGTGTGTAATATAAAAAATGCTGGGTTGTTTCAACCCAACTTTGGGTCAGATATGGACTAACCCAACTGTTGGGTTAAATTCTTTAATCTTTAATTTTTAAACCAGAAGTTGAGTTTGTCCATATGTGAATCAAAGTTGAAGTTCAGGTTGAACAACCCATTTTTTAGAGTATATATGGGCCACTCTACAGAATTGGTGCAAGTTGCTGTCCCACAATGATTAGTCTCGCGTAGCCAGACCTTCAGACTGACGGCTGAAGGTCTGGAATTCATAGCAGCTTTCTTTGGCCAAGGCCCGCCCATAAGGCCGTTTGACCGACATGTCAAACAACCATTCACAGTTCGTTTCGTTCGGCGTCACGTTTCGGGGCGTAGAAATGTCCCCACAACAACAGACAGGTGTGCAACAAGTCAGTCAGCATAGAAAATCAAAGAAGGAGAAGAAAACAAGCAGTAAGTCATTGATCTGTTCGTGCACGTATAACAACAATGGCATCTGCATTATATCTCTTTTTGTCTCCACTAAGTGCCTCAAACAAAACTCCTGGACATCTCTTAAAGAGTCTATGCCGTGAACCTTGCATACTTTTGAGAATCCTACGTTTAGCTGATCTTGATAAATGCTCACTGTCACTCATGTAAATACGACAGTTTTTCTTCTGTAATCACACGTCTGCGCTTTGTTTCCCGGCGGACCGAAATAATCGCGACACTCGCGTCCCCCGGAAATCCGATAAAATTCAACCAATCAGATGACGACTTCGACATTCCTGAAGTGTTTCCAGTTAAGTGTACCATATGCATCAGACGTTTAGCCAACGTTCCGTGGGCGTGACGTCTGAGGCTGAGACTACACAATGATAGAAACATGCTAGCAATGTGCTAGTAACATGCTAATCATGCTAACAACATACTAGTAACTTGATAATCATGCTAGCAACATGATAGTAACATGTTAATCATGTTAGAAACATGATAACAATGTGCTAGTGACATGTTAATCATGCTTAAACCTACTAGTAACTTGGTAATCATGCTAACAACGTGGTAGTTACATGCTAATCATACTAGAAACATGTTAACAACATGCTAATCATGCTAACAACATGTTAGTAACATGCTAATCATGCTAGCAACATGTTAGTAACATGTTAATCATGTTAGAAACATGCTAACAACATGCTAGTAACATGCTAATCATGCTAATAACTTGCTGATCGTGGTAACAACTTGCTAATAACATGCTAATCATGCTAGCAACATGTTAGTAACGTGCTAATCATGTTAGAAACATGCTAGTAACATGCTAATCATAATAGAAAAATGCTAGCGACATGCTAGTAACATGCTAATCATGCTAACAACATTGCTATTAACTTGTTAATCATGCTAGCAACATGTTAGTAACATGTTAATCATGTTAGAACCATGCTAACAACGTGCTAGTGACATGCTAATCGTGCTAACACCTACTAGTAACTTGCTAATAATGCTAACATGTTAATCATGTTAGAAACATGTTAACAACATGCTAGAAACATGCTAGCAACATGTTAGTAACATGTTAATCATGTTAGGAACATGTTAACAACATGCCAGTAACATGCTAATCATGCTAACAACTTGCTAAGAACTTGCTAATCATGCTAACAACTTGCTAAGAACTTGCTAATCATGCTAGCAACATGTTAGTAACATGCTAGTAACATGCTAATCATGCTACACACATACTAGTAACTTGTTAATCATGTTAACAACATGCTAGTAGCATGCTAACCATGATAAAAAAATGCTAGCAGCATGCTAGTAACATGCTAATCATGGTAACAACATGCTAGTAACTTGGTAATCATGCTAGCAATGTGGTAGTTACATGCTAATCATACTAGAAACATGGTAACAACATGCTTGTAGCATGTTAATCATGCTAGCAAAATGCTAGTAACTTGCTAACCATGCTAGCAGCATGCTAATCATGTTAGAAACATGCTAACAACATGCTAGTAACATGCTAACCGTGTTAGCAGCATGCTAGTAACATGGTAATCATGTTAACAACATGCTAGCAACATGCTAATCATGCTAACAACATGCTAGTAACTTGTTAATCTATTAACAATATGCTAGCAACATGATAATCATGTTAACAACAGACCAATTATGTTAACAACATGCTAGTAATATGCTAATCATGTTAGAGACATGTTAACAACAAGCTAGTAACATTTTAGCCATGTTAGAAACATGCTAGTAACATGCTAATCATGCATGAAACATGCTATCAACATGTTAATCAGGCTAGAAACATGCTAGTAACTTGCTAATCATGCTAACAACATTCTAGTAACTTGCAAATTATCCTAACAACATGTTAATCATGCTAGCAACATTGTAATCAGCCTATAAAAATACAAGCAACAAGCTAATTATGCTAAGCAATGTGTTAAATGTAAGCAATGTGTTAAATCAAGCTAGCTAAGCAATGTGTTAAATGTAAGCAATGTGTTAAATCAAGCTAGCTGCTTTCATATTTTTACAACTGCTGCAAACTTTCAGGCTAGGCTTTCTCAAGCCAACTTAAAGTTTGTTCTCAAGCTTTACTCATTTAGGTATCTATGAAACCCAAATAATATTTAAAATATCAGTAAGCTTAATATATATATATATATATATATATATAATCATCATTTATTGGGTACTTTTGACTGGCTGTTCCGAACCCTAACCCCTAAATTTCAACTTATGAAAAAGATATTGAAATAATTTTTGCATATTATTCCATTTTTAAAAAGGTTATGTGTCTCGCATTTTCATGGCACTACCAAAACAATGTAGGTTTTAGTCTGAGACTGATTTTAACTACACTCCTACATATGATCAGGAAATATTTGTGTGTCTCTCTTTCTCATGGCTACAATGTGTGAGTAGATAAGCCCCATCATTTTGAGGTAAATGTGTTCAAAAGACTGAAAATCTGTGTAACTTTAAGGAAGTCACTACCAAACACCCTTTTTTCTATAATTAAATACTTTTTTGGGTAATATTTCATAACATTTAGTTTTTATGTGCAACTGTTCAGAACTGTGCTAGCTAACCATGTGCTTATTAGCATCTTTGAGGTAGGCTCAAAAGTATCTAAAATTGTCACTACCGAAACAGTCACAACCACAACATTTGGTGAGCTTTGGTGGCATGTTTGTTTTTTGGGGTGTTATTCCATAAAATTTCATTTTTATATGTGTAAAACTGTTCAGAACTGTGTCACCACCGAAAAAACCCCTGTTAGCACACGTACATCTCGGAGATATCTATTTGACGTCTGCATTACACTGACCAAAAACCAGTCAGTATCTGGTGTGTACCAGTATCTGGTGTGACCACCACTTGCTGTGCTGGATATTGGCAGGAACTGGAACACGCTATTGTATACGCCGATCCAGAGCATCCCAAACATGTTCAATGGGTGACATGTCTGGTGAGTATGCTGGCCATGCAAGAACTGGGATGTTTTCAGCTTCCAGGAATTGTGTACTGATCCTTGCAACATGGGGCTGTGCATTATCATGCTGCAACATGAGGTAATGGTTGTGGATGAATGGCACAACAATAGGCCTCAGGATCTCGTCACGGTATCTCTGTGCATTCAAAATGCCATCAATAAAATGCACCGGTGTTCGTTGTCCATAACATACGCCTGCCTATACCATAACCCCACCACCACCATGGGCCACTCGATCCACAATGTTGACATCAGCAAACCGCTCACCCACACGACTCCATACACGCTGTCTGCCATCTGCCCTGTATAGTGAAAACTGGGATTCATCCGTGAAGAGAACACCTCTCCAAAGTGCCAGATGCCATCGAATGTGAGCATTTGCCCACTCAAGTCGGTTATGACGACGAACTGCAGTCAGGTCAAGACCCAGATGAGGATGACGAGCATGCAGATGAGCTTCCCTGAGACGGTTTCTGACAGTTTGTGCAGAAATTCTTTTTTTATGCAAACCGATTGTTGCAGCAGCTGTCCGGGTGGCTGGTCTCAGATGATCTTGGAGGTGAAGATGCTGGATGTGGAGGTCCTGGGCTGGTGTAGTTACATGTGGTCTGCAGTTGTGAGGCCGGTTGGATGTACTGCCAAATTCTCTGAAACGCCTTTGGAGACCGCTTATGGTAGAGAAATGAACATTCAATTCACGGGCAACAGCTCTGGTGGACATTCCTGCAGTCAGCATGCCAGTTGCACGCTCCCTCAAAACTTGTGATATCTGTGGCATTGTGCTCTGTGACAAAGCTGTGGATGGATTATCTCGACTATCTAAGTGCTCACTAACACAGATTTAGACAGATTTGTAAACAATATTTGAGAGAAATAGGCCTTTTGTGTACATAGAGTTCAGCTCATGAAAAATGGGGGCAAAAACAAAAGTGTTGCGTTTATAATTTTGGTCAGTGTACATCTGCAAGAAGTAGTTTGCTTATCTGCAATATGTCTATTGGATGTTTCCTATCAGATGATAGTCCAAATAGACGTCTATTAGATGTCTTTAAAGTTCCCCTGTAGTGAAAATCAAAGAGTAGAAGTACAATTGCCATCTGCACTTTACTGGTATTACAAACTAGGCTGCATTCGAGCCTTTCATAGATCCGCATATAGTAAATGAGACAAGGGGAGTAGAGTTACATTCAAGCTGTTTTAAGGCATGAGAAAATTATTTTCACAAGATTGGGTTCAAAATACAACAAATCTCATAAATGACACTTGAAATATTATTAAAATTGTAATTGTTATTGATTTACCTCTAAAACTTTTTAATAAAAAGACCAAAATATGTTTATTTACGAGGTAGATGTAAACAAAATCTTAGTAGGTCAATATAACTCTTCTTATTAAATTATATATTACTGTGTTTCGGTAGTGACAAATTTGGGGAGAGGAAAAATATTCCAAATCTTTCTGAAAATACAATATGTGGAACACAAAAGCAGTCATAAGGGTCAGTTTTTTGAAAAAATGATTTATACATCAGCTGAAAGCTGAATAATATTTGGCAGAGATACAACTATTTGATACAATATGGAATCTGAGGGTGCAAAAAAATCAAAATACTGAGAAAATCGCCTTTGAAGCTGTCCAAATGAAGTTCTTAGCAATGCATATTACTAATCAAAAATTAAGTTTTGATATATTTACCGTAGGAAATTTACAAAATATCTTCATGGAACATGATATTTACTTAATATCCTAATGATTTTTGGCATACAATGTATTTCTGGCTATTGCTACGAATATATCCATGCTACTTAAGATTTTATGGTCCAGGGTCACATATGAGAATTAACTGTACAATAACTAGAAATGTGTCCATTGAGTGTTTGCATACATGCAAAATGTGTGGAAAAAGACACATTTTTTCAAGAAGTTTCCAACTCTAACTTTGAACCAATTCTGTAGAATTGCCCATCTATATCTAATATATATATATATCTATATAATATATATTATACATACACTTACTCTGACACACACCCTGACAGCTCAATTTCAACACGTCACACAACATGCCTTTGCATCTGTAATCTACCATGAATCTCGCCCCGCCTTCCTCTTAGATAATGCAGCGGCTGTTTTACCGTAGTTAAAATAGAGGTGCGCACGATAAACGTTTTGTTATAAGTTGGAATCAATAAATTGAATCAAAATAATATCCTCGACAAAAGTAGAGCGTAACTGGGTATAACTGAGTGGCTGTAATCTACTTAAGAGTTCATTTATGCGCGCCGCTCGCCTACAAAACGTCGGATGCACAAACGCGCAAACGGCTCGGTTACTTATATTTAATGTTAAAACGGCGTTTTACTCCATCGCGCTTCCTATTACTTGTTTCTAGGTTATGTGCGCAAGACGTTTTCATATTTAGGGCAAAATGGCGTAGTGGTCGTCTTAGGGAAGATCCTCAGTGTGCTTGTGGACTACTTGGACTCCTAATGCGGCTTGACGAAGTGGAGTACGGTACAGCATACTGAGGGGTGTATACATCCACGGTGTGTTTCGCGAGAAAGGGGTAACTGTTCATTTCTAGGCAGTTGCTCTAGGGGACTTCTGTATATTTAACACTATTTTGGGAGGTAGGAAGAGGAAGAATGAAAGAGGTCTTCCAACAGAGCGGTCGTAAACATGAACGGTGCCCTGTACATTTCGTTTTTCCAAGGTCAGCTGGAGTCCGCACTGGAGCAGGTAGTGCAGCTCGCCGTTCAGGAAATCACCAAGACTGTTGGGGCCACTTTGAATTCAATGCTGTTGGAAACGGCCACCAAAGAGCAAGAAAATCAGCGTTTGAGGGCGACCATTCAGTCTCGTGGAGGGAACGTGAAAAGCGATGCGTCTAAGGGAAAAACAGACGGGAACGATGAAACAAAGCAACACACCCCCAGTCAGAGCTTTGAATGTGGCGTTCACTCTGAAACGCTCAGGCGTGAACAGAAAGCGAGAGCAGTTGGTAAGGCTATTTGCGTGCAAACTGTGTTTTTATGGCATGGAAATGCACAATACGCGTTGCGTATCGTGTTCAATAATCCGTATTATTAAAACGCTCGTGTTTACAATGGAAATGTGACTCGATGGTTTGATGCGCAGTGGCGAGGTTTATAAAAACAAGGGTAAACACCATTTTGAACGGAAGGAGGAAGTCGTAATAAACTTTGTGTGCTTTTGCATCCATGCATTTCAATTCCCTAATTTAAGAAACGTGGCACGAATGACCCTGCAGTTGAGCCCTAATGGAAAATCCAGCTTTTGAAACATGGTAGATGGTTTCTAGGTGGTCTAAGTTGGCCAATAGCTGGTTAACTTGTTTCTAAAACCAGCCTGACCAACTGTTGTCTTGCTGGGTGAACTAGAAACCATCTACCATGGAACATGCTGAATTTTAGTCTTGTTTGATTTATTGATTTATTTTTATTTTCAAGTTTAACTTATTTATTTTCTTCAGTTCAGATAGTAATTAAGATAAACTGGTCAACAGAATTTTTTTTTTTTTTTTTTAAAAACTAAACATACTATGGAGGAAGTGTGCAAGTCTGCACAATTCCTAATGGGAGACTGTAGAGAAACAACACATTGTTTTAGACTGATTGTTTTGTCTTGTGTATGATTGAAGCAAGTTTTTGATGTCTGGTCTTTGTAATGAATCTTAGTCAGCAGTTTTCAGGCCTGTGTGGGCATGTATACATAGACCATTTAATGTTTGGAGTATGGCTGACTTGTTATGACTGCTGCCAATGGCTGGTTTGGGTGATGACGCTTCTGTCGTTTAGCTGCTCCTTAGCGCTGCTTTTCATACTGCGGTGACGGTAGCCATGGGGAGGGTGCCTTTGCCTTGCATTTTGGCCAATGGAGGTGGTTCGAGGAAGCCACACCTACCAGACCCTGCGGAGGGTATCCATGTTTGGGGTTTGAGGAGGGGAGTATCATGAGAGGCTTCATCCTGACTGCAGAGACTGCAGCCAAATCACAAAGGAGCCCAATGATCCGCTTTGATGTCATAGCTTGGCATGTCATCCTTTTTTTTTTTTCTTTTTTTTTTTTTTTAGAAATGCACCATTTCATTTGCTTTAGATGCACCACTAGAATTAAATGACATCATGACAGTTACATATGCTTCAGAGTTGTATTTAAATAGGCAAATCTTGATTATTTTCAATTGCAGCTGTCTAATAGTCAACATCAGGGCTCAACGTAAGGATGGGCCATTGTGAGAGGCTTTGAGCATCAGAAAAAAGTGTTGAAAAATCCAAACCAGTGAGTAATGTTTTGCATTGTATGCTGTCATTTTCCCTCAAATATAATAATGGAACTACGTTATAGCTCTATTTACATATACCACCAGTCAAACGTTTTTGAACAGTAAGATTTTTAATGTTTTTTTTTTTTTTTTTTTTAAATTAGTCCCTTCTGCTCACCAAGACTGCATTTATTTGGTCCAAAGTACAGCAAAAACAGTACAATTCTAAAATATTTTTACTATTTAAGTGAACTGTTTTTTTTATTTGAATATATTTTAAATTGTAATTTATTCCTGTGATTTCTAAGCTGATTTTTAGCATCATTATTCCAGTCACATGATCTCTCAGAAATCATTCTAATATTCTGATTTGCTGCTTAAAAAACATTTTATTATTATTATTTTGAAAACAGCTGTGAAGAATTTTATTAGGTTTGCATCCATCCAAAAAAAAATATATACTGACTCCAAGCTTTTGAATCAAATAGTGTATAATGTTACAAAAGCTTTTTATTTCAGATAAATGATGATCTTTGGATCTTTGTATTCATCAAAGAATCCTGGAAAAATGTACTCAACCATTTTAAATATTAATAATAATAATACAAAATGTTTTTTGAACAGCAAACCAGCATATTAGAATGATTTCTGAAGGATCATGTGACACTGAAGACTGAAGTAATGATGCTGAAAATTCATTGCATCACAGGAATAAATTACATTTAAAATGTATTCAAACAGAAAGCAGTTATTTTAAATGGTAAAAATATTTCAAATTTTTACTGTTTATGCGGTACTTTGGATCAAATAAATGCAGGCTTGGTGAGCAAAAAAGGCTTCTTTAAAAACATTAAAAATCTTACTGTTCAAAAACCTCTAACTGGTAATGTAAAAATAAAAATAAAAATATTAGTGAAAAGAAAAAAAACTAAAAGTCTGGCATTTAATGAAAGAAATAATTCTGGCAAATATAAAAACAAATAGCAAAAAATGCAATATTTCAATATAATTTTACATTTATACTTCTGTTAGGCAAGTGAAAATGTTGGTGAAAACCTTATTGTTGAGCCCTGAGAATGAAATCAAAATTGATTTTTTTTTTTTATGCATTTTTTTTTTTAAATCCTTGTGAATTATTCATTAGTGCACCTTATTCCAAGGAAATAAAAGCTTTTGAAATGACTTTCCATTTTGATCAATGTCACAGAGCCCTCTTACTTTCCAGCCTCTTCCCATCATGTAGAGACCTCTTTGCATGATCAATTCAACTGCTAAAGGATAAAGTCAAGTCACGGCCTATATCTCTTTTTCTTGACTATCCTCTTTCATTCTGCAGTGCATCAGATTACAGAAGTAAATGGGCTGTGAATAGCATTACATGTTGTCTGAAAGGTGTTGCACGTTCTCATAATTGGTGAGAGCCAGGGTGGTAAATTGCAGGGTTTGGGTGACAGGGTGGCAAATTGCAGAAATGAAATATTAATAGACATACTTTGATATTGAAAGCTAATGACCAAAGATCAATATGCTGTATTGACTTCAGCCTAATATGTTTGCTCTGCCTGAATTTGTGGATTTCTTAATGTTAATTCTTAATGAGTATTTACAGTGGGCCTCATTCATGAAACAGAAGCAGAACGAATTTTTGTGTAAATCGTTCGTAAAGCCGTTCTGACATAAACTTTCAAATTGATGAAAATGTTAGTATTTTCAGAATGTTAGTTGGTACGAAAGAGATGTACACCTGCTCCCTACCACGTGTAAATAAAACGTTCTGTGTTCTTTTTGACAAACGAATGACACTGAATTTTGATGCACTGCCATAATAATTACGTTAAGTTACTTTACCCTTGCCCTCTATTTTATTTATTTTTTATAGCTAGAGTTGATAACTGTAAAACACAGCGCTCGTCACTGTTACTATTTACCCAGCCGTAAAAGAGGAGAGCGGGACAAATACCGACCAACCATCCTACAACAATAGACAAGTCAATAGTGATTTATATATATATATATATATTAAGTAAAGTAAAATTCTTAAAAATGAGATGCTAGTAATACGTTGCTACCATGGATATTCCAAATCTTATGCTGCATTTACATCATGCCGTAATTCCGTAAAACACGTGACATTCTACTCTGAATTATGTGTTTCTATGGCAACACTATCAACGCCAAAGCCCTCACGTGTTCCTGAACTTGCAAATACAACTTGTAAACTCGGAATCTTTTTAGAATTACGACTTAAACCAGTTACAGATGTACCACGTGACCGCCGTTAAATTCGTTTTGGCGCTACTTCATGATGAAAAGCTACCAGTAAAATATCACGTGTTGTCATCTCGGAATTACGGTAACAACGACATGGCGTGAAGGCAGCAATAGCAACCAAAGCTTTCTAGCTGGAAAAACGCTGTGCCACGAAAGCGTTCTCAAGCGCCACCGACTGGCCGTTTTCAGAAGAGTGCCTGGCAATTTTTGTTGGCTAAAATCTCTTTGGTGGACACAAGTTGATTGAATACTTATTGTTCCTGGACACGCATTTTGCTTAGCTGTAATTCATAGGCGGGGAATATGCTAATTGTGAATGAGCGTGCACGCGCGCCCTATTTACTAATGATTGGAATTCATTAACATACACGTTTAACGAACAAATCGAACGTTTACGAAGTGTTTGTGAATCCGGAGGAGAGTTTTTTTACGCGCAAATTACTCAGAATTTACTCGTATATTTAGGCAAGTTTAATGAATGAGGCCCAATATCTTTTTCCAACATCACTAGTTTTATTTTAATTTTATTTTCATGTTTTTGTTTTTGACTTTCTATGTTGCATCTGTCCTGTGCTGCATTTTTTTTTTTAGATTGCAAAAGGAACTCCAAGCATATTTTTTTGCCACTAAAATCTATATATTTGTGTATATTTGCCAGATATTTCTTGTAATATAACTTTAGTAGGAAAACTTGACCACTTTGACCTGTCAAAGATGCAATTTTTTGGCAATAAAATGTTAATATTGTTCATATTTTAGACAGTAAAGCATTTGAGGGCTTTTAGATGTGGCTTTTCAGTTGTCTGATCAAAATGGGTTCTGTACAGTCAGGCAGGAAAGGAGAGGACTGCATGCTGTGCATTTTAAAGGCTGTATTTCTGCAGGGAGGTGCATTTCATACAAGTTAAAAGATAACGTCCAAATCGAAAATTCAGACCTGGAGCACTTCCTTCTGGTTTTAATATGAGTCACATCTTCTGTCCTAAAATACAGATTTCCTAATGTGACCATCATAAGTATGTAAATATGATTGTATGCAAATGTTATTCCAGATCAGGTTTAAAATACACCACTGAATTTTATATAGCCAATCTACTCCATTTCTCTGCCAACAGAAACACATTCATAGTGGTGTTTTTCTTAGATTGCCTTTAAATCCTGACATACCGTAATTGAGGCTTTAAATCTGAACTTTTACTCGCTGAAAGTAAGGAGCGAAGCAAATTGGTGTGATTCTCATAAATGTCAGCCAGCTGCCTTATTTTGTGCCATTCACTGCAACGCTGGCGCAGAGAGCGATTAGAGAACCTAGAGGCAATAACTACCTGTTTGTGTCATGAGAAATTTACAGATGGATTTTTCGGAGTAAGTATATCATCATGTCCCTCATTTTGTCTTCATTTCCAGGTCAGTTAAAATCTGTTATGGAACATGTGCTGGAATTTGCTGTTTGCGAGCTGACTAAAATTGTGGAAGACAGCTTTGACGACCTGCTCTCGGAGTTCACCAAGAAGGAGCGAGAAAACCAGATATTGAGAGAGCAGTTACAGGACAAGAACATAGTGGAGGACAATGATATGGTTGCTGTGGAAACGGAGGACCACGAAAATGACTCTGCCTCGCCTAGCAGTTCCAAAACGGAAAAGCAAGAGTCTAAAGGCCTGCAGAACAAGTCACCCAAAAAAGAGTGGGAAAAGGAGCAAACTGAAACCACAAATGGTACAATGTGTTTTATTATCTAGATTAGTTGGTATTTAGAATGTGTATACAAAAGCTTGGAGTCTGTAAGATGCTTTTGAAGAATCTTTATGGTCACGAAAGCTGCATTTATCTGATAAAAACACAGTAAAACAGTAATATTGAAAAATATGATTAAATATAAACAATTACAAGTTTCATTTTTAAAATGTAATTTATTCCTGTGATGAAAAGCTAATTTTTTACATCATAACGCCAGCCTTCAGTGTCACATGATCCTTCAGAAATCATTGTAATATGCTGATTTGATGCCTAAGAAAACCTATACATTTTTCTCAGGATTCTTTTATGAATATAAAGAACTTCATTTATTTTATTTTATTTTATTTATTTATTTATTTTTTTGGTAACATAAAGGTTTTTAGTATCACTTTTTACTGACGGGATGCATCCTTGCTGAATAAAAGTATTAATTTCTTTAAAAAAAACAAAAAAAAAAAAACAGTAACACTTTATTTTTAAGTCCACTTCCAGAACAAAATTAACAGATAATGTACTCACCCCCTTGTCATCCAAGATGTTCATGTCTTTCTTTCTCCAGTCGTAAAGAAATTGTTTTTTTAAGAAAACATTTCAGCATTTTTCTCCATATAATGGACTGCTATGGTGCCCTGAGTTTGAACTTCCAAAATGCAGTTTAAATGCAGCTTCAAACGATCCCAAATGTGGTTGTAAGCGATCCCAGCCGAGGAAGAAGGGTCTTATCTAGCGAAACGATTGATTATCTTCATAAAAATAATACAATTTATATACTTTTTAATGTCAAACGCACGTCTTGTCTTACTCTGAATGAACTCTGTTTTTGTTCCGGTTCATGACAGTTAGGGTATGTCGAAAAACTCCCATTTCGTGTTTTCCCTCAACTTCAAAATCGTCCTATATCGTTGTTTAACCTTTTTTGTTAAGGGTGTTTGATCTTCTTTGCATGTTCACTTTGCAAAGACTGGGTCGGCACTTCTGCAGCGATGTAGGATGATTTTGAAATGATTAAGTTACGGGAGAAAATATGATTGGAGTTTTTTGACATACCCTAACTGTCTTGAGCCAGAATACACAGAGTTCAGGGAGAGCAAGACAAGACAAGCGTTTGAGATTAAAAAGCATTTAAATTGTGTTTTTTTTTTTTTTTTTTTTTAAATGAAAATAACAGATCGTTTTGCTAGATAAGACCCTTCTTCCTCGGCTGGGATAGTTTGAAGCCGCATTTTAACTGCATTTTGGAAGTTCAAACTCGGGGCACCATATCAGTCCATTATATGGAGAAAAATCCTGAAATGTTTCCCTCAAAAAACACAGTTTCCTCACGGCTGAAGAAAGAAAGACAAGAACATCTTGGATGACAAGGGGCTGAGTACATTATCTGTAATCTTTTGTTCTGGAAGTGAACTTCTCCTTTAACTAGGTTCTTATTAGTATGCATATTACTAGAATATTAGCCATTTATTAGTACTAATTAAGCACATATTAATCCCTTATTCTACATCCCTAATCCTACCCAGTACCTAAACTTAACAACTACCTGAATAACTATTAATAAAAAGCAAATTAGCAATTTATTGAGGGAAAATTCATTGTTAATAGTAAATAAGTGTTCCCTATTCTGAAGCGTTATAAAAATCATACTGAGCCCGGTTGTGTAAAGTTGGATGAAATCAATACTTTTTGTGGGAAAAATTGATGAATGCCCATTGATAGCATTGTTTATTTGCATACGCTGAAATTGGCATATGCTGTCTGTTGTTTTAGCGATCCGTTCCCTAAAAGAATTATGAAAACTAGGTAACTATGCAAGTCCTATCCACTTTATTTTTCCCGTAAAAATGGGTATGGCCATTTGTAAATTTTATGGGTCTGGCTTCCGGTCTCATCCGCATCCAGCTATTTTTAGCTGTACAAAACAGCTTGTTTTGCTGCTTGACATTGCAAATTGGTGTGTCTTACCATATTATTTTAATGTATTATTTTAATTATGAACATACTGGTTTGTAGTGCAGTTTTACCGTTTACTGCACATTGTTATTCTTCTCATTATTTCCCTATTGCTAATAATGAACCGTTTGCACTTGCGTCACAATTTGGTCAGTTACCCGGATACGCAGCCATATTGGAGATACTCGTATGTAAACAACAGCATGGATTGCACAGTTAATGTACTACTGAATATGTTGTTCTGCTAATTTATGCTGTCTAAACCACCGAAAAAATGAGTGGAAGCTGCTAAATCATATAGAGAAGGACTTAGTAAGCAGGAAAGGGTGCAATATTTTGACAAGCTAATGTTAATAGGTGATAAAGATGCGTACAAGCAGTATTTAATAAGATATTAGCCCAATATTTCACCTACTTGACTTGAAATGGTAAGAACAAACACAAATGTTGTCAAAGATTCTTCCCCTGGAAATCCTAGCTTAGTTTGGCCAACCACAAACACATTTTGTTCCTCAGACAGTTTTTTTTTTTTTTTTTTTTTTTGCACTCTTGTCCTTGATTTGTTATAACTTTTGGCAGTCTATAGTACTCCAAATGTTTTTCCCGGTCCGACTGATTAATAAAGCCCAAAACATGACAATAATTGACCATTTTCAGCAGCAATAATCAGCAAAAGATGCGAGTTTCACGAAAATATGTTTCGTTCGGTTCAGTGGCACTGTTTCACGTTGATGGCGTGTGAAAACGCTCTATAAGACTCGGTCTTAATTTTTCATAGAAGGCATGTTTGTGATGGAAAAATGACCGTTAGTTAATTTAAATATTGCTGTTGTTCAAAAGCTGATGTAAAATGGTGACTGACTGTTCAATATAATATGCCCAGTGTTCAAACACAGTATTAGACCAAAGTTTAATTTCTCCTTTTATTGACGTATTCATTATATTGGCATGCCTCCGTTTATTATTCAACCAGACAGACCAGAAACAAAAGTACTTTATTGTTTTGCCATCTGTTCTTTGGGTTTCATTCAAAACTCTATTTTTAAGCTGTTATGTAAAACAAAGCAGACCAGGCCAACGATTCGGCTCACAGTAAACGTCTTGTTTTCTGACAGGCAGTGCCTGCATTGCAGGTAGTTATGGAATAATAATGATCTTGTTTTTTTTCAGTTGTTTTAACAATGCAATTTCATTTTAACAAGCTACTGTTGTTGCTTTCAAATGCAAAAATTGATTTACAAAATGTCCTAGGTATTTAAAAGCAAATTCTGCATTATTTACGAATTAATTCCAGCTGGTAAATTAGCAAGCAAAGTTTACTCGGATTTCCAGTTTAGTTCAGTGTATAATCCTGATTGGAGTTAATTCAACCTGAAAAATAAGTTATGGTTTTCCCTTCAACAGAACCAGACAAGCAGACTGTCATTGCAGTGGCTCAGGACTGGGTGCCCATCCTGGACAAAGTTTTCGGGCAGAAGTGGTGCAGTGACCTCTGGCAGATCAAAGAGGTCACCACCAGTAAAGAGGAGCGCACCGGGCTGAGCTCGGGTCCGATGACCGACATGGACAGCCTAATTCGAGAGACGCTCATGCCGTCTTGCTTGGCCACTCAGAGGAAGCTGGAGCTTGAGGTGGGGCATCCGCCCTGGTTGCAGATAGACGATATGGAGGTTGTTTCTCTATCTTCAGAGACGCAAAGCATTCCTGTCATCAGCTCCACAGGTAGGTGGCGCTGTGCTCATCTGCTAATCTGGATGACATAATCCAATACCAAAAATTAACTACTTGTAATCAGAGTAACATATGTGCATAATCAGATTACAGTTACTTTTTTATTGATTACACTATTACAAATTAACACAATGGCAGTAAATTAATCATCATTTATTGATTCTCCTCAATTCTTCTTTTTTCTCTTTTAGTTTAGTTATTTAAATAGGGATGTAACAATGCGCCTCGAGCTGGGTGGAAAATCAATAAAAATATGTGATGATTCAAGTCGGTTGAAATGTTAAATGAATCATGCAGCAGTTGGTGGTTTATATTAATGTATCTTTGAGAAGAACTGACTATCTTCAGAAAAGTTTAGATGGTATTTTTTCATCTTGCCTCTTTTCAGTGCATATTAATGTAGTGTTTACAAGTGCAGTGCTGTTTTGTTTACAGTGGTAACCAAGGAAACACTATATTGCAACTGTTCCATAAGAGCCACCTGCTGTCAGTGAATGAATTTAAGTTCTCGTTCAGTGCGTCTGCTGTTTTTAGTTCTGATGTTTTATGTAGTATAATTTCACAATGCTAAATTCTGTTTTTGCTTTAAATTTTAATTTAAACCAAAAAACATGTATGCAGCATCTTTGTTTGGATTGTGATTACAATGCAGTGGTTGTCTCTAATTGTAAATGTAAAGTGCACAAGCAAACCCCTAGTTTTCTTAAATGAAACGATCTCTTTTATTTGTCTTTGATCTTATTTGATTTGGGATTTGCTTTAAAATATTTACATTTTTACAAAGAAATGTGCAGCACTTTGTCTAAGAAATAATACAAGGAGCCCTTTTCATTTACAATTTGTTAAATCTCATTTTGTTAAAATCGTATAAAATCAGTATTGTGAATCGTATCCCATCTATGGATGTAACGATATGAAATTTTTTTATCACGATTACAGTGACCAAAATTGTCACGGTTATCAGTATTATCATGGTATTGTTAAAATGTGCAGGAAAGGTTTGAAAAGTACTGATGCATAAATCATTTCACCAAGTTTTATATTTAAAATCAACAAAGAACAAATAAAATGACTTTTTGTTTGCATAAACAATAAAACAATAACATTACCAGTGATGTCCGGATTTTAAATGACAACAGTTGATCTAATAAATTCTTCGAAATGTTCAAATAAAGCTTTGAAAAGGTTTCATAAAATGGTAAACCTCACATTTTAGCATTTAAATAGAGAAAAGGGTTAAGGCAAAATTAAGAAATGATTATGTATTTTATCTGCTCCAATAATTCTAGATACCTAATTCTGTCTGTTTTTGCCAGACAAAAACTGCACACACAGGCTGAATGTAAATGTAAGTCTCTGTAAATCCACTCTCTATCACTAGGTGGCGCTTGGAGAACAGCAAAATTACAGCTGTTTTCTGTAAACTCTGTGAATAAAACAGCATTGCGATTTAAGAACACTATTTTATTAGGTATACCATGGAGCGAAGATGAAAACAAAATTCCATCTAATCTTTTCTGAAGACAATTAGATCCTTCAGAGGTACATTCATTTAATTAGTTCTTTCATATATTCATTTATATAATTCTGTCAGCACCCTTTTAAAACCTCCCAGCTTTCCGTCATGCTTTCACACAATACAAAACTACGTGCTTTGCGCACATTAACTTTGCTTTATGCTGGAGAGTATATTTGAAGAGTTTGGTTCCAAAATGCTATAAATCCATTTTGATTAATTTGAGTAAAAATGTGTTTTCTTTACCAAGAAAGTGGCAAGATGAAAACCACTATTTTCTGTTTTAAACTTTCACATAGCTTCTTTAGGTTATAATAACATTAAAAATTCAAATCTAGATTTTGATTTTTCAAAGATTTATTATAAAAACTGATTATTTTTTCCCGAAATGCAATAAATCCATTAGGGGTCTACGCTTACTTTTCTTTTTAGAGAAAGTATAAGTGATGGAAGGAGATGGCATAAGTGCAATCAAATTCATAAACTCTTGTTGAGATTAATGTTTTAAATATACAATTTTGAACATAGAAATATAAAATGATTTTAATAACTAAAAAGAAGATAAAAATGAAATACTGCCAGTAGGTGGCGGTAAGTCACTGATTTAATTTCTGAATCATATTCATTTGATTCGTTCGAACAGCTGATTAATTCAGGAATAAAGCAAGTGACTCTTTTTATGAATGGGTAATTGATTCATTGACTCACTAAAAAAACGCACGTTTATTCGTAAACAAAACACCGTTGTGTTTGAATGGAGATGCGCAGGGGCTCAGCTGTGACTTTGTTTCAAACGATTTTTGAAGATGAGATGAGCAAAATCAGGCAATAGTGTTATAGTCAGACAATGTAAGTCACTTAATATTAACTTCTTGATTATTTAATTGTTGCATTAAATCAATATCTCATTTACAAACTCCCTTAAAAATCATTAAAAGATGTCACTCATTTTAGTTCATCGCAATCTCACAATTATATTCAACGAAACTCTCTACACTGCACAATGAATCTCTTATTTACACTCTCTCTACACTTTGTTTATGAAAGGATTCGTTAGATATGTCTGTGATACATTACTCAACGTTGAAAACTATGGATGCGGGGTGTATTCAAAGCGCTGCCTTTAGTGTTTACAATGCGTGAAATGGTGCGCGAAAAAAAAGGGAGAAAACATGACAGAATAACACGGTGGATATCGCATTTTGCGTAAAATTAAAAACTGCCTTATCAAAACCGACCAGATACAATACTGATTTTGGCAGGAACTCAATTTTGTAAAAAATGGCATTTATCGCGTTTTGGAACCAAACTCTTCATTTATTCTCAGTTGTTCAAATCATGGTATTTGAATATGGTTTTATTGATAATTAAAATATGAAACGGTAATACTAACCGTGGGAAATTTTATCATGATTTATCGTCAAATCGGTTATCATTCCATTCCTAAATGAGTATAGCGCAGGGATAGGCAACGTCGATCCTGGAGTGCCGATGACCTGCAGAGTTAGTTTCAACTCTAATCAAACACCTGAACAAGCCAATCAAGGTCTTCAGGATTACTAAGACTACAAGCAGGTGAGGGTTTTTTTTCAGGGTTGGAACTAAACATCGGCACTCCAGGACTGATGTTGCCTATCCCTGGTATAGTGAATCGTTACATCCCTAAACTTTAATAATTTAACAGCACACATGCACGTTTACAGATGTTGGTTAATGGTCACATTGACATGCAGGTAAACAAATAAAATATTTTTAGTGTCCAAGTGTTTCAATTATTTTTATTTTACATTTTAACTTAATTATTAGATTTTTTTATTAACTCATAATCCAACTGCAGTTATTACATTTAAGCCAGCTTTGAAAAACCCTGGTGTAATCTAATGTTTAATGCATTTTAATGCAAAAAGAAATCTTTTTTTTTTTTTTTTAATTTATTATTTTTTTAAATATCAATGTGGTACATTTTAAAGAATTAGTTCACTTTCAGAATAAAAATTTACTGATAATTTACTCACCCCCATGTCATCCAAGATGTTCATGTCTTTCTTTCTTCAGTCGAAAAGAAATTTCTATTTGCACATTTCTATTTCGTTTTTATATACGTACATTTATAGTACACAGCTCGTACATTTTTCTGCCATCGGATGAGAACGTAATTATTACGAAAACGATTATTTATTTTTGATAATTATTTTTTCATTTCAGTTAGTTTTTCAGTAACTGTTGTTAGTTTCGTTTTGTTTTAGTTTTTCATTTATTTTGTTATTTTTCTTTTATTTCAGTTTACGAAAATGTTTTTTGACCAATTGTTTTCATGTTAGTTTTACGAAAATAACCTTGGTACTGACCCAGTGTTTACAAAGTGAATGTGCAAAGAAAGTCATACGCCCTTTACAAAGGTGACGTCTGACAGTTTTAAAGTTTGAAGAGAAAGTGATATGGTGTTTTTCACCCTACCTTACATTTTTGAACCGAAATACACCAAAGGGCTAACTGTGCAATGTGTGAAGATGCACATGCACATCGCAGAGCTAGTGCAAGATGAGCATTTGTGGTTAAAAAGGATATAAATGTAATTTTTTTTTCTTTTTTTTTTTTTAAATTTATTTATTTTTAGAAAATGACCAATTATTTCACTAGATAAGACTTATTTCTCATCTGGGATCATGTAGATCCCTTTGAAGCTGCATTGAAACTGTAATTTGGACCTTTAACCCCTTGATCCCCATTGAAGTAAAAAATCCTGGAATGTTTTCCTCAAATTCCTTAATTTTTTTAAAGAAAGAAAGACATGAGCATTTTGGATGACATGGGGGTGAATAAATTGGGTTTTTTTATTATATTGAAAGTGAAATAATCCTTTAATGGTAAGGGTGTAACAAGCCTTTTAAAAGTAATCTAAAAAGTAATCAGATTACATTTGTAACTACTGTAATCTGTGATCAGTACAATTTGTAAGTCATCTATCTATTACTAAACACTGCTATAATTTGAAATCATACCAACGTTTTAAGTCGCTGTCTTTTTATATACAGGCGACGACTCTCAAATCAGATCCCCGTCGATGTTGCAAAGGCTCCTGACGCTCCCTTCCCAGCTGCTCGAGGATGACGAAGAGTCCATGGATGCTGTTCCCAGTCAGGAAGTGTCCACAGACCAGGCTGATTCGCAAGTCGACACAGGTTCAAAGAGTAACCAGACGAATAAAAAAAAGGACGAAGAGGATGAAGAGGAGGAAGACGACGAAGACGACGACGAGATGACGGACAGGTGCGAGTCCATGAAACACAAAGGTAGGAGGAAATCCCATGCTTGCAAAGAGTGCGGCAGGAAGTTCAGTCGAGCGCATCTTCTCAGAGCCCACCGACAAACGCACGAGGAGACGCCCAACCGATGCCCGCAATGTGGAAAGAGCTTCTCCCAGGCTTCAAGGCTGCAGGCTCACTTACGGACGCACACAGACAAAACGATATGAGAGCGTGTAAATGAAAGAAAAATTTGTGAGGTTTTCCAGGGATTGTTGCTTTTCGAAGCAAGTCCGGCTTTCAAGTTCATTTCAAGTACAGGTGAAGGAAATGCAAGAAGCGTGTAACCTTTTTTGCTGGTTTGAAGGTACACCGAGGTAAACGGATGAGTCATCCGACACAATTCAAGATGTTTTTACTTTCATTACATTTCCCTAATTTTTGGGATTATTGGAAGAAACACATACCAGTAACAACAAGCTGTGTACGCAGTGTAAATATCAAAGTAGGGCTGTACAGACCATCACAATAACGACTGAAGAATTTCCTTTTTCCATTGGGTGTTTTTTCATAACACAAGTTTTAAAAGATCTTTATCTGTAAGATCTGTAAATATATTAAACACGTTACATGAAGATGTCGTTGAAAAGGAGGTCCCTAGTTGATAGGTCCCTTGCAGCATGCTGGTCTTGTTTCTTTTTACAACCTTTCGAATGTGATCAAACGAACCAGAGATAGCGTAACACGTCTCCTGCGATCAAATTTACCCTTTTTTCATATGTCCTTACTGACTTAATATTCAACATGAAATACCTCTTATGTTCAGATGTCATACTGGATTTTTATATAATCAAAGTCTCGACTTGGGTGTCAGATTCTAGATGTTTTCTTCAACCTTTCGCCATGGATCGAGGATGGGTTACAGTTTTCGACTTGAACTTGCACACTTGTCGTCGATCGCATGACGCGCACAACCAAGGATATCTTCAAGAGGCGAGAAGTCTGAAGAGGAGATGACGAAAAATGCATCGAAATGGTTATTGGAAAGAAACTTGAAGTTCTCAACTGTTCATATTCTTGTTTCAGTGACTTTAAAAGAGGATCTGACTTCCTTAGCATCCTCAACTAGGGTAGCGTCTTCCTGTACTGTTTGCGTGAAGTGTTCGCATGGCTCTACATCTTGAACTTTGGAGAAATGTTCAGTTGCTGTCGTGAGATTTGGTTTTGTGGCATAAAAAAAAACCTAATCTGATCTGAATATGGAGTCTTCCTAATGGAAGTTATCTACCATTTCCAGAAAGGCAGACGGATCCTGCACTTACAGTTTTTACCCTATATCAAAGCGATCACTAACAACGGAGTCCCACCTGTTACGCACATTCCCATTCTTGACACTGAAGTTTTACAATATCTCTGTCAGTAATAGGCATGATGGGGAGAAAAAAAAGTACAAGGTGTTACTGTTTCTTCTTGGATCAATACCTCATCAATGGGACCATATTGTTCGGGACTTCTGCAATATCAGGAGTTCAGGTCCTGCTCAAAAAATAAATAAATAAATGAAAAAACGTTTACAAATAGAACAGGACCGGCCAGTTGGCCTGCTTATTATTTGATTGTGCATTTAAAAATGTGGCTTATTTTGTTTTATGCTACCTAGTATATCCCTGTAGGAAGGTACCAAGAATTTGTGACCCAAAGATTACAATGAAGGGAAACCATACGTACTTTTTCGACCATACAAACTTTTTTTTTTTTTTTAACAATATAGGCCATTAATTTTTACATTATGAACCCCAAGCTTCTTTTCAGATGTATTGAGTATCTTAACTTCATTAGTAGACTGTAATGAAGTGCATCATTTGTTTAGTGCCTAGATTTAACCGTTCAATAAGCTGATTTTGTAGGTGTTGGTAAGGACTGAAAGGTTAATTCGTTGTTTAGCACCCAGCCTTTGTTAAAAACTTCCTTCTTTTTTGTGCTTTGTGCTTTCACCAGAACAGTCAACTCTAGATATTGTACTAGTTCTCTTTAATTATGTTATGGCTAGTCAGTTCTGACTTATGTGTAATTGCATATGTTAAAATGTTTCATTGATTCAGACTGCCAGGAGAAATACTGGAAAGGGACAGTTCACCCCAAAACATAAAACAATGAAAACATAATGACAGAATTTTCATTTTTGACTTAATCTATTTAAAGGGATAGTTAACCTACACTTTTAAAAAATGCTGGGTTAAAAAAAAAACAATCATTTTTGGGTTATTTGGCAACCCAGCGCTCTGTAAATATTGGACAGAACACATGCTGGGTTATTTACATATATATACACACATTAAACCATGTGCTGGGTCAGTTAACCCATTAAAGGTTTTTCATTTGAAATAATAAAAATGTACTCTAAAATCTGTTCATATGCAATATTATTTTATACAATGTCAAGTCTTTTACAATCATAAAATATTCAAAACCATTCAGGAAAGGTTTTAGGATTAATGACCACTGACCACAAAATGACCACTGAAAAATGTAACCAGTTTTAACTGGTTGGGCACAGACTACCCAACATTAGGTTACACTGACCCAGCACTGTGACCCAGTGCATTTGCATTGACAGTAAAAATTACCCAGCAGCTGAGTTACAGAAAAACTACTGAAACCCCGCCTGGGAAATAATTTTTTTAAAAAAAGAAAACCAATAAAATTACCCAACAGGCTGAACCCTGCATTTGGGTTAAAATAATAATAATAATAATAATAATAATAATAACCCAGCATTTTTTTTAGCATCCAGAAAAACTACCCCAGCACCTGGATAAAAATACTCAAAATAACCAAATAAAATGACCCAACAGGCTAAACCCAGCATTTTTTTCAGCATCCAGAAAAACTACCTTGCACCTGGGTAAAAAATATTCAAAATAACCAAATAAAATGACCCAACAGGCTAAACCCAGCATTTTTTTCAGCATCCAGAAAAACTACCCAGCACCTGGGTAAAAAATATTCAAAATAACCAAATAAAATGACCCAACAGGCTGAACCCAGCATTTTTTGAACATCCAGAAAAACTACCTAGCACTTGGGTAAAAAAAAATATAAAAAATGACCCAACAAGCTCAACCCAGCATTTGGGTTTAAAAAAAAAAAAGAATTTTTTTTAACATCCAGAAAAACTACCCAGCACCTGGGGAAGAAATGTTAAAAACAACCCAATAAAATGACCCAACAGGATGAACACAGCATTTTTTTTTTATCATCCAGAAAAAACTACCCAGCACCTGGGTAGAAATATTAAAAATAACCCAATAGAATGACCCAACAGGATGAACCCAGCATTTTTTATTATCCAGAAAAACTACCCAGCACCTGGAAAAATAACCCAATAAAATGACCCAGCAGGTTGAACCCAGCATTTGGGTTAAAAAAAGAAATATAATAATAATAATAATAATAATAATAACCCAGCATTTTTAGCACCCAGAAAAAAACTACCCAGCACCTGGGAAAAATGGTAAAAACAACCCAATAAAATGACCCAACAGGCTGCACCCAGCATTTTTTATCATCCAGAAAAACTACCCAGCACCTGGGTAAAAATATTAAAAATAACCCAATAAAATGACCAAACAGGATGAACCCAGCATTTTTTATTATCCAGAAAAACTACCCAGCTTCTGGAAAAAAAATTAAAAATAACTCAATAAAATGACCCAGCAGGCTGAACCCAGCATTTTTTATTATCCAGAAAAACTACCCAGCTCCTGGAAAAAAAATTAAAAATAACCCAATAAAATGACCAAACAGGATGAACCCAGCATTTTTTATTATCCAGAAAAACTACCCAGCTCCTGGAAAAAAAATTAAAAATAACCCAATAAAATGACCCAGCAGGCTGAACCCAGCATTTGGGTTAAAAAAACACACAAAAAACCCAGCATTTTTAGAGCCCAGAAAAACTTCCCAGCACCTGGGTAAAAATATTAAAAATAACCCAATAAAATGACCCAACAGGATGAACCCAGCATTTTTTATCATCCAAAAAAAAACTACCTAGCACCTGGAAAAAATGTTAAAAATAACCCAATAAAATGACCCAGCAGGCTGAACCCAGCATTTGGGTTAAAAACAAATAACTCCACATATTTAGGGTTTCAGAAAAACTACCCAGGCACCTGGGTAAAAATATTAAAAATAACCCAATAAAATGACCCAACAGGCTGAACCTAGCATTTGAGGTTAAAAAAAAAAACAGCATTTTTTTTTTTAGCGTGAAGCTAACCATTGCTCATCCTCAAGTTCTTGTTGAACACAAAAGAAGATATTTTGATAAATGTTGGTAATCAAACAGTTGCCAGGAGCCATTGACCTCCGTAGTATGGAAAAAATACCATACAAGCAGCTGTTTGGTTACCAGAATTCTTCAAAATGTCGTCTTTTGTGTTCATACAGGTTTGGAACGACATGATGGTGAGTATGTAATGACACAATTTTCACTTTTATTTTTCGGTCATCTATCGCTTTTAGCTAATTACAGCTTATTACAGTTAATTAATCCAAACAGACTAAACAGGAACTGGTAATATTAGTAGGAGTAACAATATTATGGTACATTTCCATTTGTTCTGGATTACAAAAAGCAATTTAAATGAATATTGAAGGACTTGAATTTTGCATTCGACTTAATGCAATTAAACGCCCCATGTACGCCCATCTATTTATGACCATGAATTATAGAAACTTAGCATGTAAAATCGCTTCGGGCCACAGATATTTATTCAGTTAGTACTGGCGAATGTGTGATGCAGTCTCTTGTAAAAATGACATTACAACTTTGTGCAGTATGTTTGTTTGCGTGTGCGCGTCTGCAGCCACTGACTTTCCTTGAAGTGCATCATGATAACTCAGTTGACCGGCATTAATACCCTGCACTTGTTATTTTATTATTTTGTAACCTTTTTTTATGAAGCAAAATGAACTGCAACTTTCTGCCAAACAGTCCGAAACGTGAGCTTTGTGATGCAGTCCAACATTCGCCCAGAGAACTGCATTATTGTAATGAACTACTTGAGCATTTTGGTGTTTTATGTAATGCATGATGATTCCTTTTAGCGGTTTTGCTACTTTTTTTAAGAATCTTTATTGCCGTGTGTTGACAACAGTAACAGACCAATTGGATCAACTCTTTTCCATGGATTGTGTTTATTAGTTTTATGTTACAGCATAGTAGCTCTGAGTAGATTATAGAGTTCCGCATTTGACCAATAAATGCCAAGTATTACTTTTGTATCTTTTCTTTCCTTTTTATTTTTTACTCCAGTATATATTTTGCACTGTTTTCCTGTTACTTCATACATCCATACCTCATTTTTGTTGGTAGTCTGAATGCATTGCTCAGCTCATTACCTCAGGACTTGTTCACATAGTTCTTAGCATATTTATGGCGAAAGCAAATACAAAAGCTCTGTTAAATTTAGGTTTACATTTGTAATATTTTTTTTTATTGAAATAGAAATCTCTAAATTGGGGGAAAAAAAATAAGTGATGGGGTGATTAATGAAAACTTTCTATTTAATTCATGTTGTTAACTTACAGAAAATGCACATTGTGATCCAGGTAATGAACCACATACAACAGAGAAATCAATACTAAATATTTTCCTTTCAATGTTGCACAAAATCTGGTCAACTCTATAGGGAAGTTGTGTATTTTTTTTTTTTAATCTCCTAGGAATGCCTGTTGTTGTAACCAGCATTTAATTTTTACTCCTTTTCAAAAAAATGATTTGACCTATCACTGAATTGTCTTTTAATGTGACTGGAAGTAGTTGTACATTTGAATTATGGCAATACATTAAAAAGGTTGAATATTGCATCAATTACATGCTTTGTCATTTTTCATTCCGAGTCATAAATTGTATCATTCATAAAATCTGCTTCCTTCACTTGCACCAGCACAATAGTAGAGGGTGTTTACCTCTCAGATGGGATCACTAGAGATGAATGTTTTTCGTAAACCTGGATGCACAGATGTGCAAAAGGCAACCAATTAAATGGCCTTAGGTTTTTTTAGGCTTTCTAAAGTCCGCCAGCTAGATGCAACTTGAAAAAGCCTTCCTGTTTGATGCTATTGTGATGTTCTAAGCAGTTACAGCTGTGTGACACTTGCAGTTTGATTCGTATCAGTTGTGGAAATCGCTGCACACTGCAGTGTGTAAGGCGCACCTTTACTGCAAACGTACAGGATGACTAAACAGTATATGTGCTCCTATTTTCTTTTTAAGGAAATAGTTCACCCCAAAATGAACATTTTCTCATCCTCATGGCATCCAAGATGTAGATTAGTTTGTTTCTTCATGGTAACAGATGTTGAGAAATTAAGCATTGCATCACTTGCTCACCAATGAATCCTCTGCAGTGAATGGGTGCCGTCAGAATGAGAGTCCAAACAGCTGATAAAAACATCACAATAATACACAATTCTCTTGTGAAGTAGTCTTGTGAAGAAAAAAGCTTCTTGTCTGTAAGGAATTCATGATGTCGTTTTAACTTTAAACTGTTGCTTTTGGCTTGAATACAAGTCCATAATCCATAATAACACTTTGTCCAGTGAAAAAGTACATCTGCTGTTGTCCTCTCACATCAAAATCCACCTTTGTATTTGTTTCGAACTGTGCATATCTGTTCATATTTCTCTCCTGATTCAGACGAGCCATGTTTTTCACTGGCTTTTTTTTCTTCACAAGAAATTAACTGATAGACTGGCGTGGTGTGAATTACTTGTAGATTATTGTGATGTTTTTATCAGCTGTTTGGACTCTCATTCTGACGGCACCCATTCGCTGCAGAGGATCCATTGGTGAGCAAGTGATGCAATGCTACATTTCTCCAAATCTGTTCTGATGAAGAAACAAACTCATCTGCATCTTTAGTGGCCTGAGGGCAAGTAAATTTTAGGCAAATTTTAATTTTTTGAGTCATAACTTTTGCATAAGAAAATTTTTCTTTGTCAAAGCCAATTTAAATCCTCTGTGGTTCAGTGTTGTAAACAATAAAACACGAAAACGATCAATGAACACTTTTATAGGCACTGTAAAGTAAGCTACAGAAATCTCTTCCCTTTTAATGGTGATTGATTATATCTCTCTTCTCATGTCTTACTGCCTATTAAACTTTTGAATTGGTCTCCACATGGCCCTTTTTGTCTAAATGGTTCTTTATAGAACCATTTAGACAAAAAGGTTCTTTTATAGCATCGTGAAGCACCTTTATTTTTAAGAGTGTATATTTTTAATGTATATAATACAATACAGTTATATTAAAAATATGCATAATTCATTTTAAGGTAACCCTTTACAATAAGGTTCATTAGTTAACATTAGTTAACTACATTAGTTAACATGAACTAAGAATGAACAACACTTCTACAGCATTAGTTAATGCACTGTGAACTGACATGAACAAACAATGAACTATTTTTATTAACTAACATTAACAAAGATTAGTAAATAGTGTAATAAATGTATTGTTCATTGTTCATGTTAGTTAATACATTAATGTTAACAAATGACACCTTGTCGTAAAGTGTTACCCATTTTATAATTCATATTTCATTCACTACATGTGACCCTGGACCACAAAACCAGTCATAAGTCGCATGCGTGTATTCGTAGCAATAGCCATACATTGTATGGGTTAAAATTATAGATTTTCTTTATGCCAAAAATTATTAGGATATTAAGTAAAGATCATGTTCCATGAAGATATTTTGTAAACTGCCTACTGTAAATATATCAAAACTTAATTTTTGATTAGTAATATGCATTGCTAAGAACTTCATTTGGACAACTTTAAAGGCAATTTTCTCAATATTTTGAATTCTTTTTTTTTTTTTTTCGGTATTTTTTTTTTTGCACCCTCAGATTCCAGATTTTCAAATAGTTGTATCTCGGAGAAATATTGTCCTATCCTAACAAACCATACATGAAAAGCTTATTTATTCGTCTTTCAGATGATGTATAAATCTCAAAATTTCTTGTAAATGTACCCTTTTGACTTTTTTTTTTATTTTTTTTTTTGGCAATTTTGCATTGTCCTTTTTGTCCTTGTATATCATGCACAAAACAACAAATATCAATTCCTTTTACATGCATTTCTTTAAAAAAATTCAATTTCACTGCTTGCTTTTAATTATGGTAATATTTTGCACAATAAATTATTTTGCATTATATTTTCTGAATAGAAGGATTCATATTGTAGGACTTTTATGCATAAAGGTAATACATTTCTGTTAACAGAAAAACTATTTTCCATTTATTATTAACATATATATATTGCATATATATATATATTTTTATCTTACAGTGTCACAACTTCTTTCTAGAGAGGTGCTTTTGAAAACAATCACATCTGGTTCCAGTAAGTTAAATAAATATATAAATATAAAAATACAATAACATAAGATACAAAAAAAAAAATAATTCAGTTTGTGCAGATTATGTTTTATTTTTATTTCACGATTCATCATAAAACAATAGCAATTACACATTTTATTACGTATCCGTAGTCCTTTTTTATTACTAAGCATTTTTATTGGATTCCGTTTCGTATTTTTCTCTGATCACTGGTTATATTTTACATACGTACTATTATGCATGAAAAGAATTGACACTCTGTTTTTTACAACCCCTTTGTTCTGTGCAATGGAATGCAGGTCTCATCATTTACATATCATCGATTAATAACAACTGTGCATTATCCATCCACTCCATAACAACTGTGGAGTGTCCGAGCATGTGATTCTCCTCTCTAGTAGTCCTGAGCTTTTGTTA
This sequence comes from Cirrhinus mrigala, assembly GCA_036247105.1. Lineage (NCBI taxonomy): Eukaryota > Metazoa > Chordata > Actinopteri > Cypriniformes > Cyprinidae > Cirrhinus > Cirrhinus mrigala. The sequence goes on from CM070025.1 coordinate 31,675,558, forward strand.
TGAGTAACTGCTAATGTGTCTGCTCCTTTAGAAGATGCATGATAGCATTAAACGATCCAAAGACGCAAATACACATCTGGTTGCACAAAACACCTTTTCTCAGTCCATGCAGATGTTAATTTCATTTCCCCCATCCACGCGTCCACGAATAATACGCACCAAACCGAGTATTTCTAGGAAGTAAACAAAGTAGCTGCTCACTAAACGGTACCGCTGCGCGCGCATTTACATTTTTACGACGGAAGTGCAACGGCTGAAACCCGGAGGAAAGCGACAACGGGAGTGAAAACGAAGCGGAATTAGTCAATGAGAGGGAGGAGAGAGCGAGAGAGAAGGAGTGTGTGCGACAGGGAGGCTGCTGGACGCTGGGGCCGAGGTGGACGTGGCGGGTCCGGCAGGGGTTTGATGTGGGTTCCGCTTACGGCGCGTTGACGGCCGAAAAAAGCAATGAAAAGGTAACCAAAAACCCCGAGGCGTCCTCCCGAGCGGTTTTATTCGCGTTCTGCTATTTTCATCTCTTTTTCCTCCTCCTGTCTCTCCTGATAGGTGGTGATGAGAGTGTGCATGAACCGCGCAAGTCATGCAACTCACCACGTACGCGCTTCTATCGCGGCGAGCGTTTTGCATTGTTATGCAAAGGTGAACGAGTCGATGTTTGCGTTCAAAAGTTGCAGCTGGCTTAACTTTCCCTCAGCGGATCGTTCAGTTGGCTGATGCAGCGACGTTCAGCTACAAACAAGATGGCCACTGGCTCGCACACGCTGAAGCTGTGGCATTTTCACCCTCCTGCCTTTGTATGTGCTTCATCACCACCGCTGGAAACACCGAAACGCGCCCTGCATGCCGATATACCCGCTATTCGTAACCCGTTGTGTGTTCGTATCGCACGTTCTCCGTTCCGGGGCGTCGTGGATTAAAAGGTTCTCTCGTAAGAAAAAAAATGCAAAAGATTTATTGTGTGCAAAAACGCCGCCAGATTCAAGAAAGGCAGCAGAAAAGTGCATGATGCGTGGCGAACTGGCAGAGCTACCTTGACTAGTTGCTTTTCAGTAGAATCGACGCGCTTTTGCGCGTTTTCACACCGCACATTTACGTCAAGTTTCTTTATCTTCTTATTTTTGTTGTCTTTCTGTTTTTCGCCGGCCTAAAATGTGCACTTTCAGACAGTCGGCACACGCAATTACACAAATGCCACGACGTTGTAATTACACAATTATAAGCTTGAATCCCGCGCTTTTGTTTTATTCCCTCACAAATTTGCTTGTTTTGTTTTTTTTAATTGTGTGTGATTCTTTAATAATAAATTCTGATGTGAAGGTCTGGTTGTAATGCTTCTCCAATGTGTCAGATGTGACTTTGACATCTTGACGTGTTGATGCTTATGTCAGGTTATTGTTCTCATGCATATATGCTGTAAGCATTTATTAGTGTTTTGCAGAGCAAAATTATACCAAGGGTTTGTGTAATTTCATGCTTTGCATGAACACGTTTGTCACATGCATTCAAGCACCAGCCATTTTGAAGTACATGCAAAATATCTGATTATGTGAATCAGTGTTTAATTGAGCATTGCTTGGAAGGCTTAACATTTTCCTTTAATGCAGATTCAATTTTGACAGCTGAAGCCATGCACATAGTGCATTGGAGTTATAATGGAATAATTGCATTTATGAAATAAGTGCACATAAATGCCACCATAAAATCTTGATTACCAATGGGAAAACTCTTGAGTTTGTCGATTAAACAATTATGATAGAAGCAAATAGCTTGAGATCATAATAACTTCTGACAATGAAAGTTGAAAGTACTATGTAGTGTGCATGCATTTGTTTATTGTTCACGCATAATAGCAATAAAGCTAGCCAGAAAATACTATTTAGCAGGTTTGTGGCAGACGTGTGACTGAACTATATTTCCCATGATATGATAAAATACACAGATAGAAGCATCAATTACACACCTAGAGCCCTAAGTCTGACCAAAATTACTTGACCATCTAATAATTGTGATGTGTGTTGGTTCTCTTCAAATTATTAATGCATTTTGCACTAGCACAACATGTTCATTTTTAGCAACAATATAAAGTCAAAAATATATGTGACCCTTGACCACAAAACCAGTCATATTTTTTTAAACTGAGATTTATACATCATCTGAAAGCTGAATAAATAGGCTTAATAGCTCATTTGAAAATCTGGAATCTGAGGGTACAAAAAACTCAAAATACTGAGAAAGTCACCCTTGAAGCTGTCCAAATGAAGTTCGTAGCTATGCATATTACTAATCAAAAATTGAGTTTTAATACGGTAGAAAATTGACAAAATATCTTAATTATTTTTGGCAATAATTTTGACCTATACAATGTATTGTTGGCTATTGCTACAAATATACCCGTGCTACATAAGACTGGTTTTGTGGTCCAGGGTCACATATATAAAACTTGCATCATAATGAAATTTTATTAGCATTATTTTTTGGTCAATTAACCTTTCTCAGACTCACTAAATGTATAAAAAACACATTAAGAATACTTATAGTTGTTAATAAAGGCCACACCTCCAATTACACAGCTAATATAGGGGGGAAAAGTTCCAATGCCCATTAAAAACACAATCAAATAAACAATAATTCAACAATTTTACCTCCACAAAAATTTATATTGCCGTAAGTGTACTTCAACAACAGAATTGTTCATTGGGTGTTTAAATGCTGTGCATTGAATTGTTTTTGTCTTTTATTTCCACCCATCCAGGAGACAGGGGAATCGCCGTTGTTCCTAACCCAGGCGGGCAGCAGTGACAATCCCCACTCAGGACCCCGCTTTTATCTCTGTGAAAGTAAGGTATAATACTCATAACAGACCCTTCGGTTGGGTGGTGGAGTAGTTTCCACCAGGATGGCAGAGTTGGAGACAGAATGCAGCGCTTTAGGGCTAAACAATTTGGTGTCGGAGTGCGGCACGCCGCCGCTCGACCCTTTACAAGCTGAGTGCACCACGCCAACCCTGACCATGCTGTCGTCCGAATGTAGCACGCCGACGCTCAGCTCGCTAGCGTCGGAGATCGTGGAGCCCATGGCCATGCTGCCGTGCGTCAAAAGCGAGCCAGACCTCGACCCCATCCGCACGGTGGACCTGTCCGTGATCCAGCCGCTGAGCACGGCCGAGCTGGGCTCCGAACAGATCAAGATGGAGATCAGCGGCCTGGACTACATCAAATCGGAGCACCACAGCGACCTCCATTCCTTCCACAGCACGGAGCTGGACTCCTACAAGTCACACTACGAACCCAGTCTGGTGTTCGACTACATCAGCCACGTCTCGGACAGCTTGGAGTACATCAAGTCGGAACAACATTCGGACCTCCACAGCTACTACGCCAGCGAGCTCGGTGCCATCAAGACCGAGTACGAGCCCAACCTCATGTCCAGCCACATCAAGACTGAGATGAACGGCTTGGAGTCCATTCACATGGCGGAGCTGCGGACCGAGCTCAACAAGCTCCGGCCCGAAACCGTCATCGACGGCATGGGGAAAATGGACTCGGATTTCCAATCGGGAAACCTTTACGAACTGACGTCCGTCCACGCGAGCAAAGCGACTGCCGCGCACAACCAAACCAGCACAAAAGGCCAAGCGCCGACGCCACGCAAACCTCGCAACCTCACGGGTGAGAAGCCGTTCTCCTGCACACAGTGCGGGAAGAACTTCAGCACCCTGGGCAACCTGAAAACTCACCAACGCATCCACACCGGCGAGAGGCCTTACACCTGCTCCCAGTGCGGGAAGAGCTTCGGCCAGGCCGGAAATTTGAAAAGGCACCAGCTCATCCACACGGGGCAAAAACCTTACACCTGCGCGCACTGCCCGAAGGGTTTCACCAAAGCGGACGACCTCCGCTCGCACCAGCGGCTGCACACGGGCGAGAAGCCGTTCAGCTGCGCCGAGTGCGGCAAGAGCTTCGGTCAAACCAAGGAACTCAAAACCCACCAGTTGAGCCACACGGGAGAGCGGCCCTTCTGCTGTTCGCTGTGCGGCAAGAGCTTCACTAAAGAGACGAGTTACCGCAATCACCAGCAAATCCACACGGGCGAGAAGCCGTACAGCTGCTCCCAGTGTGGCAAATCTTTCAGCAATTCAGGGGTCCTCAAAACGCACGAGAAGATTCACTCCGGGGAAAGACCGTTCGGCTGCACCCAGTGCGGCAAAAGTTTTGGTCGCTTGGGACATCTTAAAGCACACCAGCAAATTCACACGGGTGAACGGCCGTACACTTGCCAGCAGTGCGGGAAGAATTTCAGCCAATCAGGTCATCTTAAAGCACACGAGCAGATTCACAAAAGAGAACGGCCCGATCTTAGCAGTGGCAGCAGTCGCAGTAACGATAGTAGCTAAAAGAAACCTCATTACGTCTCGAAAGTATTACTCTTTCTTTTGTTTCTTTTTTCTTTGTTTTCTTTTGTTTTGTTTTTTTTAATAAAAGCTACAATATATATATAAATATATTATAAAATATATATGTTTCATTATGTTTTCATACTTTACGTCTCCTTTTCTTAATATCTTCTTTTGGGTACCGTTGTGACTGATTTTCTCTTACGAAAGTGTCTATGTTTGGGATCAGTGAGCTTACAGAGAGTCTTTGTATCTTGTCTGATCTGTGTCGTAGTGAGTGCCATTCTAGTTTCTTTCCTCCAGTAAAATACTCAGTGTACACGTTTATTGATAATATGTAATTCTTAAACCATGTACTGGAATGAATTATTAAAGAAACTAATGTAAAAAAATGCTGTTATTTTATTTCAGTGCTCTAATTCACAATACAAACATGCATTTGCATCATAAATGAGTTCATGTATTTCCATTGTGCATTTGAAGAAGTTTCTCACCCATCTGTTTATTTACAGCTGTGGCCGATAAATGCAAATGCAAAATGGTTGGTACGTTTGTCAAAAATGAAAATTCTGTCATGATTTCCTCATCCTCAAGTTGTTCCAAACATGTATGAGTTTCTTTCTTCTGTTGAGCACAAAATATGATATTTAGAAGAATGTTGGTAACCAAACTGTTGACGGTAGCCATTGACTTCCATATGATGAAAAAAAGCACTATGGAAGTCAATGGATGCCATTAACTAACATTCTTCAAAATATCTTCTTTTGTGTTCGACAGAAGAAAGAAACTCATACAGGTTTGAAACAAGCGTACTTTCATTTTTGGGTGAACTATCCCTTTAAGGCTGGTGCGTGTTGCCTGCTTAGTCATATCAATAACTTGATTGACGATTGTTTAAGTGTGGCTATTTTGGGACTTTTGAGAATCTCATCTGTGACTCTTGCGGCCTGTTGTTCAAACTGCATCGATTAACCCATAAATGAAACAACTTCTGTACCTGTAGGTTTTGGTCTACTTCCAATCCAGTAAAAACTGGATTTAGTGCCAAAGCACATCAATGTAGATGAATGTAAGTGGTGGGGAAGCATAGCTTCTTTCTTATTTCTTATTATGTCTCAAGTTGCAAACATGTTGTGATTTTTATATTTGCATGTCATTCGTATGAGTCATAAAATGTTTAGAACAATTTGTTGACTGTAGTTCAATCATCTCTGTGGAATTTCTTAAACAGAGGTGTTTGTTACAGAGAAAAGTGGAATGCACATATGTTTTCAATCAAATTGGGTTTTAAAAGTAGTAAATCAGCAAAGTGCATTTATTCAAGAATAACAGTTAGAAATGTAATTTCTTTCTCTTGCATACATATCAATTTGCGGTGTTGATGTGTGTTAATTTTAATGTAATTCTATGGGCCAGTCTGGACATTTTATCTCCTGCGCTGATGATATTAGCAGGTCCTGTGAGAATCACTGAACTTGTTTTGTTTGACTCCAAATAGTTATTATGGATGTTTATCACCTAACTGGTGTCCCAATAGTCTCCTCTTTCACAAGGGAGCCAGCCTAAAGTAGGCTAAAGTAATCTTAGCATAAACCAAAAAGATCTGGAGCTTTTTTTTCCCCTAGCTGTGCTTGAGTTAAAATGACAGATTGTGGCAACAAGGATGTTGACATCTTTAAATCAAGTAAAAATCAACATATGGTTATTTTTTATTTTACAGGCAGTTTTTATTGTCCATGCATGGCCTGTATAACTACTTGAGCTGCATTAAGTAATGCTAAATGATTTAGACATGCAGGGAACAGTGAACTGAGTTGCCAGTAGCTTTATTTTTAAAGGATGTGGACTGATAACACAAAAACACAAAGGCTTATTTCCCACTGAACTCCCAGCTGTTCCAGGGTAATTATCCATGCAGTTAGTGAACTAAATGCATCTTTGAGGAGTTGTTGCGTACAAACCGGAATGGCTTCAAGCTGTTTTGCCTAGCATGGTTTTCTGAGTCATATCTGTATTCACTGCTGGCTGATATTCATGGTATTTTACAACCACGTTGATAGCCTATATATAGCTTATAGAAGTTAAGTATAGGGATTTTTTTATTAAAAAAGCTTCCATTTAAATGTTTAATACTTACCTAGAAGTGATGTTTGATTTCCAAATGAGGTGAAAAAATTAATGCCACCGTCTTAATGTAATTTTCATTCAAAGGATGTTTAGGTCAGCCACCAGAGGTCGCTGTCACCTCATTATTAGAGGTTTGTCATCAACACGTCTCTTGCTCTTATTTGAAGGCATTAAAACAACTGTAAGTACGTTTTTACCTTAAAACATACGTTTTAAAATCGATTTTATGGTAAAATGACTTATAATAAGGCGAAGCTGGTTTATGTTTCCTTCCCAAACATAATTTGGTGAGCGGGTACGAAATTCCGCAAAAAGCGCGGATTGGTTTACGGCAGCAACAACTGCACGCACACCGCTATCCACTGTAATTACGACAGTGATATATTTACGTCAATCAATTCCAAGAGGGTTAAAGCTAGTAGAGATAAAGCTCTAGCTACTGGGCATGCGCACATCAATCTAACGTTATTTTTGTCACACTGCACAACAGTAATACTGTTTTTGTATTATAGTAATGGCTAAGTTTAGGTTTGAGGTAGGTGTAGACGTTAATAAAAAATCTAATAGGTAGGACAATTTATTTCATTGTTAGTTTCCGGTCAGAGCTGTATTCGCTCCGAAGTCGCAAACACTGACAAAACTGCATACAGTTGTTTATGGAACTACCTTGTAAGTAATCAAATCTGCATTTAACTATAGAAATACTGGTCTTTTTGGCTTTACAAATTTAACTCTGGATATGTATTAAAATCACAGTACACTTCGTATGTATTTGAGACTCAGCAGACTGTAGAAATGTTTTTCTAAAAGTTGCTCATGAAGTACAGACAGGTATGCTGGTGAAAAAAAGGAAAGCCAAGCCTTATTCAGGAGCGCCACCTGCTGTTTGTGCACTGTAGGTCTTTGAAAAATATAATTATTGATGAAAATAAGCCTGGTCGAGTGGCGACTCAGTAAATTCCATTGTCATTTCCCCAGTTGGTAGGCCTACACTACCAGTAAGATTTTTAATTAATGTTTTGTTTTTTTGACTTTTGCTCGCAATCCTGCTTTTATTTGATCCAAAGTACAGCAAGACGTAAAATGTAATTTATTCCTGTGATTTTAAAGCTGAACTTTAAGCATCATTACTCCAGTCACATGATCCTTCAGAAATCATTCAAATATTCTGATTTGCTGCCCAAAAACTATTTATATTACTATGTTGAAAACAACTGAGTAGATTTTTTTCCAGGATTTTTTGATGAATAGAAAGGTCAGAAGAACAGCATTTATCTGAAATAGAAATCTTTTGTAACATTATAAATATCTGTATCATCACTTTTGATCAATTTAAAGCGTCCTTGCTAAATAAAAGTATTAATTTTTTTTTAGAATTTCTTTAAAACAAAAATTATATTGACTCCAAGCTTTTGAATGGTATAGTGTATAATGTTACAAAAGTGTTTTATTTCAGATAAAGAGAATTCAGAAGAGAATTCTTAAAAAAAAACAAAACAAAACAAAAAAAACATTAAAACATTAAAAATCTTACTGTTCAAAAACTTTTGACTGGTAGTGTATTACGTACTTATGTCACTTTAAATAATGAGATAACAAAAATATGAGATACTTCTTATTGCTTATTAAAATTCCTTATTTTTAATTTTTATTAAAAATGTGTTTTATTATTTAAAATGTATTATTTTTTTATTTTTATTTTATTTTAATTTTGAATTCCTTGTGTGTGTGTTCATGAGTCCCTTGTTTGTCTTGAGCAGTTAAACTGCATGCTGTTCTTCAGAAAAATCCTTAAAGTCCCACCGATTCTTTGTTTTTTTTTAGCATTTTTGTGTATTTGAACCATTTCCAACAATGACTATATGATTTTGAGATCCATCTTTTCACATTGAGGACAATTGAGGGACTCATATGCAACTATTACAGAAGGTTTAAACGCTCACTGATGCTCCAGATGGCAAAATGATGCATTAAGAGCCAGGGGTGTAAACATTTGAACAGAATGAAGATGTGTACATTTTTCTTATTTTGCCTAAATATCTTTTTTTGCCTAAATATATATATATATTTTTCATTTAGTACTGCCCTTGAAAACCTTACGAAAAAAACTTGCATGTTTTCCAGAAGACAAAATAAGTTAAATTTACCCTGATCTTCAAATTTCTGAAAGTTTTCACTTCCCGGCTCTTAATGCATCGTGTTTACTTCTGGAGCATCAGTGAGCATTTGAAACTTTTGTAATAGTTGCATATGAGTCTCTCAGTTGTCCTCAGTGTGAAAAGATGGATCTCAAAATCATACAATCATTGTTGGAAAGGGTTCAAATACACAAAAATGAAAAACCAAAGAATTTGTCTGAAGAACAGCAGGCAGTTTAACTGTTCAGGACAAACAAGGGACATGAACAACTATCACTAAACAAAACTAAAAAAAAACAGCTGTGGATCATTCAGGTAACAACACAGTGTTAAGAATCAAGTGTATGTAAAGTTTTTGAACGGGATCATTTTTATAAATTTTTATTTTCTCTTGTGGGCTGTATGTAAACATCTTTAATGTAAAATTCAGGCCAGAACTAAATAAAAAATAATAGGCATTTTGTATAATCCCTCTTATTTTGGTAAAATAATTAACATTTTGCAGATTCTGAACTTCAGAACCTTTGACCTCAACTGTAGATAGAAATGCATTTAGGGGAATTAAGGTCAATCATTTTTAGTAAAATTAACTTTCATTTAAAAACAAACAAAAAAAAAAAAAAACAGTTGTATTCAATTCATTAATATTTTTAAATAACTTATTATAAATATAATTCTTAATATTTTCAATATTTAAAATGTAATCCCACGATTAAATTAAACTAAATATGCAGAATTAAAAAAAAATGATAACAATTCCAACAGAATAGAGTTTAAATGCTGTTTTATTTGGTTTCCAGTTCTGTGCATACTGCAAACACAAACAGGCATTACATAGCCAATCAAAGTCTGCGACTGTCAGACATGCTTGAGGATGTGGAGGTGGAGACCACTTTTCCATCTACAACCTCTTCCACAACCGTGATGACTTTCGTTCTCGAGGTCGAAGTGGTGGTTGCTTTGACACTGTAGAGGAAAAACAACAGTTTAAAATCTCAATATTATAACAATAACAGTAGTGTGTTCCTGGGATGTTTTAGCTGCTTTTTTGAATGTTTTGGACTTGAACTACAGAGAGCAAATAAACTTACGTGGCTTCTCCGTCCAGCAGTCTCCTGTACTCGGCGATCTCCATTTCCAGTCTGGTCTTGATGTCTAGAAGTAACTGGTACTCATGACGCTGGCGCTCCAGATCAGCACGGAGCTGGACTATCTGCTCTTCCAGGATGGTGACCTGGAAAAAACAAGTTGTTTTGTTCCATAAAAACTTACTTACATTCTTAAGATGTACTGAAAAATTTCTTCTGGTGTGCCACAAAACACAAGTTTTAGTTTTGGTAATTGCAAACCTACTCACCTGACTTTGGTAACTAGAGAGCTTCATGGAATAACGATTCTTTGTGTCATTCAGTGTGGCCTCCAAAGATGCTTTCTGCAGTTATAAGAACACAAATTCAAAATGAAGTAATGCTAAAACACTAATATAATAAGTTACTACCACAGAAACACCCAATTATGGATCACTGACCATGGCTAAGGCGGACTGGAGTTCGATTTCCAAAGCCTGTAGTCTGGATTTGACCGTAGTGATTTCAGTGCGAGATGTTTTCAGGTCTGTCGTGCTCGTGACAACATCCTGTTTCAGGGTTTCCGTCTGAAATAAAAAAGCAGAGAGAGATTATATGTTGATATGTTGAAGCTTTCTCAGACCACTTTGTCATCAAAAGCACATTAAAAGGCTTCTGTTGCTTTGTGTTTTGATAAATCTTACCTTTGTCTTAAACCAGTACTCCAGATCTCGTTGGTTCTTCATTGTGACTGCTTCGTAGTGCTCACGGATTTCTGCCAGGATCTTGGTGAGATCTTGCTGTGGAGCTGCGTCGACCTCGACATGAACCTGTCCGCTCATTTGTGCGCGTGCGGCCAACATATCCTAAGAACATATGTAAATGATTTATTTGCAGTGTAAGTATAGTTTTAGAGTTGTACTGTAATTGACAGATTATTTTGCTCTTATGTACCTCCTCATGATTCTTCTTCAGATAGACCAGCTCCTCCTTCAGCCCTTCGATCTGCATGGTGAGGTCCTTTCGGGCGATGTTGAGCTCTTCAAGCACCCTCTTTAGGCCGGCGATGTCTGATTCCACTGACTGGCGCAGGACCAGCTCGGTTTCATACCTGTCAAAGACACGTTCTTTAAAAACACTTAAAGGCACAAGGAAGTTTACTGCAAGACCACCTCCAAACTCAGGTAAAATTAATTCAACACAACACTCATGTTATTGTATGCAAAGAACTGTTATACAAAGCAAGTTATAATTCTAATAAATGATTTTTGTGGAAAACCATTAATAATTCAAACAATATTGTAATATGGTCACAGGGATAATGTTATTTATGAAAGTTTTACATATGGCATCAAAATGAGAGCACCGCTGTTATTTTAGTATCATTGAAATTCTATGATAGATTTTTATTAATATTTTGAATTCGTTTTAAATTTTTATATTTTAAATTTGATATTCATTTAATTGTCTATTAAGATATATTTTAATATTTTCTTTTATATTTAAAAAATTTTGTAATTTTGTTTTATTTTTTGTCATTTTTATTATTTTTTGTTGTTGGCTTTTTTCTTTTCTTTTTTTTTTGGATATGTGTGTGTGTGTGTGTGTGTGTGTGTATGTGTGTCAAAAGTTTTTGAACAGTAAGATTTTTAATGTGTGTGTTTTTTTTTTTTTTAAAGAATGCTCATCTGCTCTCCAAGCCACCAAAATACAGCAAAAGCAGTAATATTATGAAATATTTTTACGATTTAAAATAACTGCTTTCTATTTGAATATATTTTAAAATGTAATTTATTCCTGTGATGCAAAGCTAAATTTTTAGCATCACTACTCTAGTCTTCAGTGTCACATGATCCTTCAGAAATCATTCAAATCATTCAAAAAACATTCTTCATTATTATTATTATCACCAATATTTAAAACGGTTGGGTATGAATTTTTTTTTCAGGATTCTTTGATGAATAGAAAGTCCAAAGATCAGCATTTATCTGAAATCAAAAGCTTTTGTAACATTATGAACTATACCATTTAAATGCTTGGAGTCAGTGATTGTTTTTTTTTTTTTTATGGGAAAGAAATGTAATACTTTTATTTAGCACGGATGCTTTAAATTGATAAAAAGTGATGATACACATATTTATCATGTTACAAAAGATTTCTATTTCAGATAAATGCTGTTCTTCTGAACCTGAAGAAACCTGAAAAAAAATGTCTCGGCTGTTTTCAACATAATAATAATAATAAATGTTTTTGAGCAGCAAATCAGAATATTAGAATTATTTCTGAAGGATCATGTGACCAGAGAAATGGTGCCATTGCAACATTCAGCTTTGAAATGACTAGAATAAGTTACATTTTAAAATATATTCAAATAGAAAACATTTTTTGTAAATAGTAAAAATATTTCAACATTTTACTGTTTTTGCTGTACTTTGGATCCAAAATAAATAAGTTTTTGTTTACATAATATATGTGTGTGTATTACTGTGTATATTTATTATGTATATATAAATACACACACATGTGTATATTTAAGAAAAAATGTTTATATATTAAATATATTTATGTATAATATAAATTATATGAATATAAATATATACATGTAAATATTTATACTGGATATACTGTATGTGTGTGTATTTGTATATAAATAATAATTAGACATATATTATGTAAACAAAAATAAACTATTAATGTGCACTGAAAACACAAAATCTGCAGGAAAGACTCACTTCATTTTGAAATCATTAATGGCCAGGCTGGTGTTGTCAATGCTGAGATGGATTCCACCCTTGTTGTGAATAGCTGCCATGATCTAGACATATGAATCAACATATTTTATTTTTTGCTTCATAGTTTGAATCTTCAAAGGCATGTAACCTTAAAAAAACATCATATACCTTAGCCTGAAGATCCTTTATGGTGGCAAAGTAGGCGCTGTAGTCACGAGCAACAGGGGAGACTTTGCCATCTAGGAACTGGCGGATCTTCAGCTCCAGATCAGCGTTGGCCTTCTCCAGTGAGCGCACCTTGATCAGGTAAGCAGCCAGACGGTCGTTGAGGCTCTGCATGGTGAGTTTCTCATTGCCAATGATGCTGCTGTCTGCAGACCCTGACATGCTGAAACCTCCCACAGAGTAAGTGGCCTTGGAGATCCGGACGTCTGAACCTCCTGCGCCGCCGTACACGCTGCCGGCCCTCATGGTGCTCACCCGGCTGCTCCCCACGCTAGACGTGGATATACGCGTGGAGCCGCTGGAGGACTTGTAGCTGCGGGTGGAGTAGGAGGAAGCCATGTTGACCGAGACTTTTTGTCTGCGTCTGCTTTGGCAGGTCAGTAAATGAATGGCAGGAGAATGCTGGCTGCTTTTATAGAGTGAATCTGAATACAAGACAAAGCCTGGAATTCCATGCATGTCATCTCACTGCATTCACTGGAATGATTCCAGCAACATTAAAGGTCACACCTAAGGTGAAATGCGGGATAAAAGACACTGTTTGCACATCTCTCTGCATCTGTTTGATTTTGTGTGCATTAGTGGCAGTACAAACACTTGTTTTCTAGTTAAATAAAAAACAAAACAAAACATATTTATATATTAAAATGATCAAAACAAAATAAGTTTGAGGAGATATTAAGACTTGCTTATCCTTTTTATGAATATTGCTTATATTTTCTTTCTTTTCCTGACAGTTTCTTTGTGTAAGCATATCTAAACATCTATGTGTGTTCAGCAAGGATGCATTAAATTGATTAACATCACAGCAAAGACTAAATTTTGTTCTTTTGAACTCTCCGTCCTTCAAAGAATCCTGAAAAGAATACGGTTTCCACAAAAATATCAATCCACTGTAAAAGGTTTTTAAGTAAGTAATGATGCTAAAAAATCAGCTTTGCATCACAGGAATAAATTACATTTTAAAATATAACAAATAATACATTTTAATAATATATTACAATATTACTGTTTTACTGTAATTTGATAATCAAATGAATGTAGTGTTTCATTTAAAAAAATCTTACCAACACCAAAAGTAATTTTAAGTAAGTTTATTTTTTTATTATCATTATTATTGTTATGATTATTATTTTGCATTGAGAGAAGATAAACAATAGCACATCAATATGTTATGTTTTTGCAATCCACTTCTGCTGTTTTTTTTTTTTTTTTTTTTAAATTACTTCACCGTAGGCACTATCTCCCCTTCTTTTTTGGATCAATCATAATGCATCATGGTGTTTCTTTTCTTTTTCTTAGTTATTTTGCCAAATTTTCCAAAGATGCAAAGGTTGTTGTTGCAAATCAGACTAAACAATTTTAGAAGCAAATTCTATGTAGAGAACCCTGCAGCACAACATTTTAATGAAAAGAGATCCTAGATACATGTGCATTTTAAGACTTGTTTCCATTAGTAACAATTATTTTCAACAGGACCTTTCATTGCCGCCTCCGCAGATGTGTTAACACAACAATGAATTCTGCTTACTGACCAAACCACGTTTCTTTTTTGGGCTTGGCTGGGTTGGGCTGAAAGCAGTTGTGCTATTGATGCATTTGTCATTTGTAGTTTCTGTATGTACAGTGGCATTTTGATGGAAAGGTTAGGTTTATGCAAAGCAGGTTTATTGGAATAACCAGCTTTCTTTGTTTGCCACTTGTTAGTTTAGTTGTAAGTGCAATACCTTTTATTCCAGTTTGACCTTTTAGGTACTTTTGCAACACAGCAGAAGTGATTTATCAAGATTGTGCAATTCTAACTACTTTATCATTAACTCTATGACCCTGTGCTGACCCTATTCTATATCTTATCTTATTATTTACATTTTTAGTGTTTTTGACAACTGAATTGGACTAATTTAATTAGCTTTTTAGTCAATGCTGTGGGCTACATTGAGTAATTGCAATAGGTGTGACTGATTCTAATACTTCAGTTGAGTCTGTGATTAATATTATTGCTTCATACAGTCAGCGTGAGCTCTGTGATTGGCACTAAATGGAAAAAAGGTCATATTTTTGTCTTGTTTTCCAGTTACCTAGATGACAAGATAAGTGTACTTGATAAACAAAACTATGGCCACGTTCACACAGCAGCAGAATACGGTTGTCAATACCATATTTGAGTCCTTAATACGGTTACGTTCACACACAGTACGGTTATTTACGGGTGTGACAGCCGTATTCTATAACCGATCTCACACCCGTAAATTTTCAGGACTCACAACCGCATTCCTGGAACACACGATATGTGTGAACGGAACAGGACTGGACAACTAGTCACGTTATTCAGTGCGAGAGAGCCGAACTGCCGTACAAACGCGCGTCTACCGTGTGCTGCCTGCTTTAATGTGTGGTTTCGGTAACTTACAGTGACGGAGAAATGAGTCGTGTGTCATTGAAAGTTTTATATCCAGTCTCCACCGGAGCCGCTCCCTCCCGTCAGTTTTGCGTTCTTCGCGCGGCTCAAATGTTCCACTGTCCACTCAAAAAGCTGCTGTCGGTTAATGATGATTTGATGGATGAACTCGCGGCTAGATTGGACTTATGTAATGGTAATACTTTTTAGTTTTACGGACGTCGCCATCTTTGATTTTTCTTTGGTCTGTGTTGCTATGGTTACTTATAAAGAATACTGGCTTGACTTCTGTTGCACGTTCATACAGTCAGTATTCGAAAATCGACTGTAAGCTGCTGTGTGATTTCGAGACTCACACCTGTAAGTAAATGCGGTTGTCAGTCCCAAAAACTAATAGCGTGAACGTGGCCTATGTAAGGTATTAAGACTTGTTTTTATAGATTGTATCTTGAATATATATAGTGTCATGCGAAAGTGTGGGAACCCCTAGCAGAATCTGTGAATATGTGAGTAAAAGAGATAAAAGAGATCATACAAATGCATGTTATTTTTTATTTAGTACTGTCCTGAGTAAGATATTTTATATAAAAGATGTTTACATATAGTCTACAAGACAAAAAAAAAATAGCTAAAATGATTAAAATAAATTAAAAAAGAACCCTTAGTTCTTAATACTGTGTGTGGTTACCTGGATGATCTACGATCTACGTTTTATTGGTTGTTCATGAGTCCCTTGTTTGTTCTGAACAGTTAAAATGAGCACTGTTCTTCAGAAAAATCCTCCAGGTCCTGCAGATTCTTCAGTTTCCCAGCGTCTTTTGCATATTTAAACTCTTTCCAGCAGTGACTATAATTTTGAGATCCCTTTTTGAGGACAAATAAGGGATTCATATGCAACTATTACAGAAAGTTGAAACGTTTACTCATGCTCCAGAAGGAAACACGGTCCATTAAGAGCTGGGGGGTGAAAACTTTTGAACAGGATGAAGATGTCCAAATTTTTCTTATTTTGCTGAAATAATTTTTTTTCTCCCCATTTAGTACTGTCCTTCTGAAGCAACAGAAGATACTTGCATGTTTCCCGGAAGACAAATTAGGTACAATTTATCTTGATCTTCAAATTCAAGAAGTTTTCACCCCCGGCTCTTAATGCATCGTGTTTCCTTCTGGAGCATCAGTGAATGTTTGAACCTTTTTTAATAGTTGTGTTTGAGTCCCTCAATTTTCCTCAGTGTGAAAAGATGGATCTCAAAATCATATAGTCACTGCTGGAAAGGGTTTAAATATACAAAAGATGCTGGGAAACTGAAGAATCTGCAGGACCTGGAAGATTTGTCTGAAGAACAGTGCTCAGTTTAGCTGTTCAGAACAAACAAAGGACTCATGAACAACCATCACATAACAAAAAAACAGTCGTAGATCATCCAGGTAACCACACACAGGAGGTTATTTTAATAATATCAGCTATTCTTTTTGTGGACTATATGTAAACATCTTTTATGTAAAATATCTTACTCAGGACAGTACTAAACAAAAAATAACATGATTTTTGTATGATCTCTCTTATTTTGTTAAAATTACTCATATTTTCACAGATTCTGCAAGAGGTTCCTTTCGCATGCCACTGTATTGTAACTTGTTTATATTAAAAAAAAAAAAAAAAAAAAAAGAAAAAGAAAAATGCACTTGCAATCTGCTCTGCAAAATATCTTCTCAATTGCAGCTTTTTTTTAGGATTTTTTAAAATATTGTTTAAACTAGAAAACAAGTTAAAAAAAGAAGACAATTACGTTTATTTAATTATTATATTTAATGAAATTTTATGAAAGGCAATTTCTAAAAAGGCACGATTAGACATGCATAAATGCATCTAAGTGCTGTTTTTTGCTGGACTAGCTGGTTGACTCATGGAGTCTAGGTTTGGCTTTTTAGCATAGTCAGGTTACACCATTCTGTGGAAAAAAAAGGCATATTTCTCTATTGACGGCCATTCAGAAGTAGCTGTGCATTGTCATAAAATGTTTTTCAAGCAACGTATAAATCAAACAAATATTCCATTATAGTTGATATTTTATCCTTGGCAGTTTTTTGACAGATGAAATGGCTTTATGTTTTTCCTATAAGCGCATAATGGACTCATTTCTGCAACTGCCAGTGAGATAAATAGAATTGAAAATGTTAACAAATAGATTTCTCCAGGTTTTGTGCAGGCTTCTTTGGATTCTTCTGTCAAAACACATATATGTGAGATTTGTCATTCTGGCGTGAAATGAATGTTTACTCTCACCACTGTTGTTTTGCATTCATTCACATTCATATGCATTCATTCAGCACATTCTGTGCAAGTCTATTGCTAAAGTGATCCATTTTGTAACTTGTTTATATAATTCACATACTGATACATAGCTGTAGCTTTGCTAACCTAGCTCATAATGTTGTTTGTCTGCTATGTGTGGTTTAAAACTATTTGATACAGTAAAAAGCAGTATAAAACATTATACACTTAATCTAATGTAAATGTTTCACATCTGAATTTAACTGAGTATGTGGAAGATCAGAATTAGACATGTTTAATGATGTGCATTGGTACTAAGTAAGATGTGCATAAGGTACTAAACTGGTAAAAGTATACTCGCCCTCAGGTCATCCATGGTGTAAATAAGTTTGTTTCTTCACTGGAAACATTGTGGAGAAATGTAGCATTACATCACTTGCTCACCAATAGATCTTCTGCAGTGAATGGGTGCATCACTACTCCAGTCCATCAATAAGTCCATAAAAATAGTCTTGTGAAGTGAAAAGCTGTGTGTCTGTAATATATAAATCCATTATTAAGATGTTTTACCTTCAGACTGTCACTTATGGCCAAAATACCAGCCTATAATGTATAATAAATCTTCCTCCAATGGCCACCAACATGTTTGTTTAGAACTGTTTTGGACTGTTTTCGCTTGTAAATGGTGCTTGATCTGTGCATGTTTCTCTCCTGATTCAGACGAGATGACGTTTTCACTGGAGAAAGCAATGTTATATGACTCGTATTTTGGCTTGAAGCAACAATTTGAAGTTGAAGTTTAAGAAAACATATTAATGATAGATTTGTTTTTTACAAACAGGAGCTTTTCACTCTACAAGATGTTAATCGATGGACTGGAGTGGTGTGGATTACTTGTGTATTATTGTGATGTTTTTATGTGTTTGGACTCTCATTCTGACAGCACCCATTCACTGTTGAGGATCCATTGGTGTGCAAGTGGTGTAATGCTAAATTTCTCCAAATCTGTTAAGATGATGAAACTAATATATCATATTTGGACTACACGTCACTTTAACTTTCAGTGAAAAATCTCTTAATTGCATCCATGTAGAACAGATGATGCAACCACACACATTTTTCCTTTGACTCTTGCCTTTATTGTTATAAATGCATAAAGACAACCACCATATTCTCACAGCATGAGAGGAGCTACAGGTCTGTTCTCCAGCCAAGACAAGTCTGGTGTGCTTCACTTAACGAGGGATGTTGAGGAAGAAACCACCTTTCCACCATCAACCACCTCTTTCACAATAGTGATTGCTGCTGTATTGGTGGTGGTGATTGAGCTGGAGGAGGAGCTGGAGCAAGAGATTGTGAGGCTGTTTGGAAACAAAAACCAGTTAAACCTGTAAAGCTTAAATTGTACTACAAATGTGGTGTTTCAAGCTTTAAACCACACACTTCCACAGAACCCCAAACTAACCATTTACTCCTTTAAAAAATAAAGGTTCCCAAGAGCGTTTTCACAGCACTGCCATTAAAAAACGACTTTGATATCCTAAAGAACCTTTCAGTGAACAGTTCCTAAAAGAACTATTTTGTTGTTAGTATAAAGAACATTTTAATAATCTAAAGAACCTTTTGTGGAATGGAAAGGAATGGAACTATAGATGGTAAAGTTTCATGGAACCATCAATGCCAATGAAGAACCTTTATTTTTAAGACTGTATCAACTCTACTGTCTAAATCCAGTGTCTGTGATTTACCTGCCACTGTCTTCCCCTTCCAGCAGCCTCCCGTACTCTGCAATCTCCTTCTCCAGTCTGGTCTTGATGTCCAGAAGCATCTGGTACTCCTGACTCTGGCACACCAGATCGGCACGAAGCTGCACCAGTTGACCCTCCATTCCACTCACCTACACGCCCGAGGGGAGAAGACAGAACTTTTAACCCTAACACGTCATTTTAAAATATTGTTCAGTGAGCTGGCTACAGTAAGATATATTTCTGTAAGACTTATGACATTATTAGCTTTAGAAACTCTAACCTGTGCCTGGTATCCAGACAGCTGCAGGGCGTAGCGATTCTGAGTCTCGCTCAGGGTGACTTCCATGTATGATTTCTGTGAGGTAGGGATAATGAGAAAAACATGTTAGCAATGACCAAACCTGCAAATTTTCTACTAAGTTTAACAACCAGAAAGAGTCCAAATATCTTTTCTCCTACTTTTGAATGGGTTTATTATTTAAATGTTATTTTTTTATTATTATTTTTTTATTTAATGCACATCATAAAACAATCAAACCAATCAGCATGCATTGTTAATCATCACTTACATGTCCAAATTAGTTTTTGGGCCCAGTGTACATTTTGTCTACACAAACTCACCGCGGCAAGAAGAGACTGAAGATCAGTCTGCAGTGACCGTTCTTTGCTCTTCACTGTGTTGAGCTCGGTTTTTAAAGACTGCAAGGTCTCTGTGCTTGTTGCCACCTCTGGTTTCAAGGTCTTGGACTGTAAAAGAAGTGTTTTAAAACAACGGTTTATTTAATACATAGCTTTGCCATTGCCAACGTATAAGACTGCGTTTACACTAGTGCTTTTGCTGCTTTTGCTGCTTTTGCTACGGTTACGCCTGTCATTTACACTACTCCAGCGTTTTCAACCCTCAAAAACAGAGACTTTTGAAAATGTTGCAGACCCCGTCTTAGTTTGAAAATTCTGGGGCTGCGTTTTAGTGTAAACAGACCAAAACTATTGAAAACGATGGCGTGGCTGCCCACATTCGATCTGCGTATCCTTGACGACCGTGTAAACAATATCATCATGCTCATTGTTGTACCCATAGATTTCTGCAGGTAGATGCATCATTCGACCACTCCAAGCATGTAGAAGCGTCCGCCATAAGCCCTGTTTACACTAGTGTGTTTTCGTTTAAAAATACAAATGATCCTTGTCTACACTAGCGTTTTCTTTGCGTTTCAGAAACGATCTCCGTCTACACTACATAACCGAAAACGCATGTCACATGACCATTCACGCAGGTACAACCATAGATATGTATAGGTAGATAACCTATGGCGGACACGTCTATGTGCTTGGAGCGGTCGAATGATGCATCTACCTGCACAAATCTATGGGTACAACAGTGAACATGATGTTATTGTTTACATGGTCATCAAGGATATGCAGATCGAATGTGGGCAGCCATGCCATCGTTTTCAAAAGTCTCTGTTTTAATCCGTTTACACTAAAACGCAGCCTCAGAGTTTTCAAACTAAAACGTGGTCTGCAGCGTTTTCACGTCTCAGTTTTCGAGGGTTGAAAACGCTGGAGTAGTGTAAAAGAAAGGCTTAACGATAGTGTTTTAAAACAAAAACGCACTAGTGTAAACGCAGCCTAAGATGATACTACTTCTCTCCGAAAAGTCATCTTTGCTAAACTTGCTTTACTTAATTTGCAATGATTTACTACCTCCTCATGATTCTTTTTCATGTAGACCAGCTCCTCATTGAGCCCTTCGATCTCCAGGTTTAGGACTTTATGACTCATGATGAACTCGTTAAGCATATTCTTTAACCTTGCAATGTCTGCCTCCACAGACTGACGCATTGCCAGCTCATTCTCATATCTGTCAAATAGAAAGGAACATTAAACACACACACACAAAAAATGTTGTTGTTGTTGCTGTGACTGGGTACTTTTCCCCATTATAATATAGTTCATTAGTTCGTTACTAGTTGAAGATATTTTAAAGAACGTTGATAACCAAACAGTTGACAGTAGCCACTGTATGGAAAAAAAATACTATGGAAGTCAATGGCTACCATCAGCTGTTTGGTTACCAACATTATTCTAAATATTTTCTACTGTTTTTAGCAGAATAAAGAAACTTGTATGTTAAAATAGTTTAAAAATGTGTATATCACATTACCCAAAAGTCGATTTGCAAATTAGTTGCACAGTTATTTGTTGTTGTTTTTTTATACATAATTCAAGTACATTTCCACAGCATATATTCTAAACAAATTTAATGAAACATAAAATAAATATTACTTCATTCTGAAGTCGACTGCAGTCAAGCTGGTATTGTCAATACTGAGCTGGACCGTGTTGTTTTCCTGCATGGTGCTCAAGATCTGCGAACAAAAAGTGAGTTGATTTGCTTATTTTATGGTAATGCAGATTATTATGTTATACAGTTTTCTTATAGCAGCAAGTATCTAGTTAGACTTACTTTAGCCCGGAGGTCACCAATAGTAACTTCGTAGGTAGAGTAGTCATGAACACTACCAGTAGGAGAGATTTTGTTGTCAAGGAATTGGCGTATCTTCAGCTCGAGGTCCTCAT
Organism: Cirrhinus mrigala; assembly: GCA_036247105.1. NCBI lineage: Eukaryota > Metazoa > Chordata > Actinopteri > Cypriniformes > Cyprinidae > Cirrhinus > Cirrhinus mrigala. The sequence goes on from CM070025.1 coordinate 31,697,244, forward strand.
TGGCCTTTTCAAGGGAGCGGACCTTCTCAAGGTAAGCAGCCAGACGGCCGTTGAGATTCTGCATGGTGAACTTCTCATTCCCAATGATGCTGTCATCTGCTCCTCCACTGAAGCTGAATCCTCCTCCAGCTGCAGCGCCACTAAATCCACCACTGAATCTTCCACCAGCGCCTCCTGTGGCACTAAATCCACCTCCGAAGCCACAGCCGCTTCCTGAACCTGCTGAGGCCTTGGAGGTATGGACCCCTGAACCTCCTGCACCTCTGTACACACTTCCAGCCCTCATGGCGTTGATGCGGCCACCTCCTCCACCTGAAGAGGAGAAGGGTGAGAAGCACATTGAGGACCTCTTGGAAGTGAAGCTGGTGCTGTTGAAGAAAGCGGTAGCCATGTGGGCGGTGGTTTGTGGTCTTAATTCTGCTCTGGCTGGAGAGTGAATACATTAGAGCAACTCAGGGTCCTTATATATGCTGGTAGCTGACAAGTAAGGACGTGTTGACCATATTTTCATAAAAAATTTCCAGACAACAAATATAATTTTTTCTCTCCTGGGTTTAATTGAGGATGTGGTCAGATCAGGATTGGACATGTTTAATGAAATGCATCAATACCAAGTTAAAGTAGTATGTCAATTTATTTGACAGTTATGGTTAGGGTTACCTTCAGGCCATCAAATATGTAAATGAGTTTGTTTCTTCACTGAAACAAAGAGAAATGTAGCATCACTTGTTCACCAATGGATCCTCTGCAGTGAATGGGTCCTGTCAGAATGAGAGTCCAAACAGCTGAAAAAAAAACATCACAATAATCCACAAGAAATCCACACCACTCCAGTCCAATTAATCCATAAAAATAGTCTTGTGAAGCAAAAAACTGTGTTTTAAATATTCTGACAGCATGAGAGGAGCTACAGGTCTGTTCTTCAACCAGGAGTCTGGTGTGCTTCACTTAACAAGGGATGTTGAAAAGGAAGAAACCACTGTCCCACCATCGAGCACCTCTTCCACAACAGTGATCACTGAGATTGTGAGGCTGTTTGGAAACAAAAACCAGTTAAGCCTGTGAAGCTCAATTTGTACTATAAATGTGGTGTTTTAAGCTTTAAACCACAAATTTCCACAGAACTCCAAACTAACCATCTACTAATGTTTAGTAGTGTTTTCACAGCAATGCCGATTAAAAAACTTTTTTGATATTCCAAAGAACCTTTCAGTGGACAGTTCTTAAAAGAACCATGTTTTTATTTTCACCTTTTTCTATTACAAAGAAACTTTTGTGGAAAGGAAAGTTCCATAGTTGGTAGGTTCTTCATGGACGCATCAATGCCAATAAAAAACCTTTATGTTTAAAAGTGTATCAACACTGCTGTCCAGATCCAATGTCTTTGATTTACCTGCCGCTGGCTTCTGCATCAATCAGCCTCCTGTACTCTGCAATCTCCAGTTCCAGTCTGGTTTTGATGTCCAGAAGCATCTGGTACTCCTGACTCCAACAACTCCAGAGTTGTTGGCACGGAGCTGCAACAACTGACCCTGTCATCGGTGCAATTCTACTGCTAAAATGGTCCATTAATGGGATACTTTTTTGTAAATTGTTTACATAATTGATGTACCGTTTCATATCTGTCACATTGCTAACATAGCTCAGCAATCATTTTAAACCATTATGGGCTCAATATAATACAAATTTTTCTCACCTGAATCAGGCTGAGGATGTGGTCGGACCAGGATTGGACATGTCAGGTCAAGTCAAGTCACCTTTATTTATATACCGCCTTTAACAATACAGAATTGTGACAAAGCGGCTGTACAGTATTAAATAGGAAATAGTATATCAACAATGCAAAAGGGCAACAATAAACACTCAATTTTCACGTAGGCAGTTAATCAAATACAATAAAATAAAATACAATATCGTGTCAAGAGAAAGTGTCCCCAACCAAGCAAGCCAGAGGCGACAGCGGCAAGGAACCAATACTCCATCGTTGACAAATGGTTCATCTGGTTCCCGTGGTCTTGTGCCGACGGCCGTCTAGGTGACGAGGTCTTCACTGGGGATCCGTCTCTGGGGCTCCATCAAGTCGATGTGGTCTCCGCTGACATTCAGGGCTGTAGAGGTCGTCTCTAGGTGCTGATCCACCGTCTGGGCTGGGTAAAGACTGGATCCGGGGGACCACAGTGACCATCTGATCTGGATACGGACTGGATCTGGTGGTTAAGGTGACCTCGGAATAAGACTAATATTAGCGTAGATGCCATTCTTCTGACGATTCACTGAGTACATCGGGTGTTATGGGAAGTGTTCCCAGTTCTGGTTGACCTAATTAATGCAGCCTAACAATCCTTAAACGGATTTGAATTAAGGGATATGTTGATGTGTTATGTGTAAGCAAGGTTAAAGAGATGGGTCTTTAATCTAGATTTAAACTGACAGAGTGTGTTTGCATCCCAAACAGTGTTGGGTAGATTGTTCCAGAGTTTGGGTGCTAGATAAGAAAACGATCTGCCGCCCGCGGTTGATTTTGATATTCTAGGTATTAGGTATTATATTATCAAATTGCCAGAGTTTTGAGAACGCAGCGGACTTAAGGGACTATAATGCGATAAGAGCTCGCTCAGGTACTGAGGAGCTAAACCAGTCAGGGCTTTATAAGTAATTAGCAAGATTTTAAAGTCTATACGATGTTTAATAGAGAGCCAGTGCAGTGTTGACAGAACCGGGCTAATATGATCGTACTTTTTGGTTCTAGTGAGAACTCTAGCTGCTGCATTTTGGACCAGCTGGCGTTTGTTTATTAAGCGTGCAGAACAACCACCCAATAAAGCATTACAATAATCTAACCTTTAGGTCATAAATGCATGAATTAATGTTTCAGCATTTGACACTGAGAGCATAGGTCGTAATTTAGATATATTTTTGAGATGGAAAAATGCAGTTTTGCAAATACTAGAGATGTGGTTTTCAAAGGAAAGATTGCCATCAAATCTTAGAACAGAACAGAACAGCCATCAAGTATTAGACAGTGTATTAGGTTATTACACGCTGAGGTTTTAGGTCCAATAATTAACACCTCTGTTTTTTCAGAACTTTTTTAACTCAACTACACAATCCGTTAGTTTATCAAATTGGTATGTTTCGCCGGGCCTCTAAGAAATATAGAGCTGAGTATCATCAGCGTAACAGTGAAAGTTAACACCATATTTCCTGATGATATCACCCAAGGGTAACATGTAAAGTGTAAAAAGTAATGGCCCTACCCTACGATGAAGGAGGCTTGATGTGCCCAAACATAGAATGGTATTACTGGGCAGCTCAGCTCAGATCTATAAGGTGCTATTTTTGTAAAAATGACCCTCCCCAGTGGACAGAAATGGAAAGTAACATCTTGAGCCCTCCATTACCTTTGTACCTTTTTTCTGATACAGAAGTTAATTTGATGAAGAAAACTAAAAACCCAATAGTTAAAAACATGGTTAGAGTGTGGTATAATGTTAAAAGGCACATTAAAGAACCAGTTATTTTATCACGGCTAACCCCAATTTGGGGAAATCAGAACTTCTCCCCGGGGAGAGCCGATGCAGTGTTTAAACAATGGGCTTTAAATGGATTGGAGAAAATTCAAGATCTATATCCAACAGGCTCAGATAACATGATGTCATTTGACATGCTTAGACACAAATACAACATTCAAAGTAAATATTTTTTCAAGTATCTCCAACTTAGAAGTTATATAGGAACAAAGCAAAGAACATATTGAAACCACCCAAATTTTAAGTTAGAAGAAATGATAAGTGAAAATAGTCCTAAAAGAGGAGCAATCTCACAATTTTATAAATTACTATTATCACACTCCCCAGATAATTCAACCTTGAAATTAGAAGCTTGGAAGAAAGATCTGCAAATAAATTTGTCATTAGATGAGTGGCAAGTGGTTTGCCGTAAAACACATAAGCAAACTATAAACTCTCGGTTGAGATTGTTACAGTACAAGTGGCTTATGCGTGTTTATGTCACCCCTGCTAGATTAAACCAATACAATCCAAATATCCCAGACATATGTACAAAATGTGGAGATGAAAAGGGTACACTGTTCCATTGTATTTGGGAATGTAGAGAAATTAAAATATTTTGGGGTAAAATTAAGGAAACGGTGAAGTCTATTATATCTAAAGACCTTCCTTTGGAACCTTCCTTTATAATTTTAGGTCTATACCCCAAGCACATAGGATATGCAAAAAATGAGAAACTGTTTATTGATATTTGTTTGTTACAAGCTAAAATGTTGATTGCACTGCAATGGAAATGTATAAGAAGACCAAGTATTGGACAATGGGTTAAACAGCTTGTTGGCTACTCTTCCATTGGAACGCATTACATACTTGTTAAAAGGAAAAAAGGACTTGTTTGAAAGTATTTGGAGACCCTTCATGCTTTTTGCAGAAGGCACAGACTTAACTGAAGATCAAGAGGAGGAAGATGGTTAGGAAATATTACTCATTCACTGACCAGCTCGTTATGAGTTGGTTGGTCCCTGATATCTTGTGTCAAAGGGCATTATCGATATTATATATGGTAAAATTGTATTTTGTGTCTGAGAGGATGTTCTGTTGTATGTCATTTAAATACTAAAAAAGGCAAATAAACATACTGTTGGAAAAAAAAAAAAAAGTAATGGCCCTAGTACTGAGCCTTGCGGTACTCCATACTGCACTTGTGACCGATATGATACCTCTTCATTTACTGCCACGAATTGATGGCGGTCAGATAAGTACGATTTGAACCATGCCAATGCACTACCACTAATGCCAACATAATTTTCAAGTCTGTTCAAAAGAATGTTGTGGTCAACCATATCGAGCGCAGCACTAAGATCCAGTAGCCAGGATCAGATGACAAGAGCAGATCATTTTAACTCTAATAAGAGCAGTCTCAGTACTATGGTACGGTCTAAAACCTGACTGGAAATCCTCACAGATATCATTTTTCTGTAGGAAGGAAGATAATTGTGAGGATACAACCTTTTCTAATATCTTTGACAGAAATGGGAGATTCAAGATTGGTCTGTAATTAATTAATTTGTTGGGGTCAAGTTGTGTTTTTTTAATGAGAGGCTTAACAGCAGCCAGTTTAATGATAAGCATTAATACCAAGTTAAAGTAATATGCCAAAATGAAAATTTGTTGACAGTTTACCTACCCTCAGGCCATCCAGGATGTAAATGAGTTTGTTTCTTCACTAGAACTGTTCTGAAGAAATGTAGCATTACATCACTTGCTCACCAAAAAACTGAAAAAACATCACAATAATCCACAAGTAATCCACACCACTCCAGTCCATCAATTAATCCATAAAAATAGTCTTGTGAAGCAATAAAGCTGTGTGTTTGTAATAAATGAATGTATTATTAAGGCATTTTAATGTCAAACCTTCATTTCTGGCAAAAAATGCCAGTCCATAATGCATAATAAATCTTCCCTTCAGTGAAAAACTGTTTTCGCTTGTAAACGGTGCTTGATCTGTGCATATTTCTCTCCTGATTCAGACAAAATTATTATTATTATTATTAAAATTATTATTATTATTATTATTTTTTTTTTTTATTTTTTATTTTTTGCAGGAGAAAGCGATATTATCGCTAGAAGACTCATATTTTAGCTAGAAGCAACAATTTGAAGTTAAAATATATTAATGATTCTTGCAAACACATGTCTTTTTACTTCACAAGATGTTAACTGATGGACTGGAGTGGTGTGGATTGTTTATGGATTATTATCAGCTGTTTAGGCTCTTATTTTGACAGCATCCATTCACTGCAGAGCATCCAATAGTGAGCAAGTGATGTAATATTAAATTCTTCCAGATATGTTATGATTATGAAACAAACTCATCAACATCTTAGATGGCCTGAGAATGAGTACATTTTCATGTGTAAGTGTAATCTATTTATTTAAAAAGCTAATGCTAACATACCCTATTTGGACTACTTGTCACTTTAATTTTTTATGATAAATGTCTAAAGTGCATCCATGTAGAATAGATGACATAACAACACGCATTTTGACTTTGACACTGGTTTTGTTTATTGTAAATGCTCAAAGACAACCACCATATTCTGACAGCATGAGACGAGCTACAGGTCTGTTCTCCAACCAAGACGAGTCTGGTAAGCTTCACTTAACGAGGGATGTTGAAGAGGAAGAAACCACCTTTCCACCGTCAACAACCTCTTCCACAACAGTGATCACTGCTGTTTTGGTGGTAGTGGTTGAGCTGGAGGAGGAGCTGGAACTGGAGCCAGAGATTGCGAGGCTGTTTGGAAACAAAAACCAGTTAAACCTGTAAAGTTCAGTCTGTACCATAAATGTGGTGTTTTAAACTTTAAACCACAAATTTCCACAGAAATCCCAACTAACCATCTACTTCTTTCAAAATAAAGGTTCCCAAGGGTGTTTTCACAACAATGCCATTAAATGATTTTTGGTATCCCAAAGAACCTTTTAGTGAATAGTTCCTAAAAGAACCATTTTTTTTAATGGAGCGTTTACATAGATGGTAAAGGTTCACGGAACCATGCCAATGAAGAACCTTTATTTTTAAGATTGTATCAACACAACTGTCCACATACGGTGTCTCCGGTTTACCTGCCGCTAGCTTCTGCATCCAGCAGTCTCCTGTACTCTGCAATCTCCTTCTCCAGTCTGGTCTTGATGTCCAGAAGCATCTGGTACTCCTGACTCTGGCGCTCCAGATCGGCACGAAGCTGCACCAGTTGACCCTCCATTCCACTCACCTACACGCCCGAGGGGAGAAGACAGAACTTTTAACCCCAACACATGCCATTTTAAAATATTGTTCAGTGAGCTGGCTACAGTAAGATATATTTCTGTAAGACTTATGACATTATTAGCTTTAGAAACTCTCACCTGTGCCTGGTATCCAGACAGCTGCAGGGCGTAGCGATTCTGAGTCTCGCTCAGTGTGCCTTCCATGGATGATTTCTGTGTGGTAGATTAATCAGAAAAACATGTTAGCAATGACCAAACCTGCAAATTTTCTATTAAGTTTGACAACCAGAAAGAGTGCAAATACCATTTCTTCTACTTTTGAATGGGATTGTCATTTAAATATAACAAATTTACATGAAATACACTACCAGTCAAAAGTTTTTGACAGGAAGATTTTTTTAATGTTTTTTTTTTAGGTCTCTTCTGCTCACCGAGCCTTATTTGATCCAATATACAGCAAAACGGTGAAATTGTGAGATATTTTTAATATATAAAATAACTGCTTTCTATTTGAATATATTTTAAAATGTGATCAAAGCTACATTTTCAGCATCATTAATCCAATTTCAGTGTCACATGATCTTTCAGAAATCATTCTAATAGCTGATTTGCTGTTCAAGAAACATTTTTTATTATTTTTATTATCAATATATTATCAATAAAACATAGAACATAGAAAGATCCAAAGATCAGCATTTATCTGAAATAAAAAGCTTTTGTAACATACACTATATCATTCAAAAGCTTGGAGTCAGTATATAAATCATTTTTGGGAACGAAATGATAGAAATTAATACTTTTATTTAGCAAGGATGCTTTAAATGAATCAGAAGTGATGATAAAAACATTTATAATGTTACAAAAGATTTCAGTTTCAGATAAATGCTGTTCTTCTGAACTTCCAGCTGGTTTCAACATAATAATAATCTTTTTGGGCAGCAAATCAGAATATTAAAATTATTTCTGAAGGATCATGTGACTGGAGCAATGATGCTAAAAATTCAGCTTCGAAATCACAGGAATAAATTACATTTTAAAGTATATTCAAATAGAAAGCAGTTACTTTAAATAATAAACATATTTCAAAATTGTACTGTTTTTGCTGTACTTTGGATCAAGTAAATGCATTCTTGGTAAGCAGAAGAGACTGTTCAGAAATCATACTGTTCAAAAACTTTTGACTGGTAGTGTATTTTGCTTGAAAATCATGTTAATCCCATTTGGATTGATTGTTTTTTTTAAAATGTTTATCATCACATAATAAAACCAATCAAACCAATTGGCATGCATTGTTAAGCATCACTTATATGTCCAAATAGCTTTTGGGCTGTACATTTTGTCTACACAAACTCACCATGGCAAGGAGAGACTGAAGCTCAATCTCCAATGACTGTACTGTGCTCTTCACTGTGTTGACCTCAGATTTCGAAGTCTGCAAGGTTTCAGTGCTTGTTGCCACTTCTTCTTTCAAGGTCTCAGACTGCAAAAGAAGTGTTTTAAAACATTTGTTTAAATTAATACATGCGTAAATCCAACATAGGGTTAGCTGTGCCAAAGTTTATCCACCTTTTTCTTCCCCATTTGTAAATTTTATGGGTCTGGCTTCTGGTCGCATCCGCGTCCAACCATTTTTAGCTTTACAAAACAACTTGTTTTTCTGCTTAATATTGCAAATTGGTTAGTCTTGCCATATTATTTTAATATATGTCACCCTAGACCACAAAACCAGTCATAATGGTCAATTTTAAGATTTATACATTATCTGAAAGCTGAATAAATAAGCTTTCCATTGATGTATGGTTTGTTAGGATAGGACCATATTTGGCCCAATATACAACTGTTTGAAAATCTGGAATTTGAGGGTGCAAAAAAAAAAAAAAAAAAAAAAAAAAATATATATATATATATATATATAGAGAGAGAGAGAGAGAGAGAGAGAGAGAGAGAGAGAGAGAGAAAAAAAATCACCTTTGAAGTTGTCCAAATGAAGTTCTTAGCAATTCATATTTCACTATAGCAAATGTTTGCAAATCTTGAGTGCCATCACCCATAGGCTTACTTCCGCATTGAAAAAAAAGGTGGATAGACTTAAAGTCCATGTAAAGCAATATTAAATATGTGTTCTGAGTTTGTCACACCACAGTAAAATGTGTTTTTAACCACCTACCCTGCTGAAATAAAACAATAGACACCACCACAAAATGTGTAATGGTTTTACTGGTTATAATGGGATTTGTAATGGTTTTAATGAAAATTATAATGGACCCTGTTGGTCTTTACTGGTAATTGGTCACCTTCTATTGGTGGCTTGTTAAAACCAATAAATCCTAATGCAGTATGTCCCAAAACACACTACAGAAAAACATTTTTAATGGTTTAAACGGTTAAAAGTTGATGGTTTGTAATGTTTGTAATGGTATTTGTAGTGGAAACCATTAGACTTTTCTGTGATGGTTCTTTTTTTTCAGCAGGGATAAATTTGAATGATTAAAAAACCACACGTAAATGAAATAAGTTATCGAAATCTTGACAAAATAAGCAGTATTCTCTGTTCTCAAATGCTGGGGGCATGTCCGCTCTCCGCGCGGAAACCACGCCCACTCGCGGGAAAGTTGCCGCCTCTCTCAACTGTCAAACACCGCTACAACCTGAATGGATGACTGAGCTGTTTTGTAAATGATCGTAACCAGGTAATATACATTTACATAACGAAGGCATCGCTAGCTAGCAAACTGTATGCTGTAGTAACTAATGGTAATGACAGTAACTCGCGATTGGGAAAGTCATCTTTGCAAAATCTGCTCAATTATTTTTAAATTTCAGTAGCTATAGATGTTTGCCTTTTTATTCACATATTAGTCATTCAATCAACTTTATTATTTAATTTCCAACATTTCTGAGCTGGATCACTAGACTTCATATGAGTGTTTGTCATATACAGAATCAAGTTCTGGACTGAACCAACCTTCTGCTGGAACCAGCCTTCAAGGTCTCTCCGGCTCTTGGCTACGACGGTCTCGTAGTGCTCACGCATCTCAGCTAGAATTTTGGTCAGGTCTTCTTGTGGTGCAGCATCAACCTCCACATTGACCTGTCCACTCATCTGGTCGCGTGAGGTCAGGAGGTCCTGAAGATGCATCATATGTGATTTTTAGAAGTCCATTTTAAAATATTTTCCTATAGTCATCTGTTTATTCTTGCCTTCAAATGTCATGGTATGAAAATATGTTACAAAACAGTGACATCTAGAGCTTAAAGCTGTAAAACACCTGTGTGACCTGACCTCCTGTCCAAAATGTTTAACAATTCTTAGCGTAAATCTTGGGTTTAAAAACCTGCTTTACTTCATTCTGAAGGTTTGCAATGATTTACTACCTCCTCATGATTCTTCTTTATGTAGACCAGCTCCTCAGTGAGCCCTTCGATCTGCAGGCTGAGGTCTTTATGACTCATGTTGAGCTCGCTAAGCACATTCTTTAACCCCGCAATGTCTGCCTCCACAGACTGACGCATTGCCAGCTCGTTCTCATATCTGTCAAACAGTAAGGATCATTATACAAAAAAGCTGTCTTTTATGAACATCAAGACTTTTGTTGCTGTGACTGGATATTTTTCCCCATTATAGAGTTTAGAAGCCATTGACCATTGGCCATTGAAGTTAAGAGCTAAGTTGCAGATTAGTTGCGTAGGTATTTGTTGTTTTTCTATAATTCATGTACATTTCCACAGCATATATTCTATACAAATTTCATGAAAAATTAAGTAAATATTACTTCACTCTGAAGTCATCTGCAGCCAAGCTGGCATTGTCAATGCTGAGGTGAACTGTGTTGTTTTCCTGCATGGCACTGAAGATCTGCAAAGAAAAAGTAAGCATTGTTTGATTTTATTTACTTATTTTATACTAATGAAGATTATTAGATTATGCAATTTTCTTACAGCAGCAAATTTCTAGATAGACTTACCTTTGCCCGGAGGTCACCAATAGTAGCCTCGAAAGCAGAGTAATCACGAGCACCACCAGTAGGAGAGATTCTGCTTTCAAGAAATTGACGTATCTTCAGCTCAAGGTCGGCGTTGGCCTTTTCAAGGGAGCGGACCTTCTCCAGGTAAGCAGCCAGACGGTCGTTGAGATTCTGCATGGTGAACTTTTCGTTGCCGATGATGCTGTCATCTGCTCCTCCACCGACGCCAAATCCTCCTCCAGCTGCAGCACCACCAAATCCCCCGCCGAATCCTCCACCAGCACCTCCTGCAGCACCAAATCCGCCTCCGAAGCCAAAGCCGCTTCCTGAGCCTGCTGAGGACATGGAGCGAGAGGCACTGGAGATACGGACCCCTGAACCTCCTGCGCCTCCGTACACGCTGCCAGCCCTGATGGCGCTGATGCGGCCACCTCCTCCACCTGAAGAAGAGAAGCGTGAGGAGCCCATTGAGGACCTGGAAACGAAGCTGCCGCTGGAGAAGGTGGTAGCCATGTGGACGGTGGTTTGTGGTCTTACTCTGCTCTGGTTGGAGAGTGAGTACAGTAGAGCAACTCAGGGTCCTTATATATGCTGGTAGCTGACAAAGAAGGACGTGCTGACCTTATTTTCATCAAAAATTTGCTGACAGCAAGGAATTCTGTCAGCTTAAATCACCTGAAGTGAAAGGTGACGCTAAGAAGTAAAATTGGCTGATTGATCGTACCCTCAAGTGAGTAAGATAGACGCTTGCATTCCCCCCGTAAACCTTTCCTCAGATAGCAGCTCTGTACATGTTCAAACTTTTATGGACGCTGTTTATTTTTCACTGCTGGTTTTACTGTAGTAAAGCCTCTCACACATTAAAAACCTTGAATATTCAAGATCACTCTTAACTCTTAGGCCAATAACAAACTCAAATGATGGCCTCATTTCAATATGTTGAGGCACACAAAGTTCAGTGCAGAATTTAAACATCAGTTGCATCATGTAAGTGATGTAAATGTTGGAAGATGCAAGTTTGTCTACAAAAGAAGTCTAAGTGCAAAAATATTTATTTGAACAAGATATGAAACTACGTGGAGGTATGCTGATCTCTTTTTCAATGTAAGATTTGCCTACAGCAACTTATGTAACAATTTTACTATTAGGGAGTTAAAAGTGTATGCTTGTTTGAAGCATCTCATGTTTGTGCATGTACCTGTGTGTGCTACACAGACCAGCAGAATGTTTCCCACCAAGTTCAGCTTAACTTTAAATACCTCCCTTAGGCTGTTGAGCTGCAGAACAGACCTCTGTATTATTAAGAGATTCACAATGCATTTAGTTCTTGTGTTGTTAAATTGAAAGCTTTGATATTAGCTAATTTGACATAAGATTTAGAAGTGTCATAAGTGTTTTTAGATTAGGCTAATACTTATAATAATTATAATTCGTAATTGTTTTTAATATATATACAGCTGAAGTCAAAAGTTTACATACACCTTGGAGAATCTGCAAAATGTTAATTATTTTACCAAAATAAGAGGTATCATACAAAATGCATGGTATTTTCTATTAAGTACTGATCTGAATAAGATATTTCACATAAAAGACGTTTACATATAGTCCACAAGAGAAAATAATAGTTGAATTAAAAAAACAAACAAACAAACAAAAAAAAACTACCCCGTTCAAAAGTTTACATGCACTTGATTCTTAATACTGTGTTGTTACCTGAATGATCCACAGCTGTGTTTTTTGTTTAGTGATAGTTGTTCATGAGCCCCTTGTTTGTCCTGTTTTTCGAAAAATTCTTCAGGTCCCACAAATTCTTTGGTTTTTCAGCATTTTTGTGCATTTGAACACTTTCAAAATGACTGTATGGTTTTGAGATCCATCTTTTTACACTGAGGACAACTGAGGGACTCAGATCCAACTATTACAGGAGGTTCAAACTCTCACCGATACTTCAGAAGCAAACACAAGATTGAAAAGAATCTTAAAAGAAAAGAATGATGTGTAAATTTTTTCTTATTTTGCCTAAATATATTTTTTTATTTTTTATTTATTTTTTGAGTTGACATTTGATTGATTAGACAGTGAATTCAAGTTTCAAAGCTCAAATTTAGATTATTTAGTAAACATAATACTGAAGAAAAATTAATACACCATTCTGAATATTTATACTCAATTTCACATTCATTAATTGGCGAAGAAAGTGTGTCCCAGTTTCAAAATGTGTAGTTCAGCATGCATGAGCTGCAGGAATTCAAAGTGCGTGACCCCGCCCTATCGTTCATAAATTCAACAAGTCATAAACTGTTCAAAAGCTCCCCATTGCCTGTGTAATGCACTATACAGTGTTGTCTGAATTTTGAGTGAATAATTTAATTCCCCAAATGTAGTTTATTGTTGTATACTGATAATTCACTCTTTATTGTCTCCAAAAGCCAGTGTACACTCTAGGAATGCCTATAGAGTAGAGTGGGGGAAAACGTTTTTTTAGAAAATAAACGTTATTTAAAAAATATATATTTTATATTATATGTTTATTTATATTTTTAGAATGACAGCATTTTTTTCTCAAACATATTCAGTGGGGTAAAACACCCCAGAGGGCAATGGACAATTACTGTAGTTACTCTCCTCTGAAAATCAAATCCTTTGTTTTTCCATCAAATGTGTTCTAACTAGATGGTTGAATAAAAATATTTGGATTTTATATTTTAAAATTACCTCAAGTTAGCTATCAGGTAGCTAGTTAGATAGCATCAGCTAACAAAATGTTTAAAATAGGCTATTATAATTTTGTAATTCATTATTATTGGTTATATTCTTTTTAATTTTAAGCTAAAACTGCCTGTACTCTGATTTTGCTGCAAATGTTTAAAGCAACTTGCTTTGTCAGACTGGGGGGCATTTTACCCCACCCATGGTACAAATTTAATTTTTGTTAAAAATCTAATAACACGAAAACTCTGGACATTTTTCATACTTTGTTTAGAATTTATGTCATTTTCACTAAAACTACAACTTTTCTGAACACGTTTAACTTTTATATCACAAAAAAATTAAACAGTCCTTAAGGGGGGGCGTTTTCTCACACTCTACCCTACAACCAATAGTCAAAAAGGTACAATTCCACCAACTGATAGAAAACATATTAAAATGTTGTAAAAAAATTAATTGTTTATTTATTTACTCACATTAAAGCAACATGATTTTGACTAATGCTGATGACACCTTTCTAAAAAAAATAAAGGTTAAATTGTTGTAAAAATGCTGGTTCTTAGGTTGACAGCGTCTATTGCGTGCTCGACCACAAGAGTGCGCGCGCCGGACAGGAATGGCGCGCTTTTCTGAGGGATAGTTTTCAACGAGGTGAGGAAACAATATCACCACAAATATATGACTTCGCCAGAAATTATATCACATAAGTTTTATGGTAAGTTATGGGAATACTATAATATTTAGAACGTTAACGAAGTAGGCCCTATGTTAAAATGATAGTCTGTTTCACACAGATGTAGCTCTACTACATTAGTCATAACAACACTTATACTAGTTAAAGTTATTATATTTTCCAAACATTTTACTTCGAATTACTTAATCGAATTTGTGTATAGGGTAAATGTCTATACATTGTGACATCCATAATAAGCCTACTTGAATGTTTACTCGCTATAATATTAATACTTAAATACTGACGGGTGTGGTGGCTATATTTGTTATGCATTTATTATTACTTTTTAAATTAATTCATGAATTTATTTATTTAGAGTGATGGTCCTAGCACTTCTCGTGCCATGGGCGAAAAAACGCTGTCCCTTTTTAACAACCTAAATCTTGACATTTTATTTAAGCTTTAACAACTATAGAACTTGTTAGTCTAGTGGATTAGTTTTTGTTTGATGTGGAATGGGTCTCAAAGTCCCAACATGTCATCTTCTTTCAGCAGATTTTGAAATCACCAGCTGTCAAATGGGTTACCTCTTTCCCTCCAAAGTCATCTTGAAAATAACTCTGCACATCTCAAAGTGACAAAGAAGTGTCAACAAGGCAAGTCAAGAATGTAAAGTGACTGTGTTAGAGAGTTAGTTGTCAGTTTGTGAAAAGTGAACGGAAAGGTTGTGTAACTTGTGTTTGCTTTGCTTTTATTGGCTTTGCTAGTGCTTTGCCCTCTATAGCACAGTAAAGTATAATGGACCTCATAGCAGAGTACAGCCGGTTCCTGTTCTCAGTAATGCATAAATGCATACAAAGATGTGTGTACATGCCAGAGATAGATTTAGTGATTCATTTATATAGTTGGTTCTACATATGAAACATTATGGTTATTTTTGTAAATGGAAATAAGACATTTCCTTTGTAGAGAAATTAAATTTAGCCTGATTTAATGTATGACATTTAATGCATCAGCAACCTTTTTGTAATTTGTAATTCATTTTCTTTTTTTTTTTGTTTTTTCGTTTAACACTGTGACATAAAATATGAAAACAAAACAAGAAAATAAGACAAACACTAGAAATGCAGAGTTAGTGCACATTTAGTGCAGTTTATTGGTTTTTCATCACTCTGAGTTAGGATGTTTTTGACACAACCTCGCTTTTAGACTGGGAGGATGAGCTGACCACTTTGCCATCCACCACCTCTTCCACAATGGTTACCACTTTGCGTGTAGTCGAGGATGAGCTTGTGCTTGAGGCTGAATAGCTGCACAGGTAAAAACAAATAATATTACATGACAGAAATGCCAGACAGATATTTTCATCACACTTTTATTATAATAAACCATTACTGCTCACTGAAAAGTTGTGACACTACTATCTAATTGTTGTTATTAAGAGATTTTATATTGTAGTTGTGTCTCACCTTGTAGCCTCTCCATCCAGCAGTCTTCTGTACTCTGCAATCTCCATCTCCAGTCTGGTCTTGATGTCCAAAAGCATTCTGTACTCTTGCCCTTGACGCTCCAGATCGCCCCGAAGCTGCACCAGCTGTTCTTCCAGGCTGGTCACCTGCATTTGGTAACCACTTAACATGGAGGCGTAGCGGGCCTGTGTGTCTGCCAAAGTGCCTTCCAACGATGCTTTCTGTTTGAGGGAAACTTCGTTATTTTGTGCTCTATGCAGTGTTATGACCAAACTTCACATGACTAATCTTTTTTTGCTTACCATGCTGAGTTGTGACTGTAGCTCGATTTCAAGACTTTGGAGTGTGCGCTTAACTTCTGTGATTTCAGATCGGGATGTTTGAAGGGTTTCGGTGCTCACAGCAACTTCCTTGTTGAGGGCTTCACTCTATAAGAGACACAGCAAAGCTGTCAGACCTTTTGTTGGTTTTCGTCATAAAATCGGCCTTTCTTTAAAAACATCTGATGTTACCTTAGACTGGAACCAGGCCTCAAGATCCTTGCGGTTCTTGTTAGCAACGGCCTCGTAGTGCTCACGGATTTCAGCCATGATCTTTGTCAGGTCTTCCTGTGGTGCTGCGTCTACCTCTACGTTGACTTGTCCGCTCATCTGGGCGCGGACCGCCAAGAGTTCCTAAAGATGCAGTAATAAACCATTGAGCATTTGTCTGACATACACGAGCCATCAAGTGTGAACCAACCACCAACTTACTTCCTCATGGTTCTTTTTGAGGAAGATCAGCTCTTCTCTTAGACCCTCAATCTGCAACTCCAGATCAGATCTGGTCATTGTCAGCTCATCCAGAACCTTCCTCAGGCCAGCAATGTCTGCCTCTACAGACTGCCTCATGCTCAGCTCATTCTCATATCTGCACAAAAACAAAACGATATAAATGCGTTGGACCTTTCACAGATGTCAGAAATAATGCTTGTTCATGTTCCTAGTCACTCACTTGACCCTGAAGTCATCTGCAGCCAGTTTGGCATTGTCAATGCTCAAGTAGATGCCTCCATTCATTCCAGTGGCATGCTGAATCTTTAGGAGCATAGAATGAAAAAAAGTGTCAAATTGCATTTTTGGAAAATTCAGCAGTTTTCATATTCTCTGCAAATTAGGAACCATGAGATAGTGGCTCAAAATTAATAAATGAAAAAGTGAAATTTAGACTGAGGATTTATCAAATGCTTTAAATATATGCTTTGCAAATGAGGAACCCTGGGATATGTAGAATTGGTTAATTTTTGTCTAAAGGTAGTTTAATGATTGACTTAAGTATCATGTTTTATAGGTAAGTCACGTACCTTGGCCTGGAGGTCACTGATAGTAGCATAATAGGCGCTGTAGTCACGAGCAGAGGGGGCTGTCTTGCTATCCAGGAACTGGCGAATCTTCAGCTCAAGATCAGCATTGGCCTTCTCGAGGGTGCGCACCTTCTCCAGATAGGAGGCCAGACGGTCATTGAGGTTTTGCATGGTGGCTTTCTCATTTGCAGACACATCAATGGCATCAGACAGGTTGAATCCACCTCCAAAACTAGCACCAGCACCACCACCACCACCAGCAGAGAAGGAACGAGAAGCAGAGGCACTGGAGATACGTGTCCCGTATCCTCCTGCTCCTCCGTACACACTACCGGCACGCATGGCTGTGACACGACCAGCTCCGCCACCAAAGCTGGAAGAACCTCCTGAAGACATGTAGCTGCGGGTGGAAGAAGAAGACATCATTTTGAAGAAGGATTGGTGTCGTTCTCAACTCTGGCTGGAGAATGAGAGAGCGGACGAGTGAGGAGAAGACCAACGCCTGGTCCTTTTATGTGGACAGATGGGGGAGGGACCAGATGGATTGCCTTAGGGGGTGGGCCAAGAAACTATTGCCCCATCCCCTAAAGCAACAGGCGTGGCTGAAGACACATTTTAGAGTTTCACTTAAATTCCTTAGTAATTCCTTAAATTTTGCCATAAGCGTTGACCGATATGTATGCTTTTTTTTGTTGAGCAAACAATTTTGTTAAATTAACTAATTCCTTTCTAGTTTGATGAAACTTTTAAGTAAAAATAGAATAACATATTTAAATATTTTCAGTAAACTATAGCTAAAAGGTACCCCACAATATATCTAGTTGGCCTATCTATTGTTAAACACAAATAAAATTTATAGACGATTGTGGGGTAGAAGTTTGACTCTTTGAAAAAGTTTGAAAACCAGTTTTCCACTACACATGGTGAAGCAAGTTCAAATGGTGACTTCCAAAGTGAGTATTTTTTTTGTATATATTAATAATATAAATGATCAGTTCTAGACATTGATTAAAAATCAATTTTATATGTGTTCTTTTCAACAGATACTATATTTAAACAATGCAGTTGTTGTCTAATTCCTTGCTGTTGCTTTAAAATAAACTATATTAAACACCAAGTGATTAAAAAGCAGGTTTAGCTTGTCTGAAGTGGGTTTCGGATGACCTGCTAGTGATAATCAGGCTTGTTGTATAAGGTTGGAATGTTTATATTTCAAAAGGGAAACTGAACGTCTTATTTTTGTGTGCAACACAGTTGTGTTGTGCAGCTTTTAAATATTTTGAGTGTGGGGTGATTGTAACACTGTAGAGCTAAACAGGGAGTATTTAATATTGTTTAATTCTAAAAATAAATGAATTTGTATATTTGTAGTTAGAACTCATTCTTGAGTGGTGATTTTTAGACTTTGCTCTAAGTTTGAATTAATTCTGACCTATATTATGTTCAAGGAACAGAATTAACCCTACTTTACACTTTTGACCAACAGGAGGCAATGTCCAGAAACTTTGCAGGGTCCCTCCCCTTATGTAAGTATGTGGTCATGCAACAAAACAGACTTCACTGCACTACATTTGCTGCAGGGACAGTCACCTAAAGCAGTGTTTCCCAACCCTGTTTCTGGAGGCATATTGTTGAAACCGGTTGAAAATATGTATTGTTTGTGCTGGCCTAGAGCTACCTGGGGTTATGTCGTTTGCTCAAGGCAGCGCAGTTAATGATCCTTTAAGGTTTGACCCTGCAACCTTTACCAGTCTGTGTCAAATTCAGAGGTATTGCTGACATACCTTTGGTGCTTTTATAGACAAACAGTTTTAAATACACTTATGGTTACCTGATTTAATTTGGCGAGGATAAGATAAACTTCGAAGGAAGAACAGCCCTCTGTAGTAAATGATTACATGTAATCTAGATTGCGTGATCATTTTACAAAAATCGAGTGGATTGTATTACATTGTAAAATGCTCAATCAGGTTAGTTACTTTTTATGGATTACATGATTGCATATTATTCATAAAATGGCAGTAAATTATTCTTAATTTAAATCTTCTTAATTCTTCTTTTTTCTCTTTTAAAGTTTCCTTTTCAAAAATCTTGCTGTGTGTTATACCATTTTGACTTTATTCACAATATGGAATGGAATATGTAATTAATTTTGTGATCTCTGCTTCTGATTTTGGAGGCATGATGGGTGAAATGGAGGGACCATCCCTCAAAGCAATTAAACCCTGTATAAAACAAATAATTTTGTAAGTTACCAAACACTGGTAATGTATAGCTGTGAAATGTCTTCACCATATCCAGTGACTTTTAGTAATTGTTGGTTCTGGAGGGCTGAACAAAAATATTTAAAAGCTGGAAGACTTTAGGTGTGTAAAGTCATTGCTGTTTTCATGTTTATTAATGTTTGTTCATATAATGCAGGGATTCACAAAAGTTTTTGTCAGCCAAGTCCCTTTGTCTTAGAATATTTACTATAACTATAATATAAATTTATAATATAAATAAAATATTTACTAATACTATAATATCTACTATAATATATACTATAAAATATTTAATATAACAATCTAGTAACCTAGATTGTTTTACTAACTGCAATTTTCATCATGTAATCTGTAATCAGTAACGAACTGCAATTTAATAATTGTAAACATCAGAGAAAAGAAAAGTGATGTTCTTTAGAATAAACACTCAGTTTAAAGTGAATAAAAAAAATCTGTTGATGAGGCTTGTTCAAACTGCTTACTAAAATATCTAAATAAAATAACCATAAGTCAGTGACTTTCAGAAGTACTAAAATCATTCATTAATTTAGAAAAATCGCAAACTATGAAATACCTGCAGTGTACCCTGCAAAAAAGGCTTATCTTAATATTTTTATCTTGTTTCTAGTCAAAATATCTAAAAATTCTTAAATTAAGATGCATTTACTAGATAAGCGAAATGACGTAAGAGATTTATTCTTGTTTTAAGCAAAATGCACTTAATTTTTTTTCCCCCCTTGGAAACAAGTACAATTATCTGCCGGTGGGGTAAGTAAAATATTCTTAAAACAAGAGTACTTACTCCACTGGCAGATAATTGTACTTATTTTAAGCAAACTGCGCTTAATTTAGGTTTTTTTCCATGGAAACAAGACTAAATATCTTATGTCATTTTGCTTGTCTAGTAAATGCACCTTAATTTAAGAATTTTTATATATTTTGACTAGAAACAAGGCAGAAATACTAAGATAAGCCTTTTTTTTGCAGTGTATATGACACTTTGAGTAAGAGGTCATCATATTTAAATGGTTTATACCAGTGCTTGCAATATTTGAGTAAGTTATGCCACCTTGTTTATGAACAAAGATAGTAGTTTTAGTATGCTAGCTAATTATTGGTTTTCATAAGACTGCAGAAATAGGAGCATATTTTATGCAAGGTACTAATGACATCAAAACAAGACAAACACCAAAATGCACAGTTAGATCAGTTTATTTTCTTTTCATCACTCTTTTGCAAAAAGCTTTTGCTCAAAGGTGGTTTTAAGATGTCTGGCTTGTAGACTGGGAGGTTGAACTGACCACTTTGCCATCCACCACCTCTTCCACAATGGTTACCACTTTGCGTGTAGTTGAGGTTTTGCTTGTGGTTGAGACACTGCAGAAGTAGAAAACAAAGAATGTTAAATAATGCTCACTTAAAAATTAAAGAGTTTGTTTAATCTATTTGGTGTTCTTAAAGATTTTGTGTCTCACCTTGCAGTTTGCACCTCTCCATCCAGCAATCTTCTGTACTCTGCAATCTCCATCTCCAGTCTGGTCTTGATGTCCAGAAGCATCTGGTACTCTTGCCCTTGACGTTCCAGATCGCTACGAAGCTGCATCAGCTGCACTTCCAGGCTAGTCACCTGCGACTGGTAGCTGGACAACATGGCAGAATAGCGGGCCTGTGTGTCTGCCAAAGTGCCTTCCAGCGACGCTTTCTGTTTAGGGGAGAGTCATTATTGTACACATTGTGATAACAACAAAACGTTTTACAAGATTAATCTTTTTTTCTGAACTTGCTTACCATACTGAGCTGGGATTGAAGCTCGATTTCAAGACTCTGAAGTGTGCGTTTAAGCTCTGTGATTTCTGATCTCGACGTTTGGATAGTTTCTGTGCTTGCAACGACTTCTTTATTGAGGGCTTCGCTCTATGAGGAAATGCATCAGAAAGCAATCAGGTAAGTTTTTTTGTTGCTTTTGATTACACTCTTACTTTGCAAATTTTACAGTCTAAATCTCATTTTACCTTAGCCTGGAACCAGGCCTCAAGATCCTTGCGGTTCTTGTTAGCAACAGCCTCGTAGTGCTCACGGATTTCAGCCATGACCTTTGTCAGGTCTTCCTGTGGTGCTGCATCTACCTCTACGTTGACTTGTCCGCTCATCTGGGCACGGGCCGCCAAGAGTTCCTGAAGATGCAGTAACAAACAATTGAGCATTTGCCTTGCATACATTTCAAGAGGAACTATCAAGTGTGAACCAACCACCAACTTACCTCCTCATGGTTCTTCTTGAGGAAGATCAGCTCTTCTTTTAGACCCTCAGTCTGCATCTCCAGATCAGATCTGGCCATTGTCAGCTCATCCAGAACCCTCCTCAGGCCAGCAATGTCTGCCTCTACAGACTGCCTCATGCTCAGCTCATTCTCATATCTGCGTAAAAATTAATCCGTTGTAATTGTTTTGGATCCTTTATAAAAACGATTTTATAGTGCAGGCCTTTAAGTAGCAGACTTACTTGACCCTGAAGTCATCTGCAGCCAGCTTGGCATTGTCAATGTTCAAGATGATGCCTCCATTTACACCAGTGGCATGCTGAATCTTCAGACACATAACAAGTACATTTTAGATCTCTCTTTTTCATGAACACTTGAGAAATGCAATGTATTTTACATACATTGCATAAAGGTAGTTTAATGCTTGACTTCAATAATATATTTAATAGTTGAGTCACATACCTTGGCCTGGAGGTCACTGATCGTAGCATAATAGGCGCTGTAGTCACGAGCAGCAGGAGTAGCCTTGCCCTCCAGAAACTGGCGAATCTTCAGCTCAAGATCAGCATTGGCCTTCTCGAGGGTGCGCACCTTCTCCAGGTAGGAGGCCAGACGGTCATTGAGGTTTTGCATGGTGGCTTTCTCATTTGCAGACACATCGACTGCATCAGACAGGTTGAATCCACCTCCAAAACCAGCACCAGCACCAGCACCACCACCAGCAGAGAAGGAACGAGAAGCAGAGGCACTGGAGATACGTGTCCCATATCCTCCTGCTCCTCCGTACACACTACCGGCACGCATAGCTGTGATACGACCAGCTCCGCCACCAGCGACAGAGACGCGGGAAGATCCTCCTGAGGACATGAAGCTCCGGATGGAAGAAGACGACATCGTTTTGAAGGAAGGCTTGGTGCCGTTGTCTGCTCTGGCTGGAGAAGGAATGAGCGGATGAGTGAAGAGAAGACGACCCCTGTTCCTTTTATATGGATGAGTGGGGGAGGAATTGTAATGATTGCCTTAGGTGACAGAGAGTGAAACTATTTACCCGTTCCCCAAGGCAAGGGAGCAGGCGTGGCTGAGTGGTATGGTATATGAATGTATGTTATCATTAAGAGTTTCACAAGAAGAAATAAATCAGGGGTCTATGTGAGTTTCAGCTGTTGGTTTTTGTCAGTCTTAACATTACTGTGCTGGCATCGTCCATTACTTTTAGTATCTGCAAAATATGTTACAACAATATACCTTAATAATCATTTAATAGTCACTAATGTCAGTAGTCAGTTGCATTGTAGGTGGATATTTTTTGTATTTCTTAAAATTCTGACAAAAACTGACAAAAAAGAAGCCATAGATAATAAGATTAATGGATTGTTAGAATGTTTGGATGCACCTTTATTTAAAATTAAATTTACATTTATTCATTTAGCAGACGCTTTTATCCAAAGCGACTTACAAGTGGGGAATACATCAAGCGATTTATCCTAAACAGGCAAAACAACATAGGAAGTGCTCATAATACCATATAACAGGCATTGTTCAGATAAGTACAAGCTAGAAAGGGAAAAGAGTAGAACAATTTTTTTTTTTTTTTTTTTTTAATGTCAAATAGTATCGAAAGAGATGAGTTTTCAGCAGTCGCTTGAGAGTTGTTAGGGAGTCGGCATTCCGGGTAGGGGTGGGAAGATCATTCCACCAGCCAGGAATGGCGAAAGAGTCGAAATTAAAATTATATTCAATTAAAACCTTAAAAAACTAACAACTTTACGTAAAAAAATCCAGCATTTGTCACGCATAAAACTAAAACTTCATTGTGCCTCTTGAAATGAAACCATTTTTGTAGTAAACTTGATTATTATCAGATCATGCAGAATCTGCCCCAGGCACGATAAACCTGTTTTATCTACTGAATGTGTCAGGTTTTGCCATCAAACTGACAGTTTTTTAAACTGAATTATGTTTGAGTGTAAATCGTGAATGGTTCATATGAAGTTAATTAGATTTATTACATTTGTGGGCCTCTAATTTTTATCTGTTCTTTCAGTCACATAATGCATTGATTAGACCAACTTTGATTTTTTTTTTTTATTCAATGAGAAGAAAGTATTTAAAAAAAAAAAAACCCTGCCCCTCAGCCTATAAACCCACAGGGCAAATAACTCTGACAGAGACGTGCTTGGAGTCGGTTGTTAGGTTAAAAGTGAACAGGCAGGTAAAGTAACTCACAGCAATTATGCAGAAATTTTACATGTGATTGCGCAAGAAACACCAAAGGTAATCAGTGAATCATAAATCATCATTAATTTAATTTAGATAAGCTACCCACATATTGCATACTTTAACTGTTTGATGTTTGCACACTTTAACTGTAACTGTTTTTTTTTTTTAGCCTCCAAGTCAGCTTTATCAATGCTCTCAATCTTCTGGATGTGATTATATAACAGCAGAGAATTGCTAAAATGATGTGTTTTGAAATATAGCCAAATTCTTACCACTTGGAAGATTGCATGTTAAACTTTATTTATAATGTTGTATTGGTATTTCTTGATAAGTTCTTTTGCAGAAACAGTGGACAATGGACAGAAACATGTGAGTAGAGATGTAAGTGTAGAGTAACAGAGGATTAAAAACAGTCATTTACTAAAGGGAAAAATGCTTGTGGCATCAGATTACAGCTGTCAAACCTGAAGAATGCCATACAGCTGCACAGATTTTCAACAGCAGACCAGGTGTGATGTTCACAAATGGTATGGAAGACTGTACAAGTCAGTACAATGTAGCAAACTCTTGTAGGATTGTAGAGTATTGTTCTTCCCAAGTATTCAGCTGTGGCCTGTTGTGTCCTTGACATATTATGTTGTCTTACAGGCAGGATCAACTAGGTTGCTGGAGAACACAATGGGCAGTCATCAATTATTAGGCATTCTCTTCAAGAAACTATTCTCCATTGTTTCTGTGGTGGTAAGTACGCTAAGAAAGCAAGCTTGCAATATCACTGCTCTGCCGCCAGGAGTCACCTATTACCGAATTCGTTATTTAAAATGAAACACATTTTCATGTTATTCCCTGTTGAAAAAAACAGCATTTGCTGGTTAGGTATGTTTTAAAGCATGGTAGCTGGTTGAAGCTGGCCCTGATCTGGTTATGAGCTAGTTTGAACTGGTCATGTGCTGATCCTTAGCAACTATAGCTCCTGCTCAGGACCAACTACGGACCGGCTCAAACCAGCTGCAATGTTTATAACCAGCTCAGGACCAATTAAGCTGCCATGCTTCAAAAGATACCTAACCAGCATATTCTGTTTTGTTTTTTTCAACAGGGTTATTTCCACTGTGTGCTTAAATTGTTGGATTAAACAAAAGAGGTTTAAAATACCTGAAGAATGCTGTCTGTTAGCATCCTGTTCATTGCAATGGCAGTACATGCAGTGTATGTCTGTGTATTATGTATGTAATTAGCGTCATTTAACTTTATTTCTTTAACATAACGTTAAATAAACCCAGTGTTGCCCAACATTGTTGGTGAAGCTCATTTCTTACATGAGGCAAATAATCTTTCTGGTAATTCTTATACTTAATTTCATTCATCTTAAAACATCTGTGAGCGAAATAATACAAAATGACACAAAAGCACATTTAAACCATTTTATTGATTTTCATCACTCTGAGTTGGGTTGTTTTATCTCGAGAGTTCTTGCGCTGGTTCTTGTTTGAGATCTCACTTGCCCAGGGCCACAGACTCGGTGGAGGAAATCACTTTGCCATCCTTCACCTCCTCTATAATGGTGACCACTTTGCGTGTAGTGGATGAGGATTTGGATCCGATGCTGGTTGAGGATTGTGTGCTTTGACCACTTCTGAGGTTGGGGGGAAAACATAAAGTTATAGACTACTCTGAATCTTAATCTCACAAATCAGGACGTATATAGCTGAATGTTAATGCCTCACCCAGCACCCTCTCCATCCAGAAGTCTTCTGTACTCTGCAATCTCCATCTCCAGTCTGGTCTTGATGTCAAGAAGGTTCTGGTACTCTTGCCCTTGACGCTCCAGATCACCACGAAGCTGCACCAGCTGCTGTTCCAGGCTAGTCACCTGCATTTGGTAGCCGTTTAACATGCCGCCGTAGCGGGCCTGTGTGTCTGCCAAAGTGCCTTCCAGTGATGCTTTCTGTTGAGGGGAAAGTCATTATTCTAAAGGTTGTGAGATGTATCAAAACAGCTAATATCAAGATTAGCCAAGTCACCTGCTTACCATACTGAGTTGCGACTGTAGTTCGATTTCAAGACCCTGGAGTGTACGTTTAAGCTCTGTGATTTCTGATTTGGACGTTTGAAGGGTTTCTGTGTTTACGCTGACTTCTTTGTTGAGGGATTCGCTCTGTGAGAGACAAAGCAGTCAGATAAGTCGTTCAGTTTTAACCGCTTTTGGTTTCTTATGACAAACCAATGTGATTTTACCTTAGCCTGGAACCAGGCCTCGAGTTCTCTGCGGTTCTTGGCAGCAACTCCCTCGTATTGGTCACGGATTTCAGCCATGATCTTTGTCAGGTCTTCCTGTGGTGCTGCGTCTACCTCTACGTTGACTTGTCCGGTCATCTGTGTGCGTGCTGCCAAGAGTTCCTAAAGATACAAAAACAAACCACTGAGCATTTGCCTAATCAGGAAGAATAACAGGTTTATTGAAGACTGTCAATCGAGCACCAACTTACCTCCTCGTGGTTCTTCTTGAGGAAGATAAGCTCTTCTTTTAGACCCTCAATCTGCATCTCCAGGTCAGATCTGGCCATTGTCAGCTCATCCAGCACCTTCCTCAGGCCAGCAATGTCTGCTTCAACGGATTGTCTCATGCCCAGCTCATTCTCATATCTGCACAGAAATCAATTCATTAAGTAAACACCTAGGCTGATTTGAGATGTTTACAGTCAGCTTTTTTCTTAGCTCTGTGGACTTACTTGACTCTGAAGTCATCTGCGGCCAGCTTGGCATTGTCAATGCTGAGGTAGATGCCTCCATTAACACGTGTGGCATCCTGGATCTTCAGGAGACAAGAATATGGACAAATTTAGATGTTTTTTTGGAATTGAGTTATAGTGATAAAATATCTTATTTGTCCTAAAAATCTCCATATGTCAAAGATTTACACAATGGTGTTCATTCTACTAAACATAAGTTACCAAAAAGATCTATCAGTAGTTACAAATACTGTTTCAATATTTATTTCTGACAATACCACATACTTTGTTCTGGAGGTCACTGATTGTTGCGTAATAGGCACTGTAGTCACGGGCAGAGGGGGCCGTCTTGCCCTCCAGGAACTGGCGAATCTTCAGCTCAAGTTCAGCATTGGCCTTCTCGAGGGTGCGCACCTTCTCCAGGTAGGAGGCCAGACGGTCATTGAGGTTTTGCATGGTGGCTTTCTCATTTGCAGACACATCAAAGGCATCACTGCCACCGCCAAAACCGCCACCGGCACCACCACCAAAGCCAGCACCGCCACCAAAACCGGCACCACCACCAAAACCGGCACCTCCACCAAAACCGGCACCACCTCCGAAGCCGCCGCCTACAGCAGAGAACGAACGAGAAGCAGAGGCACTTGAGATACGTGTCCCATATCCTCCAGCTCCACCATGCATGCTGCCTGCATACATGGCACGACCACCTCCACCACCGGACATGGAAAAGCGGGATCCTCCAGAGGACATGGAACTACGTGACATTTGAAAAGACATGGTTGTAGCTGAGGCTTGCTGCTCTGTTCTCTGACTGGAATGAGTGAGAAGTGAGGAACAGATGACCCGTCATCCTTTTATTTGGATAATCGAGGGAGGGAACGATGAATGGGCGTAGTGGGTTATCCAAGGAGGTGGAGTGAGAAACCACTGCCTCGCTCTCCAAAAACATGCGCAGTCACACACACTCACACAGCGTTCAGCAAACTGTATGTGTTGAATATGTTAAATATTAAGATCAGGTTTTTTAAGAAGGCATTTTGCCATAATGAAGTCAGTGCCAAAATAGTATGCATAAGTTTCTGATTTGCATGCATATATCCAACATCAACATTATCTGCTGGATCATGTCTGATTTTAGCATTTTTATATAGTACATCATGAGTATATCACCAGTTAATAAAAGATTAACTTTTTGAACCTGAGAGGAAAACAGTGCTGTAAATACAAGAACTAGAAAAGTGAGAGTTTCTGCCCTCAGATTGCCAATACTGAGACACACCCAGCAAACAAGCTGCAGCAAAGCTGCGGTTACTGTGTCAGTTATATACATAAAAGAATATAGAATAGAACATTTCATATCTTTTTATTAGAAAAAATGCTGTATGTACATACAAGAATATAGAATAATGTTTATTATCTTTATTTAAAAAAAATACAATTTAACAGGTATTTAAATAACTCTTAAACCTAAGCATTTAAAATCCTAGTTGTTTATTCGTCTCAACCCTAGTGAAAAACAAATATTGAAATGTATTTAAAATACATTTATTTCATGCTAAGTATACTACAAGTACACTTATGTATTATGCACATAATAAAAATACTCTCCAATTGTACTTTTAGTATACTAAGTTGGTATATTTAAAGTCTGCTAAATTGGAACAACTAATTATGTACTTAATGCACTTTGTGCATCTGAAGTCCAAAAAAAGATATACGTAAGTATATTTGATTGTGCTAAAGTGGAACTATTGCAAGTATACTTTAGGTACACTTTCAATATTTTGCATTTAAAGACTGATAATATTTAAAGATCAAAGGATCCTCATCAATAGTGACATTAAAACATATTTTAGACTTAATGTTAAGAAATGTGCATTTTGCACAAGTAGTACTCCAAATAAAGTTTAAAGGGGTCATCGGATGCCAAGTTCACTTTTTCATGTTGTTTGAACATTAATGTGTGTTGGCAGTGTATGTACAAATCTACCCTATAATGATAAAAATCCATGCAGTATTTTTTAATTAATCTGTAAAAATAATATCCCCTTTTTCAAATCGAGCCTTTCTCGGATGCCTATCGTTGTGGCGTCACACCGACAGAGGCCACTCCCACAATAGTTGATTGACATGAGGTCTTACCTTAGACCAGCTGTCACAGTCCAGTAATTTTCCATGTTTTGATGCCAGAGCAGGGATGTAAGTTAGACAAGAATATCTCAGATTGAGCGATTGAGGTGTTGTGTTGCTGGATGTAATAATGAACATAGTGGTCGTCATTTACTCCTGACATCTGAGCCGCTGAAGATGCAGTAGATTAGGTTTGTTTGTGAATGGAATGCGACTCCGGATCTACATATATCCGCCTATGTTCGCGCAAATCATTCGTGATCCAGCTTCACTTACAGCAGAAGTGAGTATAAGTGTTTTTTCATGAATCTTTGCGATCGCCTTTCCATATAACGTGGTAGTTAGGAAGTTTAGCGGCTAAACGCGGCTAATGTAAACAAGATCGTCTTTCCACAGAGAGAAGAGAGGGGCGGGGTGAGCAGAGCTCATTTGCATTTAAAGGAACAACCCCTTAGAATGAGATGATTTTTGCTGAGCTGATTTTGGCAAGGTAAAAAGGGTGTTGTTTTACAAAACCATTGAGAATTTTTAATCAAAGTATATTAGAGACTTTTCATTAAGACCCTAATGAATCATATCAACTTGTGGAAAATGGGCATCTGATGACCCCTTTAATTAAAATTTTTATATCAGTAATTTTCAGGTGGTATGTCAGTAATTATGTTAAGACTTGAACTATACTTAGTATAAAATAAATGCATTTTAAATCTATTCGTTTTTACTAGGGAAGTGATGCATTTTGTTTGGATTAAATAGGGCCCTATGATTTCTGCGATGCGGAAAACATGGACGGAATCGCAGAATCCAGTCATAAAAACGGAATTTACTGTATAATGTGGAATGCCATGGAATTCGTCAAAGTTTTAATGAATTAATCAAAAGTAGTTTGTTACACTTAAATCAAACCGCAATATGGACTAGTATCTGTAAATATTACGCTGCAAAAATACCATTTAAATGTGAATCCTGCATGTTCTGCTTGTCTCTGTTTTAATGAATGGAGCAGATGAGCGGTTTTGTTTACTACACACACTGAAGTGTGCGTGACACTAGTGGTGATTTCAGCGTCTGTCGTCTCACTAAATGAGGACATAAATACATGAACAATATCTGCTGAGAGTCACTTCATAAACATTTGACCGTTCCATTTTAAGAAAACTAGCCTTATATCATAATCACAGAAATGTAAAGGTAGACGCGGCAACCCGTCAAAATAAAAGTCCTCTTTCACTTGAAGACGTTGTGCCAGACATATAATAATACTACTATTACTACTACTACTGAAATGAAACAAACATTATTTTTTAGGGTATAATCACACAACATTTCTTCCATGTTTTAATTTTAATAGTAAATTCCCCTTTGTTTGCCAAAAAAAAAAAAAGTTTGCTTAATTTTCAATGATTAAAAGATAAATGAAATGTTTTATGCCTTTATTTGATAACCAAAAATAAAATACACAACACATAAATTCTGAGGGTAAAAAAACCTTTCATAAGGCTATTTTAAGGATAAATTTGAATAAATTTAGTATGCATTTAAATAATTAGACATGCTAAAACACAGAATTTGATAACAATAAAACATATGTTAGGGCCATGTCATTTTTGTTAGACCTTTATTAAATTGATGTGAACTTGTATAAGTTTCATGATTTTAGTTAATTAGACATGCTCTTTGATTAATAAAATTTAACTTAACCATTAAAAAGGAGTTGAGAAAAATGAAAACAGAAAAAACAGAATTTGGAAAAAAATAAAACGGATTTCATAGGGCCCTAATTAAATCCTTTACACTAGGTTTGGATATAGCATAAAGACAAGCCTTAATGTTGTTGCCATGGTGAAGAGAACAAAGGACAAGCCGATGTACATTTTGGCTTTTAATATAAAAACTAGATGATTCAGGTTCTGCTGTAAAGCAGCTATGAAGACACTAGTGTCACTGTTGGGCTCCTGTCAGTTCAGTATTGGTTCAGATCAATTGAATAACAATTTAAAGCTGGTCAGTTTTGAGTTCTATTCAGAAGCCAGCAATGGTGTTATTCAGCTCCAGTTTAATGGTGCTTCAATTCAGGTGGATAACACTGTCAATGTTAAAGCAGATAAGCTGTCTAAATGACTAAAGCAGGTCTACAGAAGACAATAGTGCCATCATCTAGCTTAATTCAGTTCAAGTTTTGTTGTCATCTACTAGTGTCAGTGCAGTCATATCAATAATATTACTGAGGATTCAGCGTCCTTTAAGGCACACCACACCAAGCCGGCAGTCGCCCACTGGCCAATGTCAGGCCGTCGGCAAGCGTCTGTCAGGCTAGTTTGTTTGGTGTGTTCCACTTGTCGGGCTAATGTCAGCGGCAGTTTGCCCGAT
The DNA here is from genome assembly GCA_036247105.1 of Cirrhinus mrigala. Lineage (NCBI taxonomy): Eukaryota > Metazoa > Chordata > Actinopteri > Cypriniformes > Cyprinidae > Cirrhinus > Cirrhinus mrigala. The sequence continues at coordinate 31,728,166 of CM070025.1, forward strand.
TCAACATGGGGTAATGAGAACTCTGATTGGATGTTCAGTTTAGCGAACGATTCAGTGAATGAGAATTAAATGCTAAAATGAGAACATAAATGAAGGAGGACAGGGGGCTGCTCTAATGTTATGTGATCTTACCCAAGAATTCCAATATGTGAATATTTGCGTAAAAACATTCGTCACTTAAAATAAAGTTATCAGCATAACTGATATTCAAAATGGTAGGAAAGCGCTGCTTTGTTTACATTTCATATATCTGCTTATATCTCATATATCCTTGTTTCGGTTTCTTCTTTGAATGACAAATATATACTATTGATAGCTGCTGATATATAGACAGTTAATAACTCTCACGCAGGCACACAACGCACATGTTAGTGACCAAGCGTTTTGGTCCGGACGTTGTCAACGCGAGGTGACAACACCGTTGGCTTTTGTCACTGCTAGTTTTTTAAGTCGGCTTGGTGTGTCCGAGGAACCTCGTCTTGTCACAGTCTCCGCTTAGTGTCTGTGCTTAGGCCTTGTCTGATTGATGTGGTCTTCGCTAACACGTATGAGTTGTTGTGGTCACTTAAAAGTCTAATGTAGTTATGTAAAATGTAACTTCTAATGTTTAAAGCATTAGTCCCAACAAGCATTAGTCCCAACAAGCCCTAGGGTTTGTAGACTAAGCATCTCTTGGTGCTTGCAACAGGCAAAGTCTATAATATCCTAAAATATCAAAGTACTCATTTGTTCTTCTTTTGTCGCAATTACAAACATGTGCAATAAATGAGAAGGAGTGGAATAAACAAAACTGGAGGAAAGAGACCAGACTACACTGTGGCAGAGGAGAATACTCATTATGGTTTCAGTACCTGCTGGCGCTGTTTTAATTTCATATCTTTAATATGTTGGCAGTTGACGAGTATGATGAGCACGCATTGTGGATTCTGAGGGAGTTGAAGAGGTAAATGCACAGCTGCAATCATCCCACGAACTGAACCCTGCTCTAAACTCTGCAAAAGCAAACTCGAATTGAAGAAACAGACAGCTTTCCCAGTAAATCAGCAGGGATGCAACAAAGGTAAACCTCTTTATAATGTCAAAGGTTGTCTTAATTCTGACCCAGTGGTCTGACTCAGTGCAAGATATCTAGAATGCATTGATGGTCATATCTACAGATAAGATAGAAGGTCCGTATTGCAAATGAAAACATCTCACTGTTAAGATTGGTAAAACCCAGTTAGGTTAAAGATCTACTTACAAAAGTTGAACAACTAAAGGTATCAAACTTTTGAAAAGCAGTGTATGTCTGTGTATTATGCATGTAATTAGCTTCATTTAGCTTTATTTCTTTAACATAACGTTAAAAAACCCAGTGTTGCCCAACATTGTTGGCAAAGCTCATTTCTTGCATGAGGCAAATAACGTTTCTGGTAATTCATATACTTAATTTCATTCATCTTAAAACATCTGAGAGCGAAATAAGACAAAATGACACAAAAGCACATTTAAACCAGTTTATTGTTTTTTTTAATCACTCTGAGTTGGGTTGTTTTATCTTGAGAGATCTTGCGCTGGTTCTTGTTTGAGATCTCACTTTCCCGGGGCCACAGACTGGGTGGAGGAAATCACTTTGCCATCCTTCACCTCCTCTACAATGGTGACCACTGTGCGTGTAGTGGATGAGGATTTGGATCCGATGCTGGTTGAGGATTGTGTGCTTTGACCACTTCTGAGGTTGGGGGGAAAACATAAAGTTATAGACTACTCTGAATCTTAATCTCACAAATCAGGACGTATATAACTGAATGTTAATGCCTCACCCAGCACCCTCTCCATCCAGAAGTCTTCTGTACTCTGCAATCTCCATCTCCAGTCTGGTCTTGATGTCAAGAAGGTTCTGGTACTCTTGCCCTTGACGCTCCAGATCACCACGAAGCTGCACCAGCTGCTGTTCCAGGCTAGTCACCTGTATTTGGTAGCCGTTTAACATGCCGCCGTAGCGGGCCTGTGTGTCTGCCAAAGTGCCTTCCAGTGATGCTTTCTGTTGAGGGGAAAGTCATTATTCTAAAGGTTGTGAGATGTATCAAAACAGCTAATATCAAGATTAGCCAAGTCACCTGCTTACCATACTGAGTTGCGACTGTAGTTCGATTTCAAGACCCTGGAGTGTACGTTTAAGCTCTGTGATTTCTGATTTGGACGTTTGAAGGGTTTCTGTGTTTACGCTGACTTCTTTGTTGAGGGATTCGCTCTGTGAGAGACAAAGCAGTCAGATAAGTCGTTCAGTTTTAACCGCTTTTGGTTTCTTATGACAAACCAATGTGATTTTACCTTAGCCTGGAACCAGGCCTCGAGTTCTCTGCGGTTCTTGGCAGCAACTCCCTCGTATTGGTCACGGATTTCAGCCATGATCTTTGTCAGGTCTTCCTGTGGTGCTGCGTCTACCTCTACGTTGACTTGTCCGGTCATCTGTGTGCGTGCTGCCAAGAGTTCCTAAAGATACAAAAACAAACCACTGAGCATTTGCCTAATCAGGAAGAATAACAGGTTTATTGAAGACTGTCAATCGAGCACCAACTTACCTCCTCGTGGTTCTTCTTGAGGAAAATAAGCTCTTCTTTTAGACCTTCAATCTGCATCTCCAGGTCAGATCTGGCCATTGTCAGCTCATCCAGCACCTTCCTCAGGCCAGCAATGTCTGCTTCAACGGATTGTCTCATGCCCAGCTCATTCTCATATCTGCACAGAAATCAATTCATTAAGTAAACACCTAGGCTGATTTGAGATGTTTACAGTCAGCTTTTCTCTTAGCTCTGTGGACTTACTTGACTCTGAAGTCATCTGCAGCCAGCTTGGCATTGTCAATGCTGAGGTAGATGCCTCCACTGACACGTGTGGCATCCTGGATCTTCAGGAGACAAGAATATGGACAAATTTAGATGTTTTTTTGGAATTGAGTTATAGCGGTAAAATATCTTATTTGTCCTAAAAATCTCCATATGTCAAAGATTTATACAGTGGTATTCATTCTACTAAACATAAGTTATCAAAAAGATATATCAGTGGTTACAAATACTGTTTCAATATTTATTTCTGACAATACCACATACTTTGTTCTGGAGGTCACTGATTGTTGCGTAATAGGCACTGTAGTCACGGGCAGAGGGGGCCGTCTTGCCCTCCAGGAACTGGCGAATCTTCAGCTCAAGTTCAGCATTGGCCTTCTCGAGGGTGCGCACCTTCTCCAGGTAGGAGGCCAGACGGTCATTGAGGTTTTGCATGGTGGCTTTCTCATTTGCAGACACATCAAAGGCATCACTGCCACCGCCAAAACCGCCACCGGCACCGCCACCAAAGCCAGCACCGCCACCAAAACCGGCACCACCACCAAAACCGGCACCTCCACCAAAACCGGCACCTCCACCAAAACCGGCACCACCTCCGAAGCCGCCGCCTCCAGCAGAGAACGAACGAGAAGCAGAGGCACTTGAGATACGTGTCCCATATCCTCCAGCTCCACCATGCATGCTGCCTGCATACATGGCACGACCACCTCCACCACCGGACATGGAAAAGCGGGATCCTCCAGAGGACATGGAACTACGTGACATTTGAAAAGACATGGTTGTAGCTGAGGCTTGCTGCTCTGTTCTCTGACTGGAGTGAGTGAGAAGTGAGGAACAGATGACCCGTCATCCTTTTATTTGGATAATCGAGGGAGGGAACGATGAATGGGCGTAGTGGGTTATCCAAGGAGGTGGAGTGAGAAACCACTGCCTCACTCTCCAAAAACATGCGCAGTCACACACACTCCCACAGCGTTCAGCAAACTGTATGTGTGGAATATGTTAAATATTAAGATCAGGTTTTTTAAGAAGGCATTTTGCCATAATGAAGTCAGTGCCAAAATAGTACGCATACTTTTTGATTTGCACAGTGCTATTCTTGGTCTCAATGCTTATTTGTGCACTCACATTCCACTTTTTTAAGCATGTAGTGGTTTTGAAAGGATATTTTATATAATGAGTTGTATAAACATTTTATATATATATGCACACAGATGAGAGTGAGAGAGAGAGAGACCATATAGTGTGCACATATAAAATTAATATTATATACTAGCAATTATTATGTAGTGGTCTTTATTTTAAATTCTTTTGTGAAAGATATATATATATATAGAGCAAGAGAGAGCATATGGTGTGCACATGCATGCATATATCCAACATCAACATTATCTGCTGGAGCATGTCTGATTTTAGCATTTTTATATAGTACATCATGAGTATATCACCAGTTGATTCAAGCTTATCTTTTTGAACCTGAGGGGAAGACAGTGCTGTAAATACAAGAACTAGAAAAGTGAGAGTTTCTGCCCTCAGATTGCTGAGACACACCCAGCAAACAAGCTGCAGCAAAGCTGCAGTTACTGTGTCAATTATATACATAAAAGAATATAGAATAGAACATTTCATATCTTTTTATTAGAAAAAATGTTGCATGTACATACAAGAATAGAGAATGTTTAATATATTTATTTTAAAAAATACAATTTAACAGGTATTTAAATAACTCTTAAACCTAAGCATTTAAAATCCTAGTTGTTTATTCGTCTCAACCCTAGTGAAAAACAAATATTGAAATGTATTTAAAATACATTTATTTCATTCTAAGTATACTACAAATACACTTACATATTATCCACCTAATAAAAATACTCTGCAATTGTACTTTTAGTATACGAAATTGGTATATTTAAAGTCTTCTAAATTGGAACAACTAATTATGTACTTAATGCACTTTAATTGTGCATCTGAAGTCCAAAAAAAGATATACGTAAGTATATTTGACTGTGAAGTGGAACTATTGCAAGTATACTTTAGGTACGCTTTCAATATTTCGCTTTTAAAGACTGATAATGGTTAAAGATTAAACAGTCCTCATCAAAAGTGACATTAAAACATGTTATAGACTTAATATTAAGAAATGTGCATTGTGCATAAGTAGTACTATATAAAGTTTAAGTAAAATTTTTATATCAGTAAGTTTCAGGTGGTATGTCAGTAATTATGTTAATAGACTTGAAGTATACTTAGTATAAACTAAATGGATTTTAAATCTATTACTTTTTTTGTGATGCGTTTTGTTTGGATTAAATAGGGCCCTATGATTTCCGCGATGCGGAAAACGTGGACGGAATCGCGGAATCCAGTCATAAAAACAGAATTTATTGTATAATGTGGAATGTCACAGAATTCGTCAAAGACGAGGGGTTTTGTTTACTACACACACTACGCGCTCGCTGTGATTTCAGCGCCTGTCGTCTCACTAAATGAGGACATAAATGCATGAACAATATCTGCTGAGAGTCACTTCATGAACATTTGACCGTTCCATTTTAGGAAAACTAGTGTTATATCATATATACACACAGAAACGTAAAGGTAGACACGGCAACCCGTTAAAATAAAAGTCTGGTTTAACTTGAAGACATTGTGGCAGACATATAATAATACTACTATTACTACTGCTACTAAAACAAAACAAACATTATTTTTTTAGGGTATAATCACACAACATTTCTTCCACGTTTTAATTTTAATAGTAAATTGCCCTTTGTTTGCCAAAAAAAAAAAGTTTGCTTAATTTTCAATAATTAAAAGATAAATTAAATGTTTTATGCCTTCATTTGATAACGAGAACATTTTAAATACACAACACATAAATTCTGAGGGTAAAAAAAACCTTTCATAAGGCTATCTTAAGAATAAATTTGAATAAATGAAGTATGCATTTAAATAATTAGACATGCTAAAACACAGAATTTGATAACAATAAAACATATGTTAGGGCCATGTCATTTTTGTTAGACCTTTATTAAATTGATGTGAAATTGTATAAGTTTCATGATTTTAGTTAATTAGACATGCTCTTTGATTAATAAAATTTAACTTAACCATTAAACAGGAGTTGAGAAAAATGAATACAGAAAAAATGGAATTTGGAAAAAAATAAAACGGATTTCATAGGGCCCTAATTAAATCCTTTACACTATGCTTGTATATAGCATAAAGACAAGCCTTAATGTTGTTGCCATGGTGAAGAGAACAAAGTACAAAAACAACTAATTAGGAACCAGAACAAAAGGAATAACTTTTAGCGCAAGCATTAAAACAGTAAATTTTGATTGCCCGATATGAGAACAAGAAAGCTCTTTAATAATTAAGCTTCAGCTGATAGCAGGGAGTGTTTTATAGTGAAGAAATGAAACGCCTTGTGCCATAAAAACAGAGCAGGAGACTGTGAGTGAGCAGAATCAGAACTCGATGCATGAATAATAATCCTATTTGTTCCTAAACAAAATGCTGAATTGCTTAATTTAAAACGCAAGCAGTTGGATCTTGTCCACTTGTACGAATAGGTTTTGAAATGAGGGTGAGAGGTCTTAAAGTGCATTGCCTAAGTTGGTCCGCACGGCTTTTCGCTCCTAAACTTCGGCTCCACCCATTCTGGTTTACATAATTTCTGCTTATATGCCAGAGACCACAGTTTCACGCTTCGCAGCAGGAGTATTTATATTTTTCAAAGACTCGTTTAATGTAAACAAGCAAAGTGGTTTTGACCAAGCTTGTGAAGGTGTAGAATTCATATGTATGGCTCTGCATACACAGTGTGAAATGTGCATGAAAAGACTCGCTTGTATGAACTTGCATTGAACTCGATAGTAAGGTGACCGACAGTTTTTAAGTTGTCAAAAAGGGTGGTCCTCTTTTTCAAGTTTTAGCTGCTTAGTGTAAATAAAGTACAGGGAAGTGTCTGAGGAAAAAGTCAAGCATTTGATGATATATGGTTTTATGGTAGCCTTGCACAATTTACACAACTCTGGCATGACAAATGGGAGTGTGATAGAAACGCCTGAACTGAGACAAATAAATTCTGAAGTCTAACGCCTGCTCCCTATTGAGAGCAAAATAGTAATTATGTGTAAAATAACATGTTAGTAATTTGTCAGTCCTCTCTGAATTATTAAAAACTGGTTATGTGCAGCTGGTAAATAGGGCTTGTCTCTTTGTAGTTGCTCTGTACAATTAAAAATTTATGTAAACATAAGTTATAATAATCATAATGCACGAACACCTGTAAAATTGTATGCATTAATTTTTACGTTTGCAAATTGATGTGATGACTAATATATTGCACTTGGAGTCATATTTGAATTGTTATAATATTAAGAATGTTCTTGTATTGCATTAATTAGTCCAAATAAGACTCTCAGCCAAACGACAAAGAAATGTTTATAGTTTTGTAGCAAATGTAATTTGCTTTTGTATGTCTCTCTGTGCATCATTTGTTTTTCTTTTTTTTTCTCTTCTGAACAAAAGCATGTATTTTGAATGCGTTTCAATCAATGTGCCTTTCTATGCCTTCTGTTTAGATTTTCATCGCGGCGCTATTGTGCCGAGCCTTACAGTGAATGTGACCCTTTGTGAGACTGAACCAGGTAAGCATTTGAGGACAAAGGGTGTGTCAGATCAATACAAAGCGCAGGTTAGGTAACATCTAGAGACTAACAAGCAGACAGATTGCTTCATTTTTCTCCCTCAGGGTTTGACAAGTATATGCAAGTATGAGGGAAACTGTGCTAGCGGTGCCCTCCGCCCTCCTGTCAATCACTCCTGATCCTTTTAAAAATAATAATAATAACTGAGCAATTCTTTTGTTTAACTTAAGATTGCAATTATATGATAATTTAGGAATAGTTTTGTAAGAGCACATGTGTTCCGACTCTTTATTCGAAAAGTGCTGATCTTTGCTTCAAGTAGAATACAATATACTTCTGCTGTCACTTTTATTAGTTTCTATAACATTTATGACAAGTTTTTTATATGTATAGATATAGTTTTACTAGATTAGTATACATATTCATGTGCAGACCTGGATAGAGATCTGTAAAAGACTTCTTTAAAGGGGCCCATTCCAGCCACTGAATATAAAATAAAAAAAGGTTATTGCGATTTAAATTCTGACTTTTTTCTCTTGGAATTGCCGAATGTACATTTCGCAATTCTGAGAATTCTTTTTTCTTAGAATTGTGTGATATGAACTCACAGTTGCGATAAATAAAGTCACAATTGCAAGATATAAACTCACAATTCTGACTTTTTCTCAAAATTGTGTGATATAAACTTACACATGGTTCCCACGGGTCCTTGAAATCCTTGAAAGTTTGTGAATCTGAAAAAAAAATTTCAGGGCCCTGGAAAGTTTTTGAAAATGAACATGCATAGATACAGGTCCTTGAAAGTGCTTGAATTTATTTTGTGCAAGAAGTTTTCTGGAAAAATTCCATATTATTCCTTCCGGTCAGCTAATGTGTTATTTCGCCAACACTTCGTGACCTATGCATTCTAGCTTGCTTGATTTACATTCGTTATGTGCATTTACGCGTTACGTTAAGTGTTTCCCACGTGAGGTACTTTGTGTTGTCGTGACGTTTACGCGTGCACAAAACTACTACGATGGTACCTCAACGTTTGACAGACACACCTTGAAACATTGCAAAAATATGCTGTGAAGTTTGAATAAAATGCTTTTTTGCATAGTTGTGTTTGACACATGAAAACTGTAACAATGTATCTTACAAGGCAACATGATGTAACCTTGCTATTACTTGAAATGTATTCCCGCATTAAGTCCTTGAATTTGAGTGTATAGGACCTGGAAAGTACTTGAAAGGTCCTTGAGTTTGAAGTTAACCAAGGTGTGGGAACCCTGCTCACAGTTCCAACTTTTTTCTCAGAATTGCTTGATATAAACTCACAATTGCGAGAAATAAAGTCAGAAGAGATGTAAACTCACAATTTTGACGTTTTCTCAAAATTGAGTGGTATAAACACAATTGTGAGAAGTAAAGTCAGAATTGTGAAAAACTCGCAATTGAGAGTTATAAAGTCAGAATTGCGCGAGATAAACTCAATTACGATTTTCTCAGAATTGCGATATAAACACAATTGTGAGAAATAACGTCAAAATTGTGTGATATAAACTTACAACTGCAAGAAATAAAGTCAGAATTAAGAGATTCCGACTTTTTTTCTCAGAATTACGAGTTTATATCTCGCAGTTCTTTTTCTTGCAAATGCTAGTTTGTATCTCGCAATTCTGACTCTTCTCACAATTACGAGTTTATATCTAGTAATTCTGAGATTTTTTTTCTCACAATTTTGAGAATTTTGAAACTCGCAATTCTTACTTTTTTCTCACAAATGCGAGTTTATATCTTGTAATTCTGAATTTTTTCTCACAACTTTTTTTCTCAGAATGGTGAGGTATGCAAATGTGAGTTATAAAATCCAGTTTTGAGGGGGAAAAAAAGACTCGTATTTTCTCTGAATTTCAAGTTTGTATCTCACAATTCTGACTTAATAACTCGCAGTTGCATGCTATAAAGTCAAAACTGTGAGATAAACTGGCAATTCTGAGAAAAAAGTCACAGTTGCGAGATATAAACTTGCATTTCTTAGAAAAAAAAGTCAGAACTGTGAGTTCATATGTTGCAATTCTGACTTTATTTCTCAGAATTGCGAGTTTATATCTGGCAATTCGTAACTTTTTCTCACAAATGCAAGTTTAGTTCTCGTAATTCTGACTTTTTTCTCGCAATTTTGAGAATTTTGAAACAATTCTTTTTTCTTGCAAATGCGTGTTTGTATCTCCCATTTCTGACTTTTTCTCATAATTGCGAGTTTATATCTCGTAATTCTGACGTTTTTCTCACAACTTTTTTCTCATAATTGTGACATAAACTCGCAATTGTGAGATAAAATTGTGAGAATTATGAGATTAAAAGTTGCAATTACCTTTTTTTTTTATTCAGTGGCAGAAACGGGCTTCCATACTTCTTTATTGAAATCGTGTGATTTATTTGACATGCTAAACTCTTGTAATCCACTTTTGTAAAGTTATTATACATGCAGGTTTAAGCAGCTCACCTAAATCCAAAGACTTATGGAATATAGACTGTAAAAATGATTTTTCAAAGTTGCAAATAAAATGGAATACATTTTACAAGAAAAAACTGTTTTGTTTTTTATACTTCAGAATATACTGTTTAATCCAAAGTTATTTGCCATTTCTTTGTAATTGTTACAAAAAAATTACTAGCATTTTTTTTATTTAAAATGGTAAAATACTTCAAAAAGAATTTGTGATGAGCCACCTTAACTAAATAATACATTTGCATTATATAGTTTAGCCTAAAATGTATGTTTGTGTAAGTTTAAGATGTATGTGCAGACATAGACAGACATCTACAAAAGATTTACTTAATTGGACTTTGTGGTTTATTTGACATGTAATCAGCTTTGTAAAGTTATTACACATGCAGATTTAATAGCTTACACAAACTGATAGACTAAATGGAATACGGACCACAAAAACTGGTTTTGTTAATAAACAGAAAATACTATTTTAGTTTTTCTGCTTCAAAATGTAGTTAAGTCAATGAGTTACTTGCCTTTTCTTTGTAGTTGTTTTTACTAGCAAGTTTTTTTTAAGTGCACTTAGGAATATCAAAGGCCCAAAGGTGATGTAAAACTATAAACAACTTGTGAAAAAAGTTGTGATAAGCCACTTAAAGTACATTTTCCTTGCACATTCTAGTTTTAAATCCTTGTTGAAACATTAGTTTCGGCTTTACTTCTCTAGTATGTCAGTGTGTCTTAACTATGAGGTACTGAAGGAATGTGCAAACAAAGGCTTGTACAGGCACGTCACGTAGTCGCTGCTAGCTCTCAACCCATAAGGATCTTCCCTTTTCACCTGATCCTCATAACTGCGCTGGGAATTTCAAAGAGTTTGTTGTTGTATGTGGTTTTCAGAGATTTATGGCACCGCTGAATGGGAAAAGGTATATGCTTGTCAAGAGGTTCATTAATGCTCACGCTCGCAAGAAACTACCATATCATTAAGTGAAGAGGAGGTTTGGGTGTGTTGCAATGACAAAAGTGTGCCTTCCAATAACAGTCATCTTAAATAAGTCCTGCTCATGAAAAGTTTGCAATAATGTGTCAACAAGCGTTTAGTTTTCTGTCTTTGACGTCTGAGTTTAGGAAAAAAAACACTGAATCGCTTGTTTCTGTTCTTAAGTTTAAAGAGCTTTTCATCTGTAACCTATTACGTAAGTTCTAAAGCATTAAGAGTGCGGGGCGTTTTGAACAGGTTTCAGTTTGCTTTCATTTTATTGGACCACCCAGTCCCCACCCCACTCCACCCATTGAAGCTCACATTACTGAAGCGTACAGGCCCAAATCTGAAGTTTAACCCTCGCTGCATGCTTCTTCCTCAAGAGTATTGATATTTTACATAGACTTGGTTACTATAAACAAGAAAACTGATAATGACTAAGGTCGTAACCCTTTGCTGGTTAAATACAGGGTTAAATTAGCCATTTAGAACCAGGATGTTAAAGATTAGTTTAGCAGTTATCCAGTTTCCTAGAGCAATTTTGGGTTTGTTTCAGAGGACACCAGTAATTAAAAGGACAAAATTGCTATCTCACATATTCAACTGCCGTTTTATTGGCTGTAATTATGTTACAACAACATAACTGTAGCACTGTTGCTGATAATAGGACGCCTACACAATATTCTAAAGAGTGCAATTGCAGTGAATACAATTCAGAATGAATCTGGAAAGATGATTTTAAAAAGATACCCGTGAGAACCTGGCCATGGCATTCGTTCATAAAGTGGCTCTTTTATTCTGCAGAGCATTGTGAGTCATACCTGAGTCATTTGTTTACTATATAGGGTTATGTTGAAACCAAATTTGTACAAGCGATAATCTTTGTGAATCTCGGCACGTCCTAGCTTTTCGTCAAATCGTGCCGTAGATGGAATATAAATAGGTGCCAGTTATTACATTTTGTGTTTTTCATTTGTTAAATGCTCACATTGTCCCTCTGTTTGTGCCCGTGAACCTTAGGTGAGGACTGGGTGTGTCGGACTAATTTAAAGCGGAGGTTGGGTAACATCCAGAGACCAGGGGACAGATTCTTTCATTACTCTCCCTCAGGGTTTGGCAAGTGTAAACAGGCACGACAACAGAAAAACTGCTATCAGTGACCTACGCCCTCCCATTAATCACTCCCCAATTCATTCACACACTCTGCTGTCAGATATTCTTGCGAATAGTTTTTTTTTTGTTGTTGTTGTTGTTTTGTTTTTTTGTGGTTAAATTAAATTATGGTTTTGTATATGGGCCATTCTACAGAAATGGTACAAACTACTTTCCCACAACCAAAAAAAAAAAAAAACTTTTAAAAAGCATTTATTAAGTATTAACTATGTTTATTATCTATTGAAACCCACAAAAATACTTAAAAGTATCAGTAAGCTTAATATATATATATATATACACAGTCATGAGAAAAAGTTAGGACACCCTATTGAATTCCATGGTTTTCCATATCAGGACATCATTAAAAAAAAATGGTCCTTGAATGGTCTTAAAATTTCGACAATAAAACCTCAGTGAAACAACAACAAATCACAAATTGCACCGTGTTTACTTATTTACTGAACAAAAATACAGCCAAAATGGAAAAACCAAGTGTGACAAAGTTAGGACACCCTTACTGTTAACATTGGAATTAAAAGGGTAAATAACAGTCAAGCACTGCTAATCAAATACCTTTGATTAACTGATCATCAGCAAGTCTGAGTGCCTCTATAAAAGCATAAGCTTTGGCAGTTTGCTGGTCTGGAGCCTTCAGGTGTGTGTTAACACAATGCCAAGGAGGTAAGACATCAGCAATCATCTTAGAGAATCAATCTGAAAAGAGTAATACGGCCATTTCCAAACAATTTGAAGTTTATTCACAAGTGGAAGACATTTAAAACAGACACCTCTCCTTCCAGTAGTGGACGTCCCAGAAAATTCACCCCAAGATTAGACCATGTAAAGCAGAGAAATGGCAGACAACAAGAACTACACCTCAGACTCTACAGGCCTCAGTTAACATGTTAAATGATAAAGTTCGTGACAATACCATTAAAAAAATATGGGACAAAAATGGCATGTTTGGAAGGCTTGGCAGAAGAAAGCCTCTTCTATCTAAAAAAAAAAAAAAAACATTGCAGCCCAGTTTAGGTCTGCAAAGTTGCATCTGAACAAAACACAAGTCTTCTAGAATAATGTCCTTTGAACAGACGAGACCGAAGTGGAGATGTTTGGCCATAATGCACAGCGCCAAATTTGGTGAAAACCTAAAGAGCATATCAGCACAAACACCTCATACCAAAAGACAAGCATGTTGGAGGAAGGCTGATCATTTTGGGCTTGTTTTGTAGCCACAGGACCTGGGCAGCTCACAGTCATTGAGTTGGCCATGAACTCCTCTGTATATCAAAGTATTCTAGAGTCAAATGCGAGGGCGTCTGTCCGACATCTGAAGTTGGGCCAAAATTGGGTCATACAACAGGACAATGATCCCAAGGACACCAGCAAATCTACAACAGAATGGCTGAAAAGAAAAGAATCAAGGTGTTGCAACAGCCCAGTCAAAGTCCAGAGCTCATCCTGACTCAAATGCTGTGGTGAGAGCTGTGCATAAGCAAATGCCCACAAACCTCAATAAACTGGAGCAATGCTGAAAAGAAGAGCGGTCCAAACTCCTCCAGAACGATATGAGAGACTGATAAAGTTACACAGAAAATGAATGCTTCAAGTTATTGCTGCCAAAAGTGGATCTACAGGCAGTTGAGTCATAGGGTGTCCTAACTTTGTCACACATGGCCTTTCCATCTTGGCTTTATTTTTCTTAAATGAATAATGACACAGTGTGATGTGTCATGTGATGATGTTTATCTGAGGATTTATTTTCCAAATGAAGACCTGCCAAGGACCAGATAAGTTTTTATTATGTCCTGATACAGAAAACCATGGAATTCAATAGGGTGTCCTAACGTTTTCACATGACCATATATATATATATATATATATATATATATATATATATATAATATATATTATCAGCATTATTGGGTACTTTCAATTGGGAGGTGGCTGTTCCGAACTCTCAACTTATGAAAATATTTAAATAATATTTGTATTTTTTTCCATTGTTGTTTTAAAGTATCTTTTTGATTCTTTTAAAAAGTGAAGATCAAAAAATATATTTATTTTATATTGTCTTGGTAAATTATGAAACTTTATGTAAAAAAAAAAAATATATATATATATATATATTTCACGCATTTTTCATGTCACTACCGAGTATGTTTTAGTCCATCGGCTGAGACTGATTTTTTTGGGAGTTATTCCATAACATTTAGTTTTTATGTGCACAACTATTCAGAACTGTGCTAGCTAACCATGTACTGATTAGCGTCTTTGAGCTAGCAAGCTAGCTTCAAAAGTATCTAAATTGTCACTACCGAAACAGTCATGACTGAAACATTTGGTGGTGTTTCAGTAGTGACATCTTTTTTTTGGTGTTATCCCATAAAATTGTCATTACTGAAACAGTCACAACCAAAACATGTCCTCATTGTTTCAGTAGTGACAAAAGGGAACACATAATCCTTTATTTGGGGGAAATAAACAAAATTTTAGGACAGTTTTGCAAATTTATTGCATAAATATGTTTTAGTATGCAAGTTAAAATTTTGTAATGTAATGTGGTCTCTACTGAAAATGTGCTGTCGCGACCGAAACATGGGATGTTTTCTCAAAAATAAAGTATACTGAATTTTCAAATAAGATGTTATGATAGTGTTTGGTTCAATGTATATTCAAACTAATGAATCCTTTAGTTTTAAATCAGTATGATCAACTTTTTGCCTTTTACAAAGAAAAATTGGGTTCAAAATACACCAAATCTCATAAATTACACTTGAAATATTGTTAAAAATGTCATTTTAATTGTTGATAAAATTTTATAAAGTAGCAAAAATATATATTTACAATGTAGATGTAAGCAAAATCTTAACAGGTCAACATAACCCCTCTAATTAAACTATTATTTCGGTGTTTTGGTAGTGGCAAATAGAGTAGAGGAGAGGATAAATATTCCAAAACCTTCTGAAAATACAATGAGAATTAACTGCAGAATTACTAGAAATGTGTTTAATGGATATTATACAATTTGCATACATACAAATTGTTTGGAAAAAGACATCTTTTTTCAAGACGTTTTCAACTCTGACTTTGGACCAGTTCTGTAGAATGGCCCATGACTGCTTTCCAGCTGATTTCTGCAATTACCATTTTTGCCATTTCTGTTTTGTGCTCATCACACTCAATTAACACACTCTTTTTTGGCATTGACGGTTCCATGAACAACCTTTAACATCCATGTAACATTTTCACTGCACAAAAGGTCCTTCACTGTGATTAAAAGATTCTTTAGATGTTCTAAGAATAATAGTTCTTTTAAGAACTTTTCACTGAAAGGTTCTTCTGTGACATCATTGGAAAAACCCTCTTTCGGAACCTTTGTTTTTAAGAGTGCATAAATGTGCACACATCGTTTTGTCAGCGTTTGATGCAATACTAAAATCATTCCAAAACCAGTGCACGTTCATGTCTTGCTCCTCAGATTTGTCTGATATCCTAAAATATACTGAAGTAATATTTTTAGAGCTTGTCTCAGCTTGTCTAGAGGAGTTAGTTGCCCTTTTACGGTCTGTTGTTGGAAACCGTTCTGCAAGTGGAGTCCAACAGAGGAACTCAAGCCAATATCTCACACATGTGTCCAATATTTTTCACCATAGACCATCCAACTGCATACTGTTGTTGGGCTTCCAGTTAATTAGAATGAACTGTGGAATATAATACATGACTTTTCCACTGCTGTATCCAGGGAGGGAAAGGAACAGTTACTTACACTTTCCGAGCATGAACTGATTTTTATTGTGTAAGTGTGAATCATGCGTGAGCTTGCAGACAAGCATTGTTGCATTTGTCTCTTGCCATTAAATTAAGAAATGACTACTATATGTACTATATTCCCAGTAAGTTTTGAAAGAAGTCTCTTATGCTCACCAAGTCTGCATTTAATTAATCACAAATACAATGCAAACAGTAAAACTGTGAAGTATTATTTCAGTTTAAAACAGGATATATTTGAAACTGTCACTGTCAGTTTTGATCAGTTTAATGCATTCTTGCTGAATGAAGTATTCATTTCTTAGAAAAGTCTTACTGAAGACTATATGCAAATTTATTTTGTGTCCCCTGTAACATTTGTGGTTTTGACACCCATCATTGGTGGTTTAGGGGAACGCTCACGAGTATTGCCCTATAAGGTGTTGTAGTGATCTCAGAGTTACAGAAACCTGCCCTTGTCACAGCACACTTGATGTGAAGCGCCAAAGGCAGAAAACACTGTGAACCATAGGAATGTGCAAGCAAAGGCTTAGTAAGATAGAGATGAAACCAAAAAACGAACTTTAAACTCTCAATTGCATGCATATGCTTATAAAATAAACAGAAACAATGAGTTTGATTCAGTGTTCATGCATAATCCACCGTGCAATATGTAAAAGAAAAATTAATATACTTTGCTTATGTCTGAATATTAAAAACTTAATGCAGCATGACGGAATCTGAAAGAAATGGCTTCTAGGTTCACTTTGAAGGTATATTTTATATGCAAAAAATTGGTTTGTTGACCTGAAGCAACATTGTAAATAGACGTGAGTAAATGTTGCTATGTGGTGATTTGAATATAAAGTAATATACACAACGCTTGTTCAGACAGAACTCTGTCTGCAAAAACACATTCTCTTCTAACTGAATAAAACATTCCGCCAGCTCCAGTACAAACAAAGATGAGCTTATGAGGGGTTATTCTAGTCTTTGGTGCATATCGTGAAATAATTCCTCATCACCGACTTGAAATATGTTGCAGATGCTTTATTGCACAATTTCGCCAATGAAATCTGTGCTCCAGCTGGCTCGCATTTGAGATGCTGTAAGCACAGTCTGAGCGTCAGCCGAGCATGTGCTTTCTTATAGAAGATTACAGTGAGGCGTTCCTGCTGAATCATCCATGAATGGATCTAAAACAATTTCCACAAGAACAAGCATGCATCACTGTCATGTACGCTGGAAAAGACTATTTTCTTCATCTGTACACTCTTAAAAGTAAAGGTTCTTCATTGGCATTGATGGTTGCATGAAGAACTTTTAACATCTGTTGAACTTTCCATTTCACAAAAGGTTCTTTATAGTGGAAAAGGTGCTTTAGATTATTAAAATTCATGCAAAGAAAACTGTTCACTGAAAGTTTCTCCTCTGGCATTGCTGTGAAAAAAAACATTTCGGAGCCTTTAGTGTAATTAAATTTAACGTGCAATGAACGTGTCACTGCAGAGCAACTTTGGCATCACTTTGATTTTACAGTTTTTTTCAGTTTTAATGGCTTGTTTTCACATATACAGTCAATGGGTTTTTTCCAGAATTTGAGCACAATAAGTATTTTTCTCATAATTTTTCTTTCCTCTCTCCAATTATCTTCAAGTACTCCAAGCTCAGTTTCCCTTAAGTTGGCTTTTTAACACATAAATGTAGTTCCTTTAACAGCAAACAATGTGTTGTTTCTCTCAGATAACCCTAACAAGCATCTCATTTGTAAAACAAATGCTGGTGCAACTGGGAGTGTTGCCACAGGCTAGATCACCCATCCAGAAACATGCGCAACAGCATTTTTACCAACACCAAACATGAACATTTTACTCTGTGGTCTGAGAGATTATCTTGTTTGTTAAAAATGTATCGCCTAAGCATTTTTGTCTGCTTGGGTGGTAAATGTGTTCATGCATTTCATATTTTATTGTGTTGCATTTCATATTTTACTGTGTTTTGGGGTGAAAAATTTTCAGTTTATATCACCCCAAAATGAAAATTGGCTGAAAATGTGCTCACTCTCAGGCCGTCCAAGATTTAGATGAGAAAGATTTATCACTTGCTCACCAATGGATGCTCTGCAGTGAATGGGTGCCATCAGAATGAGAGTCTAAACAGCTGATAAAAACATCACAATAATCCACAAGTAACCCACACAGCTCAAATCCAACAGTTAGCATCTTGTGAAGTAAAAAAGCTGTGGTTTGTAAGAAACAAATTCATCAATAAGGCAATTTAAATTTAAACCATTGCTTCTGGCTACAATACGTGAAGTCTTCATAATAGCACTTCCATAATAGCACATAATAGGTCACATCAAAATCCACCAACATACAGTGCTGCTTGAAAGTTTGTTGAACCCTTTACAATTTTCCACATTTTTCATAAATATAACACAAAACATTTTTAGATTTTCACACAAGTCCTGAAAGTTGACAAAGAGAACCCAATCAAACAAATGAGACAAAAAAATATACTTTGTCATTTATTTATTGAGAAACATGATCCATTGTTAGATATTTGCAAAAGTATGTGAATCTTTGCTTTCGGTATCTGTTGTGATCCCTTTCTGAAGCAATGACCGCAGCTAACGTATTTTGTAACCGCTGATCAGTCCTACACAACAGCTTGTAGGAATTTTAGACCATTCTTCAGTACAGAAACTCTTGAACCCTGTGATGTTGGTGGGTTTCCTCCTATAAACTGCTTGCTTCAGGTCCCTCCACAACATTTCAATTGGATTAAGGTTCGGACTTTGACTCAGGCATTCCAAATCATTAACCTTGTTCTTTTTTAACCATTTTTTGGTAGAATGACTTGTGCGCTTGTAGACTTTCTTCTAAGATTCAGTTCTCGGACAGATGTTCTGACATTTTCCTTTAGAATTTGCTGGTATAATTCAGAATTGTTCCATAAATGATGGCAAGCCATTCTGGCCAAGATGCAGCAAAGTAGGCCCAAACCATGATACTACCACCACCATGTTTCACAGATGGGATAAGGTTCTTATTCTGGAATGAAGTGTTTTTCTTTTTCCAAGCATAGCACTTCTCATTCAAACCCAAAACGTTTTATTTTGGTGTCATCCGTCCACAGAAAAATTCTCCAATAGCCCTCTGCCTTGTTCACATGATCTGTAGCAAACTGCAGACTGACAGTAGTGTTTTTTGTTGTTGGAGAGTTGTGGCTTTTTCCTTGCAACTTGCTTGCAATTCATACATGGTTTTTCAGTGTTCTCCTGATGATGGACTCATGAACATTAATATTAACCAATGTGAGAAAGGCCTTTATGTGCTTAAAAGTTACCCTGAGGTCCTTTGCAACCTTGCAGACTATTACAAGTCTGCAACAACTCTTTTTCTGAGGTTCTCAGAGATCTCATTTGTTTGTGCCATGATTCATCTCACAAACATGATCAGACTTTGATAGATTCCTGTTCTTTAATTAAAACAGGGCATACACTGGCACCTGATAGTCATCCTATTGACAAACGGACTCTAATTTCACCTTAAAATTAAGTGCTAATCCTAGAGATTCACTTACTTTTGCAACTCACAAATATTTAACACTGGACAATTTTCTCAATAAATAAATGACAAACTATATATTTTCATCTCATTTGTTTGATTGGGTTCTTTTTGTCAACTTTCAGGTGTGAAAATCTGACTTTTTGGTCATATTTATGCAGAAATCTAGAAACTTCTAAAGGGTTCACAAAACTTTAGGCAGCACTGTATTTGTTTTAAACTAGTTTTGACTTGTAAGCTGTGCTTGATCTGTGCATATTTCTTTCCTGATTCATACAAGATGACTTTTCAAAGCAATTATGAATAAAGGAGTCATACTGTGGCCAGAAGTAATGGTTTGAGGCTAAAACATCTTAGTGATGGATTAATTTCTTAGAAACACACAGCTTTTTGCCTCATTAATAGACTGGAGTGGTGTAGATTACTTGTGGTTTATTGTAATGTTTTTATCAGCCATTTGGACTCTCATTCTGACGGCTCCCATTCACTGCAAATGATCTATTGGTGAGCAAGTGATGTAATGCTAAATTTCTCCAAGTCTGTTTACTGTAAAAAGTTCTCACCAGTTTTAACTTAAAAACTTAAGTTTAGCAGCTGCCTTCAAATTTTAAGTTAAATCAGCTTAAAAACTTATTTTATTGTATTGAGTTGAAATTACTTGTACTTTTAAGTTGATTTAAAATTTTAAGGCAGCTGCTGAACGTAAGTGTTTAAGTTGAAACTGGAGAAAATTTTAGTGTTCTGATACAGAAACAAACTAATTTACATCTTGGCCTGAGTGTGAATAAATTTTCAGCAAATTTTCCTTTTTTACTGAACTATTTTCAAGTTGAATCCTCCTGACTCAAGCACAGTAGTCCTCAGTGTTTCTGCAATGATTAGTATCAGCGATCCTGTGATCTTTCTTATCTTTCGTAAACAATTGCTATTGATTTGTCAATGAGGCAGAAACCCACTGTGACCTTTACATACCAAAAACATAACACAGGACATTTTCTGTCTGGTTAACACAACTAAGACCCATTGATTTAAATGTTATCCCAAGTGATCTAAGTTTTCATTTCTTTGAAGATAGATCTCAAAAGATAACCAGTGCACCTAAGGCGATGACAGTTTTGTATCAGTTTCCTGCCAAATTCCAATTCATAGATGCAATTAATCAGTCAACATCCACCTGGAATTAACAGCAATATCAGAGAATAACGAAAGAACGAAAGTGGCAGTATGTGTAGATCTTCATGCAAAGATCTTCACAGTAACAGGCTGCCAACATGCAGATGTCTTGCTGTGTAAATAACCTCGCTCTCATTGAAACTCGCAAGCAAACACACTTGCATCTGCTCCGACCAGTTCTACCCGTTACATGTGCTGTCCATTCATTCGCCCTCCTCCCAGTTTGCATTTCCTGGAGAGGGTGTCTAAAAAGATATTGTATGTACAAATCATACCAAATCTTTGTCACTCATCAAAAAAGAAAAGAAAGACCGCGAATACCTGATGTTCAAACCACACCTGTAATCATAATGTTGTCATGGAAAAGACAAAAAACACTTTGTTTTTAGCATGCGTCATAGCCCACCCTGACACTGTGCGGTTTGTTTTCATAAGGTCACTCTGCATGCTCATAAACACTGCATGCTTTTAAAGAAACAAAGTTTTGCAAAACTAAAAATATATATTATTTATTCAAACTCACGCTGTTGCAAACTTAAAAGGAGATATTTTGTTTCAACTTAGTAATTGAGGTCCAAAATATCAGTGACTTGCACTGTATATGCACAAAAAGAACAGTTACAAGAAAAATCTAAATAACTATCCCTTTACCTTCTCACACAAAGAAAGTGCATATACAAATGAGAAAGCTGTCCATGTGAGCTGTTATATGCATTACACATAAAGCTCTTGTGGATGTGACAAGGCAGTTTTCAAGGCATTTGAACTGGATGCATGAAGCACTGTTGTGGCAACATTATAGAAAGCAAAGAATGCTTTTACAGTATGCATTTAAAGACATCTCATCAAATGCATATGGCAGTCCAAGACCAAGCCCTGCTAGTGCAAACATTGCCCAACATAAGAGCATGATGAATTAATTCATTAAGTCAAGTCAGGTCATTTTATTTGTATAGCACTTTGCAAAATCCACGTTGTTTCAAAGCAGCTTTAAACAAGCCTTAATGACTTTAAAGCCTCAGTAAACAAGCCAAAAGTGACTCTGGCTGGGAAAACACTCCTGGCAAAGAAAGAAGCACAACTAAAACATACTCACATTCATTACATTTGGCAACCTGGGTGATTTAAGAAAAGTGCTATAGCTTCGCATGTGAATGCTGTGCCAAAGCAGTTATATTCTTTTAAACTGATTTGCAATTGTTTTAGCTTTGCTAAGAACCAAACTGTAACTGTTTATATTAGATAGAGAGTGTCTTCTGGATCAGTGCTTTCACATGGCCATTGGAGGACATTAACATTTTGATCTGGAGCAGTTCCAATGAAAATCTGTCCTTGGGTTTTTTTTTTTTTTTTTTTTATGTCTCTTTCCTAATGGGTGTATATTTTTTCAGGCAAAAACCTGAGCAACATTTTCCAGCATCCGCTCGTGTATTTTAAGATTTCCTGTTGCTTTCTGGTGAAAACAGCTCCACCGCGTACAGACTTTTGCTTCAAAATCTGTTCCCTGTCTTGCTGAATTGAATGCTGTAAAATTATTTTGTCAAAATAGCCAGTAGCCAGACATAGGCTACTTTAAAGAAATCTTTTTGTGTGAGCTATAGTCATGCCTTCTCTCCCTTACTCCTTTAAACAACTGACCTCTTTCACAAGTCAGGCATTTCAAGGGAGTGTCTCATTCGATATAGTTTCCTCTTGCTGATTATTGTCCCACTGGGTGTTGTTGCTTGATCTTCACCAGTATTTCTCAATCCTGCTTCTTTTTTGATGTCTCTCTTATCTAAGTTCTGATTGACCTCATTAGTTCATTAGTGATGTGCTGCCCATGCCCTGAACTGGGTGTGTCAGATTATTGAGACATCTCAAACAAACAGCACTGAGAAACACTGATTTCACTGAAAATAATTAGAACAAAGTTAAATAATTTTCCTTAATAATAATAACACCCTTAAATAATTTATTTACCTATTTAATTCTATAATTAATACATGTTTAGAATGATTTCTATTTGCACTTAAAGATGGAAATGGAAGAAGTACTGGTAATTTTCTGCTGGGATATTATCCGTGGAGATAGATGCAGACCGTGCAGACATTTCCATTAACCCTAAAAGACAATTAAATGCAATGCATAAATGCCTAAAAATCAATATGGAGACTTTTTTGGGCTTAATGATTTCAACTCTTCACTGGCACGTGAAAAAATCACAAGGTTACCATAAATAGGTCAAATGCAGTAAAAGCAATAAAAATAATATAACTTTGAAGCAAAAACTGATGCAGTCTTTTAACAGTTGAATACTCCATGAATGGAAAACCACAAAAAATATCTAAGGACAATTTTGTGACTTTATTTGTATTGTGTGCCATGAGCAAAGTACTCCACCCAGTGGCTAAAGCAAAGAAACGAGCCATTTATCCCTGGACCACATGCATGCCGTTTTCTTTTGACTGTATTTTTCACATGAAGTGAAAGTCCAGGAATTACTCATTACATTAAACTAATTGTTTTAATTCAGTTTCGCATATTTTACAGTGGTGGCCAAAATTATTAGAACACTAGTATTTTCAGCTAATTTTAGGTCAGGTATTTCTGTTTTTTGCTGTAGTGTGTCAGCAGGAAATATCAGTTTACATTTCTAAACATTCATTTTGCCATTAATTGTAATAATCCGGTGAGATTTTTGTTTGCACAAAGAGTCTGACAACAGCCAGTTCTCCACACAGAGATCTGATCTGACCATCATCCAGTCTGTCTGGAATGGCATGAAGAAACAGAACAAACCAAGACTAAATCCAGAAGAACTGGTAATGTCTCCAAGATGCTTCAAGAAACCTACCTGCAAAGCTACAGTACTGTTAAAAGCTTTAGGCACACTGTAAAAATGCTGTAAAATGAGGATGCTGTCAAAAATAATGTCATAAATAGATTTAAGTACTTCTATTCACTAAATTAAATCAACATTTGGTGTGACCATCCTTTGTGCTTAAAGCAGCTCTTGCCCTAGGTGCACTTAGTGCATAGTTTTTCAAGTAGCTTTGCAGGTAGGTTACATGAAGACGTTGCCACAGTTCTTCTGGATTTAGTCTGTCTTGTTGTTTCTTCATGTCATTCCAGACAGTCTGAATGATGATAAGATCAGATCTTTGTGTGGAGTGTTGTCTGACACACTACAGCAAAAGATAAAAATAACTGACTTAAAACCAGGGGCGTCACTATAGACCCCTTTTACTGTATATAATCTGTATAAATCTGCTGTGCCCCAGTATAAATCTCAAGTTTAAGTTTTAACAATTAACTTTATTTGTCAGTGTCAATGCTTATAAAAGCAATGCGGTCGCGCACTTTAACCGAAAACACAAACTCGTGCCGTCTCTTTGTGTTTCCTTGCAACGACTGGAGCACGCAGCTGTGGTAGGCTATGAAAACATGACCAAACTAAAGTAAGTCTATAAATAATAGCAATGATCAATCATCTTATTTTGATTCTTTAACAAACGTGTAAAAATATTTATACAAAAAAAAGGAGTGCAAGTGAGTTTGAGTAAACAGATACACATGCATCACAAATAAATTAAACAAAGAAATTATACACAAAAAGTAAATAAAATAAACAGAGCATAAACAAAACAAACATAGGCCTGCTGATATTCATAAATGACAAGAAATGCAGGCTATTTTGATTGTTTTGTTTTGTTTTGATTGATGAAAAAAACTTTATTGCGTTAGACACTGAATCCGGGTCTGATCATGGGCATCACTGCATGTATAAAACAAGTACTACAGCAATAAATATTAAGTATATAGCAGTCAAAACATCTTTTTTTCCAGCTACGGAAAGATATCGTTTGGATTCCATTCCATTTCCACAACTTCACTTTAATCTCTCTATCATACTTTCATTTCAAATAATTTAAAAATAGCATTAACCCTTTAACTGTCACCGTCCACTCTGTGGGACGCCTAAGTTTACTTCACCATATTACAAATAAATCCTAATCTAATCATGACAAACTATACATCGTTAGAAATGTCTAAGACTCCTAAATAGATATTTTATCATATTTTTGTGTTACAAATTATGTAGGAAAAGTAATAGATTAATATATGTCAAGAGTGCAACTTAAAAAATCTACATCATAACATGAGTTCTGACATTTGTCACAAGACTTTCTTCGTTGCCTTTTTCCCTATCACACTTTAGAAATCATAAGAAATTATGTATCAGTTCATCATTTGAAAGGCATTTTAAAAGCAGACATTGCATTACCACTGAAAATATGTACATCATATTACAAAATGTTTTCATTCATGAATTATAAAAATTTAAATCTGGATAGTGCATTTCTATGTCTGTATTCAAAAATGGGAGTGACAGTTAAAGGGTTAATGTGTAACAAGACTTCATTTGGAAAGATTATTCTGAGAGGCAATGTTAAGTGAATTAAAAAATCTGAACTGTAACAACAAATTCTGAACTGTAACAAGAAAGGTTTTCAAAAATGACCAAAAATGATAAAGAACACTCCGTTTGTTGTGCCTGATTGTAGGGCTGCACAATTAGGCTAAAATTTTGTTTTTATTAATATGACTAATTCTGGTTATCGTTATTACTAAATAAAAACATTATACAAAACAATAATTATTGCTAATGATTGTCAATATATTTTGCAACTGCAGCATGGCCTGTTAGCATGCAGGAGGACTAACTATAAATGTTTAGAAAAGTATAAGGATGTATTATAATATTATGATTAAAAATCTTTGATAAAAAAAGGGAAAAAAAAGAAATTGCCTCATTCTGGGATGTGAAACCACGTCAGATCACAAAAGGAAGTTATTTCAAACACTCGACTGATGTTATTAAATGAATTTGGAGCAAAAAATAAATAAATAAATAAAACAGAATGTTCTCACTACACAACAGGTTTGTAAACAGACTCAAACCCATGCAAAATCCGTGCACGCGTTCTACTGAGGTAAATATGAACGCACAGACTGATTTTTTTTTTTCATACGTTCGACACATTTGCCGCACTGTACAGTCCTGGTGCGTCACCCTAGCTATGTAGTCAGAAGGTACGAGCGGCTTGAAGTTGCACTGCGCACACTGACCGGTGTATGACATTAAAGTACCCCAAGAGCGATTTAAAAGCATGCAGAGCTATCTGCGCTCTATAGCTCATGCGGTACTTTGATTTTAAACACGGATCTTTCTGCGCAGCGTCGCTTCAAGTCGAACGCACTTAAAAATCCAACTGGCAACATTGCGGCCGCGGGGCTCTCCCCTTAAGGCGGGGCCCTAGGCGACGGGCTGTATCGCCTGTTGGACCGGCCGGCACTGCCTGTAGATGGACATCAGATTTTTTTTTGTTTGTTTGTTTTTTGTGCGAAGCAGGGAAAGGGAAGCAGAAAGGAGAGATTAATAGATATGTGCTATTACAGGCAGTACAGTTTAATGCTCAAAAAAATTAACCAGCCTCGTTTGGACCTGGCTGGGAAACTGGGGAATACCTTTGTTTTTTTTTTTTTGTTGTTTTTTTTTTCTAGATTAAATATGCTCTTTATTGTAGTTGCAGCCATAAAATGACTGGTTTCTTGAAATATTGTAATCGTAAATTCTTAAAAAAAAGATGTAGTTATTCAATGATATCATTGGGCAATGTAGAAGAATGCAGATGTGCAAGAAAAAATCTGTCTGCTTTTATTATTTCCATAGTGCATGCCGTGTATGCATTAAACAACGTAAAATGTTATGTAATACCTAAATGTATGTCAAAGATACTTAAATATTTAAATACATACATGTTTACCTTCCTTAGTGTTGCTGCACTGTAGGAATAGTGGTTTAAGCAACGAAAGTTTGTACAGTGCATTGTATTACTTCTTGCACACAGCAGGCTTTCAAGAAAAAAGTGATAGAAAAAGTAGCTGTGTTCTAATAATTTTGGGCACCGTTTATTTTAAATTGAATGCCTGCTTATTGCTGTAAACCGAATTGTTCCGCGTAGTTTGACAAGACACGACAAGATTTATTCACTCCATATGAACATAAGTTTGTGAAGTATTCGTACTTTGGCTTTTCACAAAACACTCTCGGATAAGTCGCTGTAGCCCCTCACCACTTTACCGAGAGATACGTACAATTAGTACACGCTGCCATCTACCGTCTGAAAGTGCTAAATAACATTTTAAATCAAATAGTGCATTTGCTCCCCCTGCTGATTTCATACTGTGCTTTTTCTCTATATATAATGAAATGGTTACATCAAGCATCGCTCCTTCAGCATCTACTGGTAGATACTGTAACTACACCACCGCTTTTAAAAGCATCTTTCTTCATTTACGCCATTTAGCTGTGTATTGTGATAAAAATTTTCATTCTTTCATCATCTTATATACATGAAATGGACTAGTTTTCTCTAGATATATTTTCTTTTTTATATATATATGTATATATATACTACCGCTCAAAAGTTTGGGATCAGTACGATAATTTATTTTTGTGATCAAAGCTGTATTTTTCAGCATCATTACTCCAGTATTTATTCAGTGGCACATGATCCTTCAGAAATCATTCTAATATACTGATTTATTATCAGTGCTGGAAACAATTATGTTGCTTAATATTTTTTTGGAACCTGTGATATTTTTTAGGATTCTTTGATGAATGAAAGGTTGAAACGAACGGCAGTAATTAAAAATAGAAAGGTTTTCTAACAATATACACTACTCTTTTAAAAGTTTGGGGTCAATACATTTTTATTCTTTCTTTTTTTTTTTTTGAAAGAAATTAATACTTTTATTCACCAAGGTTGTGTTAAATTAATAAAAAGTGATATTATGATTTATATATTTTTTTATTTATTTTAATTTATATATTTATATTTAAAATATTGAATAAATGCTGTTCTTTTTAACTTGTCATTCATCAAAGAATCCTGAAAAAAAGAATCACATGTTCCAAAAGAGAAAAAAATATTGGCAGCACAACTGTTTCCAACACTGATAATTTTAACAATAAATCAGCATATTAGAATGATTTCTGAGGGATCATGTGACACTTAAGACTGCTAACAGCTAATGAAAATTCAGCTTTGCATCACAGGAATAAATTATATTTTAAAGTATATAAAAATAAAAATTATTTTATATTGTAATAACATTTTGCAGAATTATTGTTTATCTATTTATTTATCTATTTTGGATCAAATAAATGCAGTCTTGATGAGCATAAGAGACTTCTTTAAAAAACATTACAAGTCTTACTGATCCTAAATTTTTGAGTGGTAGTGTGTGTGTGTATAACGTTTAGAATTAAAAACCCTTTAGAAAATAAAATAAAAAAGAAAACGTGTTGTTAAAATAAGATAGGAGCTTATTTATAACACAACTTATTGTAGCATAATTGAATGGGAGCCTCTTGGGAAATATTACACACTTGTTTTAATTCTCAAAAAGATCATGATTTTGTGTACTCCGAACTATTTTGAGTTCCTCAGATTTTCTTTTTTTATGTTATAAAATGCTTATATTCGTAGATAAGCATCTTACCACACTCCCTAAAAATAATGCCGAAGTACGACATTCACATTCGTTTTTATGTTACGTGATTACTGTAAACAATCCAGCTCTCTCTCTCTCTTTTTTTTTTTTTTTTTTTTTTACCAGTAAGTCACATTTTAATATAAACGTGATAAATGTCCATATTTGACCTAACAATGTCGATATTATTTCCCGTAACAGTTACGTTAGACAGCAGGAGAATTATTGCGTTTGGGTGATGTCATGTCCTCAGTTCGTAGGCGGAGCTAAACAGAGCTGTTTTCAAGTGCTTCAAATCGACAGTCGCCATTTTGTAAGCTCGGCAAACACTAGGGAGCACCGAGTGAGAAGAAACCCTCCTCAATAATCAGGCCAGATTTCCGAGAAACCAAAACCGCAAGATCACCCGTTGTCGTCCGAAAGGAAAGGGAATCTTATCGTATGTCCGCTATCCAGAACCTCCAAACTTTTGGTAAGACTTGAGAAACGTATCATTTTATTGTGTGGGGGGAAGGGCGATTGAAAACGATGGCGTTACGTTGATGTTTAGCGAGTAAATATAATATTGACTTTTAAAATAATACGATGTGTTTACCACAAATACTTTTATCAGTTATTTATAAGTAGTGTCGTTTTTGAGAACGTTTTGTCGTCGAAATTCGGGAGTCGGAAAACGCGTCTAGCGTTAGGCCTCAGTTTTTATTCTTGTTTGGTTCGCTCCTAATGTCGATTATACGTCCATTTCAAACACCATATCCGTCCTAAATGAGCTTTTAAGACTTTATTAGTTGGTTAACGTCGAGTTTGTGATTTCAATCTCGAATTAAATCGAGGCTGTGCTCTGCCTCGACAAGCAACATAACCATTTTGATCGCCAGCTTGTTTTTCTGGACGAGATACAAAATGGAAGACGCCAGTCGACGACGGCTTATTTTTAGACTAAGCGCGATCTCCGAGAAACATCACGAGCTTTCTGCGGTTGGATTGATGTCAAGATTGACGACAACTAACATGGGAAACCAAATCGGTTAATTTAGGCAAACATAGATCACGTCTTTTGATAAACTGAACGGATCCGGTACATAAACGGTTAATGAACCACCAGAACTGAACTCTACCCTGTTGTTAAAGGAGATGGTTTGCTTTGTTCCAACATGTTCTTGTGAGGCGCCTACATAAGCAGATTTTACATGTGAAAATGAGGTGATATAATTAAATAGGTTAGCTGTGCTTAATTGTAAAGTACTTAAGGTGACCTAGCTGAAAGATTAACTTTGACCTGTTTCAAGGAAATCTGAAGTAGTCAACATTGCTAACGCTTGTTGTTTCTTTCTGAAGACCCCTTTGCTGATGCAACTAAGGGTGATGATCGGCTCCCAGCTGGGACTGAGGACTACATCCACATAAGAATTCAACAGCGGAACGGGCGGAAGACTCTGACAACGGTTCAGGGCATAGCCGATGACTATGATAAAAAGAAGCTAGTCAAGGCCTTCAAGAAGGTTGTGTTAAATAAGATGCACATTTAATTGGTTTACAGTTATGTAGGTGGTGTTATATTTTTAACATTCCCTTGTTTTTGTATCTTCAGAAATTTGCCTGCAATGGGACTGTGATTGAGCACCCTGAGTATGGTGAAGTAATTCAGCTGCAAGGTGATCAGCGCAAGAACATTTGCCAGTTTCTCACTGATGTGAGTATGAACTTGATGGCTTCTGACATATAAGCTGTTGAGCTTTGGATAGTGGCTGATTTAATCGATTCATTTCCCTTTATTTTACAGATTGAACTGGCCAAAGAGGAGCAGCTCAAAGTCCACGGGTTCTAGAAGCTGATGTGAACTGACCCCTCCCTCCCCCCGACTCTTAACCCAACCTACCCTGTTGTCGTGCTGCTGTTTCCCCCAGCAGCCTCCCCCCTCCCTCAAGGAAAAAAAAAGCTGAAAATGATTACCTCTGATTTGAGACTTTTTAGTATGACACCCTTATCAAAACGACCAGTCCTGTTCAAGCATGGACAGACGACAAGGCAAATAATGCGGGATAAATGATTTTTGTTCCTTGTCCCCCTCCTTTAGTCCTTATTTTTTTAGTTTATCTTGTGCTGCACTCAAGCACAAATTCCATGTAACTTTTTCTCTTTGTTTTGTACAAGGTGTTTCAATAAAACCTTCAGATGCCACGTTTTGCACAATCTTTAAGTTGACGGGCGGGGTGTGGATGGGGCGGTTATTGTATTGATTTCTTGGTTCATATTTAAATACCACCATACAGATACTGCATTTTTTTTTTTTTTAGTTCTGATGTGGGGCCAGCCTGCTTCAGGGTTACATTGGTGTGCCGCTTGTGCACAAAGCACGGCAACCCCATCTTGTGTCATTATGCATCTCTAACTGCCTTTTTTACCCTTGTTTTTCACAATATGCATAATTTCAATTTTCTAAACTTGTAATACCATATTTTGTTTTTAGTCTGGAATAAACAATATCCCATACTTTCGATGTTCTAATTTCTTAAATAATAGAAAATGTTTAACGCAGTGCTTGCTTTGGTTGTAATAAAGGCAGGGACATGGTCATGAATTTTAATTAATGTGGTTGTACTTGTAAGCTTTGTTTTTTTCACTTTATCCATGCTTTTCACTTGATTCTATTATTTTAATTTGTTTATATGTGATGGTTATATATCACAAAGAGAACTTGTTGGCAAGTTGTGTACATTTTTTTTTTTTTTATATGTAGAACAAGCTCAGTAGTGCATAAGCCTGAAAACACGTCATAACATGAAGAAAAAGTGACAACATGATCCAAATTGCCGGTAAGCTTGCTGAATGATTCATTTTAGGTGAATATGTGAATCACATTTTTAATATGAACAAAAGACTTGTGTAAAATGTTTTGTGCCATTTTGGATATTTATGTTGCCCATTACTCAAATTTAAGCTATCCACGTTTTACTTCAACGGCGAAGTAAGCTTGTGGGTGCGACTTATAGTCTAGGAAAATAACGAGAATAATAATGTTCAGGAAACGATAAAACTTTGCACTACAAACCAGTGTGTTTATAATTAAGAAAACGCTTTAAAATAACGTGTTAAAACACCAATTTGCAGTGTCAAGCAGTGAAACAAGCTGTTTTGTGTAGCTAAAAATAGCTAGATGCAGTTGAGACCGGAAGCCAAACCCATACAATTTTCAAATGACCGCGCCCGCGGGAAGAAAAAGGTGGATAGAAGACATTCTTGAGCAAGGAAGAAAAGGTTTGATTAACAATGTTTTAATGTATATTACAGGGACATGGGAACATTTTACTTTTTTTCAGTATGTAACTTTGTGAGAAACATTTTGGTTTTATTTAAATAGTGAGTTCTCTTGCAGTGCTCCTCCTTTTAACTTACATTTACGTTAATGAGACCAATGTAAAATGCTTATTTTAGTGGATAACCATTTTAACATAACCACCATTAGTAAGCTGTTTGAAATTGTGGCCGTTCTCTCTTTTGCACAGCAGAGGGCACAACAGTAGTAAAAATATTACTCTTTGGTGGCACTCAATTATTTTAAATTCAGTTGTGTCTTAAATTGTCTAACAGGCTGATACATTCCCAATATATAAATTCTGATTTATATAGATATGTACAGCCCAGCAAGGGTTTAAAGTTTGGAAACAAATAGGCTAAATACTCAAAGCATATTTCTGTGGCTGGTTGTGTGTTCAGCTATGACATCTAAAAATGAGTGAAACTAATAGTAAGGTTCTATTTCTATATGTGAATGACTAATAAACCTAAAGGGAATCTCTGTCACGCATAGATCTCTCATCCATTCTGTCTTGTCTTATTTAAATACCACGTCTTTGTTGGCAGATTCAACTGGAGCACTCAGACTAATGAGTAAGCATTAACCACATGTTACAACTGGAACACAAAAGTAAATCACAGTTAGATAGTAACCTTAGATTCATCCATCCATCCATCCATTTTCCAATCAACTTGTCCTACATAGAGCCAGTGGTCTGCTTAAGGCTATTCCAGCCTCACAGGACAGTCCATCACAGGTACCCATAAATTCCAGTAATAAATACAGGTTAAGGATTAAGATAAACTTAATATTGTGGAGCTCC
Source organism: Cirrhinus mrigala (assembly GCA_036247105.1). Taxonomy (NCBI): domain Eukaryota; kingdom Metazoa; phylum Chordata; class Actinopteri; order Cypriniformes; family Cyprinidae; genus Cirrhinus; species Cirrhinus mrigala. The sequence goes on from CM070025.1 coordinate 31,760,423, forward strand.
AATTAAAGTGCTAATGCAGTTGTTAGTCAAGGAATTAGGCTCAGCAAAAGTTTATTTATTTAACAGTTCAGTAAAGGTCTTGATGGGCATCCTAAATACCTTGTATGGTACAATACTTTAAGAAATATTATGGTACTACTGTGGGCTTTCCTGCCATTTTTTTAATTAACCTGAACTATGCCCTTATATTAAGTCAGGCCTAAGAAATAATAATAAATAAGATAAAATTCACTAAAGTAAATATTTAAGGTGCTGTGCACAGAAAGGTTTAGTAATCAAGGTTATTTATGGAAAATCAACTAGGATATTGACCTGGCGGCTAAACGTAATCAAGTAGTTCAGTCAATTGTGTGGGTTTAACCAGTATAAAAACTCACTGTGAATAGCCAGTTGAAATCATTGTAATCATTTCATTTAATTAAACAGCAAATTAGTCTATAGTATAATTAATTTGGTGTCTGGATGTAATCAAAATATTTATGTATGCTTCCGTTGGTATTAAAAAATGTGTTAGCCTGAGGAGTTGGACTTCCTCTGCGGTGTCTTGGTTCCCTAGGTTTGTCATCAATGTAAACATCAGGGAGTTTTTCCGCGCCATTGTCGCCCTCGGCTTGATCAGTGGGAGTGTAAGGGACTGTTTGTTTTAAAGCTGCATTGGGATAATATGCATTGTGTAAAGAATGAACTGGACTACTTGTTATTCACAACAATATATCCCATATCAAGTGCAATTTTGCAATGTAAAATAGATTTTAGTGGACATGAAAAACAATGTTTTAAACTCGTAAGAAGTGAAACTGAATAAAAAAGGATTTCCAAACAATTTGGCCTCCACTGATCTACTGACAGGCATATAAATCAAGTGAATGTCCTTAAAAATTGTTGGAAGAACACAAAGAAACCTACTTCTTACAACAGCAGAAAATCTAGAAGTATCAATTTATCACCGGAAAGGGAAAGCAATTTAAGTGATCGTTCAAGCGTGAAACGGATTGACTTCCTAGTCCTACTATTGACGATAATTTACAGAAAAAAAAATTGCGTCATCTGGCGTTATAAACGAAATGCGTAAAACGGCGCGTCCGATGACTTCAGCGGTGAACTTGAAACGTTTTATAAATGGATATAGGTTCAGGAGTCTCCAATTAAAGCACAAGAAAGAACAAAAAGTGGGGTGAGAAAAAACTCTTATAGTATTGAAAGTTTTTGGTACATAAACATTGTAATATGATATTATTGCAGTGTTCGTCAGAACGCCGACTTTCCTTTGTAATTTTTGTTCTTAGTGAAAGCTTTAATTTACTCTTAGCTGCAGGACAGAGATTTAGCACTGGATTTGTTTACCGTTTATGAACGACAGACAGTGTAAAGTATCTGTTTTGGGCGTTTGTTTAAAACACAGTGAACATTGTCAAATATTATTACTCCAATGATGACAAAACCTTATTCCAGTTTTAAGTGTCACGTGATTCGTCATTAATAATTCGTTGAAAACATTGTGCTACTTAGTAATTTTGTGGAAACCATGATTTCTTTTGATGAACAGGAAGTTTAAGAACACATATTTGAATTAGCCAATAGTTTGTAACAATGCAAAACTTAAATCTCACATTTGGTAAATTTAATGTGCTCTGCTGAATAAAAGTATGAATTTGCTTAAAATATGAAAAATGTTTCTGACTCCAAACTTTTGAATGGTATCCACAAGTTTCCGGGGGGCGCTACTGTAAAAAAAGAACGTGGGGACAACTTCCGGTGAGCCAGCAGACGTAGTATACAAATTGTATTTTGTGTGCTAATTAGCGAAGAGGCTAAGTATTTTTTAGACCATTGTTTACTTTGTAAAGATGCACACATTCATGAGAGATGTCATTACGTTCTTATGGGCAACATATGCTTTTCTAATTTGTGTTCCTACATCATTAGCAAGTTTGGATCACTAAATCTTGAATGACTGTCAACTGGTGAAATGACATTTGAACCGAGACATCAGAGCTTGTGTTAAAGGGCATGCCAGATGAAGCCTCGATTCAAGTTAACGTAGAAATCCCTTTCGTAGAAACCTCACTTTCTGTCCAGTCATGTGTACGATTTACTTTGCATGTCCTAATGTTTCACCCCCAGATCTTACTTTGCGAGTACATTTTCATTGGGACCTATTTAATAATTACATTTTTAAATAGTCATTAAAGTAATATGAAGAATACAAATTATTTCAGGAAAATTAAATATATGCCATATGCAATTAATATATGTGTACATTATTCTTCTATTACATCATATTGATATCCGTACTGGCATTTAATGGCACTGTTCAATGGGTAAATTAATTTATCAGTGTCAGAAATTCAACAAACAAACACACACATGGTTAGGCTTTTATTTGTGCATATAACATGGATCTATCTATGGAAATTGTGCTGAATGCTTCTTCCGTCGGAGCTTTAGTCTTTTGGCTGCTTTATTTTTTTACTAACCACCAGATCGCGCTGTTTTCGACACTCTCGAAGCTTTAAATCTTTTCCCGAAACAGTCAGAGGAAAGTCTCGGTGCTTCATGAGGCTTCATTTGCCCGTCACTCCTGTCATCTGTTGAATGAATGAGTGTCACGTCCCGCTTGTTTACTTTGAACGAAAGGCGCTCCCACTTTTGACGCAAGGCCTCATGGGGCGTAGGAAACTTGTGGATAGAGGGTTTGCACTTGCGTCACGATTTGGTCAGTTACCCGGATGTGCGGTCATATTGGCGATTCTCGGATGTAAACAACAGCATGGATTGCACGGTTAATGTACTACTGGATATGTTCTGCTAATTTATGGTGTCTAAACCATGGAAAAAAACGTGTGGAAGCTTCTAAATCATATAGAGAAGGACTTGGTAAGCAGGAAAGTGCGCAATATTTTGACAAAGTAAAGGTAATAGGTGGGAAAGATATGTACGACCGGTATTAATTAAGATATTAGCCTAATATTTCACCTACCTGACCGGAAATGATAAGAACAAACACAGATGTTGTCAAATTTTTTGCCCTGGAAATCCTGGTTCAGTTTCGTCACGTCTCACAGTCACTAATGTCTTTTGTTCCTCAGACAGTTTTTTGCTGTCTTTTCATTGATGTGTCTATAGTACTCCAAATGTTTTTACCATTCCAACCGATTAGTACAGTACAAAAAATGACAATAATTGACCATTTTCAGCAGCAATAATCAGCAAAATATGCGATTTTCATTCGGCTCAGTGGCATCGTTTATGTTCATTGCCACCAATATGGCCGACTAATGATGTGTCGTGAAAACACTCTATAGATTTGAGAAGTTTCACATGCTCAGTTCCAAAGATTTTAAAAACTAAACCTCACAAATAGCCTATGCTAAATATTTTTTTAACAGGAGAAAACAAATACTGATTATGTATATTTATTTTTTTTGTGGTAAAGTGACAGTTCATTAATTCTGTACAGTGATGTTCTTTCACAAGAAAACCACAACATTATTTCTGTTTGCAGAAAATTGTTTACCCCCTTAGAGAATTGCCATAATCTGTAAATTGATGAATATTGTGTATGGAAAATTACAGTTATATAGAGAGCTGCCTCTTGCTAGGGTGTGAATTGCTATGCCTCTGTACTCTTTTCAGGGATCATGATTATGGTATAATGACTGCTATCAACATGGTGCAATTAAACATTTTCAAATTCGTGGATCAAAGATAGAAGCTGATTCCTTTCCATTATACATGAAGAGATGAGATGGGCCTTTCATGTTCACATCACCGAGTCTCTCAAAATTAAACGGATGTCACTGACACAAAATGGCTTGAGTGTGGGAAACATCTTGAGTTAAATGTTTGTTGCTTTCAAGCAGCGCTATGTTTAGGGCAGCATCCAGGAAGCTTCTGTATAATTTTGTCATTGTTCTGAAACTCCCTCCCAGCCGGGGAGCTGGTGCTCGGCCCAGATGTCGGATCCATTTTGAATGTTAAAACCACCCGAGGAAAGCCTCTTAGTACCGTGGCGACGAAACGGTTGAGTTTCGAGATGCAATGGGCTTTGTTACTGTGTAGAATCGTTTTTTCTGCTGCATCATGTGGGTTTGCTGAGTAGTTTTTGAGCTCTCATGCCAAAAGTTTGCTCAAATATCGGCGTGACCTTTAGGAATAAATGTTGCTTGAAAAGGTGTTCTGAATTCGGCATTCAGTTGCAAAAAGGTTTGCAGATGAATGTGCTCTTATTTAGATAGATATGCAGCTCAATAGTTTCTTTTTACACTTGGCTGCTGATTATGTACGCTGTGCAAATTATGCATAGGATGGTATCCTTTCAGATGCTTCTGTAGAGCCATATCTTTTTTGACATCTTTATAAAGGAGTGACTTATTCCAGCATATATATTCCAGTAGTTTTGGATGGAGTTACAGTCTAATTTATTCCCTTGGGTAGTTGTTAAAATATCTGTCTCCCATAACAACCTTACAAACACAAACATGCACAGAAAGAAAACTCTCATCGTTGACAGTTGGGGCCTCCGAAAGACAGTTTGACAATTAAATACATTTCACAATAGCATTTTGATTTAAGCTATACGTTCTAGTCTTGGATATGAAAACATTTCATGTAGAAACAATAAGCCTTAGATAACAGCAAGCACGTCTTGTATTCAGACTGTTTTATGGATACAGTTAGCTGTCACTGCATCTTGCAGTTAGTAGAAGTAATAAAAAGTAGTGCCTTTGAAAAGTTTTCAGTGTCTGTACGTGAAGCTTTTTTTTACGTGGAGAGAGTGATTTTGAAACAGGGAAAGCCGAGGGCTATAGATGTCACATGAAACAACTTTATTTCAGTAACTATAATTGTCTCATGTCCTTTCACATACACACACACACACACACACACAGTGCTGGGTAGATTAAATTGTCTGTTGTTTATTACAAATTACATTATGTAAATCATTTGTAATCATGTTATCCATAAATGTAACTCTAATCTGATTTTGAGCTTTTTGAAATGTAATATAATCTAATTATAAGTGCTACATTTTTGGAATCTGAACTGAATTTTTTGCTGTATCATGAATTGCTTTATTTCATAATTGCATAAATAATGTAAATTCTGTGGGAAATTCTATACTGTGTTGTTTAAAGGCAGGTCATTGTGACAACTTACCCTATGCATAGGGGCATGTTGTCACAAATGTCACAACATGTTAATTGAACTATGTATTTTTGCTGGTACAGTTATTATTATTTTCCCACCCAGACTGAAAAATATTCTCTGGGGTACAAAGTGTGACAACTCTACTATATCTATAGTGTGCGCCATACCTTAATGAACTCATTTACTGTATTGAACATTAATGCTAGGAGTTAATGCATGGTTTTCCATGCTGTGTACATATGTGTTAGAGACTGAAAGCGAGAAATCCATATAAAATGACATTTTATTTTCTCCCAAAGCAAGAAAGCCAAAGTACTTGTTTTCTGACAGCGTCATTTGTCATAAACCTTCCCTCCTGCAGGGTTAGAAGAAGATCTCAAACATTTTGTAAAATGGTCCTTCATTCACACTCATTGCAGTCATATGAAAACCTCTCCGGAACAGCACTTGAAATGAAGAAACAGCATCCACATGCCTCCATAATATTCACATCACAGCATGACACGCTGTGTCTGCATTGTAAGTGTAGGTGAAATCTCCCCAGCTTCAAAGGTTTTATAATTGCAGTGTCAGCCAATCACAAATAAGCACCGCTAACAGAGCCAATTATAGTGAACAGAGTTTGAGCGTTCACCACAATTAATAGAGCGGCACGGTGCCGTTAAGGGCAGAGACCTTTAGTACTTTGATCAGTGTCCTTTACTGTGTCCATTCAGATAATTGCATGGCAGATATTAAAGTGGATAGGAAAGGAGTGGATTTGACGTAAGTGGTTAGTATGTAAAGTACAGTTTTCTGTTAGAGATCTAAAAAATAACAGACTTGAACCCCAGGACCACCATTAGTTTGCAGTACATTTATAGATGAAGTCCATACCCTGTTGAAAAATCCAGCTTAAATGAGTAGCTGTGAAGTAATTTGGAAGATTGTGACAGGTTTCTAGCTGGTCTTTAGTTGGGCAAAGCTGGTACAAAGAGGCTGCTACCTGGTCAGACAAGTCATTATGTTCCAAAACCTAGTTCAGACCCAGCAACTTAAGCTAGTATGACTAATTGGTATCTGATTAACCAGCCATCATGTCCCAAAACCCAGTTTGACCAACATAAGCTGGTATGACTAATTGGTAGCTGACTGACAAGTTATCATGTTCTAAAATCCAGTTTGACCAGCTTAAGCTGGTATGACTAACTGGTAGCTGAATGACCAGTCCTCATGTCCCAAAACCCAGTTTGACCAACCTAAGCCGGTATGAATCACTGGTGATTGACTGACCGGTTATCATGTTCCAAAATCCAGTTTGGTCAACTTAAGCTGATATGACGAACTGGTAGCTGATTGACCAGTCATCATGTCCCAAAAGCCAGTTTGACCAACCTAAGCTGGTATGAGTAATTGGTGATTGATTGACCAGTCATTATGTTCTAAAATCCAGTTAGATCCACTTAAGCTGGTATGACTAATTGGTTTGACTAACCCAAGCCAGTATGACTAATTGGTAGCTGACTATTCATCATGTTCCAAAATCCAGTTAAGCTGGTATGACTAATTGGTAGCTGATTGACCGGTCAACATGTCCCAAAACCCAGTTTGACCAGCCTAAGCCGGTATGAGTAATTGGTGACTGATTGACCAGTCATCATGTTCTAAAATCCAGTTTGACCAACTTAAGATGGTATGACTAATTGGTAGCTGAATGACCAGTCATCTTGTTTTAAAACCCAGTTTGAACAACTTAAGTCGGTATGACTAATTGGTGACTGACTGACCAGTCATCATGTTCTAAAATCCAGTTAGACCAACTTAAGCTGGTACGACTAATTGGTTTGACTAACCTAAGCCAGTATAACTAATTGGTAGCTGACTAGTCATCGTGTTCTAAAATCCAGTTTGACCAACATAAGCTGGTATGACTAACTGGTAGCTGATTGACCAGTTGTGCTGTGAAATGCAGTTTGACCAACTTAAACTGCTAAATAACTGGTAGCTGTAACTGACTGACCAGTCATCATGTTCCAAAATCCAGTTTGACCAACCTAAGCTGGTATGAGTAATTGGTGATTGATTGACCAGTCATTATGTTCTAAAATCCAGTTAGATCAGCTTAAGCTGGTATGACTAATTGGTTTGACTAACCTAGGCCAGTATGAATAATTGGTAGCTGACTATTCATCATGTTCCAAAATCCAGTTAAGCTGGTATGACTAATTGGTAGCTGATTGACCGGTCAACATGTCCCAAAACCCAGTTTGACCAGCCTAAGCCGGTATGAGTAATTGGTGACTGATTGGTTTGACTAACCTAAGCCAGTATGACTAATTGGTAGCTGACTAGTCATCGTGTTCTAAAATCCAGTTTGACCAACATAAGCTGGTATGACTAACTGGTAGCTGATTGACCAGTTGTGCTGTGAAATGCAGTTTGACCAACTTAAACTGCTAAATAACTGGTAGCTGTAACTGACTGACCAGTCATCATGTTCCAAAATCCAGTTTGACCAACCTAAGCTGGTATGACTAATTGGTAGCTGATTGACCAGTCAACATGTCCCAAAACCCAGTTTGACCAGCCTAAGCCGGTATGAGTAACTGGTGACTGATTGACTAGTCATCATGTTCTAAAATCCAGTTTGACCAACTTAAGATGGTATGACTAATTGGTATGACTAATTGGTATGACAAAATGGTATGACTAATTGGTAGCAGAATTTAGCAGTAAGTAATTTCTTACTGCTAAATTCTGAAAAAACAGAGGTGTTAATTATTGGGCCTAAAACCTCAGCGTGTAATAACCTACAACACTGTCTAATACTGGATGGCTGCTCTGTCAATTCTTCGTCATCAGTTAGGAACCTAGGTGTGCTATTTGATGGTAATCTTTCCTTTGAAAACCACATCTCTAGTATTTGCAAAACTGCATTTTTCCATCTCAAAAATATATCTAAACTACGACCTATGCTATCAATGTCAAATGCTGAAACATTAATTCATGCATTTATGACCTCACGGTTAGATTATTGTAATGCTTTATTGGGTGGTTGTTCTGCTCGCTTAATAAACAAACTCCAGCTGGTCCAAAATGCAGCAGCTAGAGTTCTTACTAGAACCAAAAAGTATGATCATATTAGCCCGGTTCTGTCTACACTGCACTGGCTCCCTATTAAACATCGTATAGATTTTAAAATCTTGCTAATTACTTACAAAGCCCTTAATGGTTTAGCTCCTCAGTACCTGAGCGAGCTCCTATCACATTATAGTCCCTCACGTCCGCTGCGTTCTCAAAACTCTGGCAATTTGATAATACCTAGAATATCAAAATCAACCGCGGGCGGGAGATCATTTTCTTATCTAGCGCCCAAACTCTGGAACAATCTACCCTACAATGTTCGGGACGCAGACACACTCTGTCAGTTTAAATCTAGATTAAAGACCCATCTCTTTAACCTTGCTTACACATAACAAATCAACATATTCTTATAATTCAAATCTGTTAAAGGATTGTTAGGCTGCATTAATTAGGTCAACCGGAACCGGGAACACTTCCCATAACACCCGATGTACTCAGTGCATCGTCAAAAGAATGGCATCTACGCTAATATTAGTCTGTTTCTCTCTTATCCCGAGGTCACATTAACCACCAGATCCAGTCCGTATCCAGATCAGATGGTCACTGCAGTCCCCCGGATCCAGTCCGAACCCAGCCCAGATGGTGGATCAGCACCTAGTGACGACCTCTACAGCCCTGAATGTCAGCGGAGTCCACATCAACTAGATGAGCCCCAGAGACGGATCCACAGTGAAGACCTTGTCACCTAGACGGCTGTCGGCACAAGACCACGGGACCTTTGGCCAGAGGAGAACTGGCGCCCCGACTGAGCCTGGTTTCTCCCAAGGTTTTTTTCTCCATTTGTCACCGATGGAGTTTTGGTTCCTTGCCGCTGTCGCCTCTGGCTTGCTTAGTTGGGGACACTTTCTCTCAACACAATATTGCATTTTATTTTATTGTTTTTGATTAACTACCTTTACCTAAAATGTGAGTGTTTACTGTTGCCTTTGGCATTGTTGATGTACTGTTTCCTTTCTAATACTGTACAGCCGCCTTGTCACAATTCTGTATTGTTAAAGGCGGTATATAAATAAAGGTGACTTGACTTGACTTGGTAGCTGAATGACCAGTCATCTTGTTTCAAAACCCAGTTTGAACAACTTAAGTCGGTATGACTAATTGGTGACTGACTGACCAGTCATCATGTTCTAAAATCCAGTTAGACAAACTTAAGCTGGTACGACTAATTGGTTTGACTAACCTAAGCCAGTATGACTAATTGGTAGCTGACTAGTCATCGTGTTCTAAAATCCAGTTTGACCAACATAAGCTGGTATGACTAACTGGTAGCTGATTGACCAGTTGTGCTGTGAAATGCAGTTTGACCAACTTAAACTGCTAAATAACTGGTAGCTGTAACTGACTGACCAGTCATCATGTTCCAAAATCCAGTTTGACCAACCTAAGCTGGTATGACTAATTGGTAGCTGATTGACCAGTCAACATGTCCCAAAACCCAGTTTGACCAGCCTAAGCCGGTATGAGTAATTGGTAACTGATTGACTAGTCATCATGTTCTAAAATCCAGTTTGACCAACTTAAGATGGTATGACTAATTGGTAGCTGAATGACCAGTCATCTTGTTTTAAAACCCAGTTTGAACAACTTAAGTCGGTATGACTAATTGGTGACTGACTGACCAGTCATCATGTTCTAAAATCAAGTTTGACTAACCTAAGCCAGTATGACTAATTGGTAGCTGACTAGTCATCGTGTTTTAAAATCACCTCAAACTCATTTATGTTTTTCCTGTACTTTACATTTGAATAGTATTGAGTATGTAGTTAACAGACAAAGTGGATTGGGTTAAAAACTAGTTTTTGTTACTCTTTGTGCTCTTGAGGTGTTTGGCAAATATGTAATTTTCTATTTCCTATAATTGGTCATTGGACTGGATACTTCTAGCTGAACTAGTGGAATGTACAAACTTCGTGCAGCAAATGTTCAGGTGAAAGTGTTAACCTGGCATATAGCTTTCTGTCAGCAGCTCTTTTTTCACCCAGAAGAGTGCCTGAGGCTCAGTGAGTGCAGCACTTCACCTGTCCTTATATCCATATCTGCACTGCATGAACACTGAATAATTAAGGGTCTGGGGTGCTAATACTCACTGAAGATTTGATCATATTTAGAGGTGAGCTGATGTCATCAAACTATCTGCTGTATGCTGTGTTGCTATTGTAAAATATCACAACTTACAGAAATCCAAATAGGCCACGGATTACTAAATACATAGCAATAATAATAGTTGTCTTCTCATTATCATGGCTTAATTTTCTCGTGATTTTGACGTAACAAAAGTTTTGTTATTTAGTTGTCATTTTCTCATGATTTTCTTGTTAGTTTAATAATCATTAAGTATTAGACTTTACCTTAGTGAAACTGTATTGTCATGCATATAAGAAAGTAACAATTTAATTTAGCAACATTTTCAAGCAAAATAATCATATTGATTCAAGCATTTAACAATTATAAGTTAATTAACGAGCAACAGTAACAAACAAAATGCTGCAAAAATCATAGCGATCACGAAGTATGGTTTTGTTGAAATCACGAAAATATTAAGTCGAGATAATGAGAAAACAACTATTGGTATGTTGTTATCTTGATAATATTAAGTCATGATACTGAGAAAACAACTTTTGTCAAAATCACGAAAAAATATTAAGTCGTGATAATGAGAAAACAACTATTGATATGCCGAGATCACAAGAAAACAACTTGATCACGAGAAAATACTGTCATGATAACGAGAAAACAACTATTGTTATGTTGAGATTACAAGAAAAATAAAGTTGTGATATTGATAAAAAAAAACCATTTGTTATGTTGAGATCACAAGAAATTTAATTCATAATAACAAGAAATTTATTTCGTTGAAATCACAAGAAAATTTTAAGTCGGGATTACGGGAAACAATATTTGTTATGTCGCGATCATGACAAAATTAAGTTGTGATAACGAGAGAACTTTTGTTATGTCAAGATCACGAGAAAATTAAGTCGTGATAATGAGAAAACAACTTTTGTTATTTCGAGATCACAAGAAAATTTTTTAATTCGTGATGAGGAGAAAACAACTTTATGACGAGATCATGCGAAAAGTAAGTTGTGATAACAAGAAAACTTTTGTTATGTGGACATCACAAGAAAATTAAGGTATGATAACAAGAAAACAACTTTTGTTATTTTGAGTTCACAACAAAATAACAAAAAAAGTTGTGATAACGATAAAATGTTTATGTCAAGATCACGAGAAAAATAAGTCGCGATAGAGAGAAAACAACTTGTTATTTCGACTTATGTTGAGATCATGACAAAATTAAGTCGTGATAGCGAGAAAACAACTTTTGTAATGTAGAGATCACAAGAAAATTAAGTCGCAATAACGAGAACTTTTATTTTGTCAAAATCACAAGAACATTTTAAGTCGGAATAATGGGAAAACAATTTTTGTTATGTCGCAATCATGACAAAATTAAGTTGTGATAACGAGAAAACATTTGTTATGTCACAATCACGACAAAATTAAGTCGTGATAATGAGAAAACAACTTTTATGTTGCATTCATGGGAAAATTAAGGCGTGATAACGAGAAAACAACTTTTGTTATGTCGACATCACATGAAAATTGAGGTGTGATAACGAGAAAACAACTTTTGTTATTTTGAGGTCACGACAAAATTAAGTTGTGATAACGAGAAAATGTTTATGCCAAGATCACAAGAAAATTAAGTCGTGATAAAAAGAAAACAACTTTTGTTATTTCGAGATCACAAGAAAATTTTTTAATTCGTGATGAGGAGAAAACAACTTTATGACGAGAATTCGAAAATTAAGTCGTGATAACGAGAAAACTTATGTCGAGATCACAAGCAAATTCAGGTGTGATAACGAGAAAAGAAGTATTATGTTGAGATCATGAGAAAATTAAGTCATGACAGCAAGAAAACAACTTTTGTAATGTCGAGATCACAAGGGAAGTCATGATAATGAAAAAAAATATTAAGTCATGATAATGAGAAACTTTTAATGTCGAGATCACGAAAAAAGTTGTGATGACCAGAAAACAAGAAAAAAAAATCACGACTTCATTGGACTTTTGACTAAAATAAATACAGCATGTATAATTTATATACCACTTGATTATTTGACTGTCTTTCAACAAGTTTCAGACACTCCCTCCGTATTCCATTGGTTAACAATCAGGTATGGGACATTTTTGATGTATAACAGTTACCATGGTTTAATGCAACTCGGCGAGAATAATTTTTGTCTTGTCCTAAAATCTACTGCCAAACCAACAATAGTACCATTTACAGTAGTGCTGCTTGTGGTGCTTAATATTTTTGTGAAAACTGTGATGCATTTTTCAAGTGGCCTTAAAAAGTCACATTTATTTTGCAAATTATTGATCACATATACTATCATGCAGACAGACCGATGATCCCAGAATCTAAATGCAAAGCACAAAGGCTCACGAGGGGATTTTTCTTTATAGCGGTTCGTTGTGCTCTTTGCGTTTAAAGTCTCAGATCTCTGTGGACTGAATTTTTCATCAAAACTGTGAAAAATAAATTTGCTCTGCCAAGGTTACTGTGTTAAGCCACGTAACAACTTTTCTGTGGAAAACAGCTTAAAATAAGTTATGTAAACATTACAGGCTTCAAACTTTGTTTGTGGACAGTTTGTATGAGCCATAAAGTACAAAGTGCAAAGGTAAGCAGTGTCCTTATGAGAGACATTAGCTTTTAGTTGGCATTTTAATGGGCCTGCATTAAGCGATTCAAAATGTCCCAGAAATTCACCCAAATGCACACCATTGTTTGAGCCAGTGCTGTTTTTTTTCAGCCCTCAAACAAACAGACAATTATGTGCAGAATTTACACAGGCTGTTTTGTAGTGTTGCAGAAGACTTCAGATTGTTATGAAAAGACAAACCGCATAGGATAAAGCAGATTATCATTATGCCTTGGTGAGCACAAGTATTTGTTTCTATAAGCTGTGACTGTGAGTCTAGGTAATTCAGCAACATTTTGTCAGAGCAGAATTGGAGTTTATCTGTTGAGAATGCTGTACGGATCAGGAGATTGTCCTCATAAGTCTCTCCTCTGCCCAGAACAGGATCATACAAGCAACATTTCCCAGTCCAATCATTTCGTGCCCAACTACCTTCACAGTTGGTTAATTACCTTCTTTAGAGATCAATATTTAATTAGGAAATGTTTTTGCCCATGGGGCAGTTTTAGACAGTCACCAGACTGAGAGGCCACTTGCTTCACATTTAATAGAATCTAAATTCATTCATTAGCTGTGTTCGGCTCCTAATAAATTATGCTTTGATCGACAGAAAGGCCTTCCTTTTCTTGTTAGTTGGGTTTTATGTCCTTTAGGCCAGAAATGATGTTTGTAAATACATATTTCATGCTGGCGTTATTGTAGCTGGTCTATGTGAGGCTCATGAGGATTTGTTTTATAGTAATCAGAGGTGTGATGTTTGGCTTTTTTCTTCAGGTTCTCTTATCCTTTCTGGCTTTTGCAGCAGCTGTGGTCCCTGCCCACATATTTTTGTGTGTCACATTGTATTTGCTGTAATGTATGTGTTTGTCATATCACCCAACACAATGGACACGTTTGGCCCTGTGGACCCAGAAATAAAAGGCATAGCTCACTAAAAAAATTTGTCACCCTTATATCATTGTGAAATCATATGACAACATTTATTCTTCCATGGAACAAAAAAGCCGGTATTTTGAAAAATTGTAAGTGTTTGGAATCCAAAAAAGACACTGGACATTGGACATTTTTTTAAAAAATGTCTTCATTTTTGCAGTCATACATGTTTGGAATTAAATAAGGGTGAGTAAATGATTATAGAATTTTCATTTTGAAGCAAACTGTACCTTTAAACAGGATACTTGAATTTGACTTTTTGAAATCTAAGACCTAGAAAACTTTTGAAAATAGCAATATTCCTGAAGAGGAACTTGAAAAGTGCTTGAATTATTGAAAGACAATGTATCTTTGAAATAAGTGTTTAATTTTGTCTTCAAGTACATATCTTTTCATGCAAAATTCGTGCAATTCAAAAGACATAATACCTTTTTCATACCTCATTACCAATGTCAGAAACAACTGAGCTAAGCAAGTAATAATACTGCAGTGTCGTGTAAACATGGCTGAAGACGCAAAAAGAGGAACAGATGAACCAAATCAATTGAGTCACTTACACTGGAACTGCATTTATTTCAAGCAATTCACTAAAATAAACCAGATCAAATTAAAAGAGCCATTCATTTTTGAATTTCAACATCACTTGTAACTATTTTAATAAGGAAGTAGTGATGGATGAAACAGAGCTTTTCAAAAGTCTTAATCAGTTAAACCATTGTTGCAAAATGATTCACCGTTTTAAAAGGCTGTAATCGAATTGTGTATTGCAATTTAGATCGGATTTAGATTGGAACTTCGCATATTGCAAATCATTTGATTTAGAAAGGGACTTCGAAGCCTATATCATGAATCATTTGATTTAGATCGTAACGGGTTTGTGAATCGTTTCGCAAATTGAATGATTTAAATCAAATGATTCGCGATACACGATTTGAAGTCCCGAACGAAATCAAATGATTCGCGATTCACGTTCTGCACTCTGAGTCCTGATCTGAAATGATGGTTCGTGGATCATTATTTAGATCGAAACTTTAGAGCATGTATTGCAAATCATTTTATTTAGATCAGAACGGGCTTGTGAATCATTTCGCGAGTTGAATGATTCAAATCAAATGATTCGTGATACACAATTTGAAGATCCGATCGAAATCAAATGATTCGCGATTCACATTTCCTGATCTGAATTGTTGGTTGGTGAATCATTATTCAGATCGGAAATTTGTGATACACAATTTGAAGTCCTGGTCCAAGTCAAATGATTTGTGATACGCAAAGTTCCAGTCTAAGTCAAATGATTCGCGCTTCACGCTCCAAGTCCTGATCTGAAAGGATGGTTCATGAATCATTATTCAGATCGGAACTTCAGAGCATGTATCGCAAATCATTTTATTTAGATCATAGCGGGTTTGTGAATCATTTCGCGAGTTAATGATTTAAATCAAATGATTCGTGATACACGATTTGAAGTCCCGACTGAAATCAAATGATTCGCAGTTCGCTTTTCCTGATCTGAATTGATGGTTTGTCAATCATTATTTTGATCAGAACTTCAAAGCGTGAATTGCGAATCATTTGATTTGGATTGGAAGGGGTTTGTGAATCATTTTGCAAGTTGAATGATTCAAATCGAATGATTCGTGATACACGATTTGAAGTCCCGATCGAAATCAAATGATTCTTGATTCGCTTTTCCTGATCTGAATTGATGGTTTGTGAATCATTATTCAGATCGGAACTTCAGAGCGTGGATCACGAATGATTTGATTTAGATCAGAACTTTGGTGCAGGTTTGCGTATCTTTTGATTTAGATTGGAACTTTCATTTGATTCAAAACGGGACTTCCAAAGTGGTTTCGTGAATCATTCATTTCAGATCAGGATTTTGGGGCAATTTCACAAACCTTTTTTTCTGATTTTAAACAGTAGAAAACATCAAACAATTAAGGCAGTACAGTTATAAAAACAAAACAAAGAGAAAAAAAATAAAGTATACACAAAAACAAATCCCTTAAGAAAAATAACCGTGGTTTTACTATAGTAAAAGTGTAGTATACTTCATAATACTTAAGTAGTAATACTTTGCATGTGCTTTATTTTGCCATTTTTTTTTATTAGTATATTTTTATCTATTTCATTTTACAGTAGCTGTATGAACCCTGTTTAAACCATGTCAGTTTTAATCTTTTATTCATTTTCTAAAATAAATAAGTTTCACACACAGTTAAAAATATGGTTTTGAAGTTACAAATCAAACAAAGATGATTGGAGTATGCTTTAGAAGAAAATGTTTCAGTTTTTCAGCTGCAAAATGTCACGCTTAATTGCTTTTTCTTTCTAAATGTTTGAAATTTATTAGCAATTTCTGAGTGAAAATAGTTTCTGCACCATTTTTTTTTTCCTTCAGCGCATGATAAATATTAAATTGGTCTATGCTTATCTCACTCTGGATTATCAGAGGTTTAAAATGCAATAATGAATATTTTCAGAATGGATTTTCGTATTCTGCGAATGAACGTCTGGTGCCCAAATCTGTTAGTTTTAATAAAAAACAACCCCTGGGAAACGAAAGCGCCTGTAGCCGAAGCCGAAACACTCAATGACAGATTTGTCTAGTTGGTCCCCCCCCCCCCCCCCCAAAATGTGACACAACATGGCCATGTGTTTGAATCCTAGGGTAGAGACATGATAAATGATACCCTGAATCAAACGCAAATCTCATCAAAGCAAACGGAGAGCCTCAAACAAAACTTGTGGTCATATAAATTTAAATGCTCCTATGAGGGCACACTGATATAGTGGCGTATTTTTGGCGTAGTGACAAATCGTTTCTCCTGACATTCATTAAAGACTTCAAAGGAAGCTTTTCATCCCATAAATGCTTCCCATGTTCCAATTGGGAGACAAGGCTTCAGCTAAATCTGTGAAATTGCAGCTGCTATCTCGGTTTCTGACAGCATGCTAATGTTCAATAATAGATGTGTGAGAACAAGACCCAAACTACATTTGAATGAATTATTCAGCTGCCCCCATTCGCCCCTTGTCTCCTGCTTTTCTCAGCCCCTCCCACCGCTTCTATTATGTCTCATTTTTTTTTTTTTTGTCAATTACGCAACAGCGACGTAGGCACCGTCTTGCAGAAACCGTCCAAATATAAGCTCTCTTATCCAGCTCCTCAGGGAGCTGTCATTATTTTTCCCTTGCCATCTCCCGTTTTCGCCTCCTGCACTTATCTGCGTCCCCACACACGTCTAGTTGAAGCCCCCGACAGACTTCAGAAACTTCTCTTATTTCTGTTTTCTGTTCCTTGTGTTATTTCTCTCTCTCCCACTTTTTCTGTCCTTTGTGATGCGTGTTTTTCATCTGTTCTCCTTCGCTGGCAGAACGTACAACCGCCGTTCACTCACCTACTCATGCGCTTACTCATGTTTGTCCCCTATTTGACACGTCGCTTTTCTTTCGAAGGTGCGACAACATTCGAGAAACGAAGGTATATTTAGTGTGTAAAGGTCAGTGGATTGTTTTCAGAAAGATCATATGAAGTAGCATCTGTAGGGTAAAAACTTGTTAAAAAGACAGTTCACCCAAAATTCTGTGAATTTATTTTTGTTGAACACAAAAGAAGGTATTTTGAAGAATGTTCGTAGCCAAATGTTGACGGTAGCCATTGACTTCCATAGTATTTTTCCATGTACTGAAAGTCAATGGCTAACAGCAACTGTTTGGGTTTTAGTTTTACCTTTTGTAGTTTTGTAATTTAGTATTTCAAATTAAACTATTTTCCATTTAGCAGATATGTTAGGTTTTTTTTTTTTTTTATAATATTTTTAGAATAGTTTAGCTTTGTTTTATCACTAATTTGGAACATGCATTGTTATTTTGGTAGTATTTATAAGTTATAGTTTTTATTCATATTAAGGTTTCATTTTTACATTTTCAGGTTTCATTTAAATTTTACTTTACTCATTTTGTTTGTATTTTTTATTTTTAATATTTCTAATAAGCTTTAATTTAGTTGTATTTCAGTTTTAGTTTGAGTAATTTTAGTACTTCAAATTAAACTTTTTATTTCGTTTATATGCTGATTTTAATTTTTTTTTTTTGGATATTTTTTTAGTCTGTTTAGCTGTTTTATTACTAATTTGGAACATGTAGTAGTGTTTTGGTATTGTTTATAATGTTATAGTATTTATTGATATTAAGAAATAGGTTTAATTTTGATGCTCATTTTGTTTTACAAATAGTTTTTTATTGGTTTTGTTATAAGCTTTATATTTAAAAATTTCAGTTTTAGTTTTAGTAACTTTAGTACTTCAAATGTAACCTTTTTTTCAGTTTGTTGCAGTTTTTTTTTTATCTAATATTTATATATTATTTTAGCTTTATTTCAGTAAACAATTTTTTTTAATAGTTTTTACTTTATTTAATAAAATACGTTTATTTTGCTCTGCTTTTTCTACAGATTTTTTCTATATTTACACTGACAGGGAATACATTTAGGGCTGCTATTGTTGTGCTAGACTAGCGTCTGACAAAGCTAAGTGAAGTAGTTAATGCTTTATTCACAAGAGTTTGCAAAAATGGCACTGTGATGTAACCAAAAATTTGTACAAATTTGATTGTCAAACAGACTTTTATGTAGGCAGGCACACATTGAGCGTTGAGAATTTCAGGCAGGTGGGACCTGCTTTTGAAAATTATGTTGCATTCCAGCTTCATTTCAGACAGTCCTGGCTCTTTCCACACTCTCAAATCGCATCCTCCATCAGAACTTTCTCTACATGTACTGTATATCTGCACCACACACACAAATGCATGCATCCAGACTGAAGCTATACAAGTGTATTATGATCCATGACAGGCCTTATTTGTGGCTAAATTCTTTCTCGGCCTTGTCCTGAGAGCACGTTTTTTTTATTTTTTACTTTTTCATGCTCCATGGCCCATTGTTCATCATTGGTAGTACAGTTCTCTAAAAAGAGCAATCAGTATTGGTGGCAGCGATTTCTCCGAGCTCCTCTACCGGGGAAGCATGACATGCAGAGTGACATATGAAAGACAGCCTCAGCAGGCATAATATCAGCTTAGTCTGCCCATGTCATCCAAATCCAGACTCCGTTTATCTGCACGGTTTTTCCACTGAGAGCCAGAGTTCGGATGAATGTGGGTTTCAGCCATTTGGAAGATCAAAGTAATCTCTAAATACGAGTCTACCTAAATCACTTTTGGTTTTTATGGGCTTTTGGAACTCATTTGCCTATTTGTCCTTGGTAGCACGGGAACGGTTGTATATTTAGGTGTTGCACCGTAGCAGGAAAGACCAGTGGGAGAAAGAGAGAAAATGAGAGCGACTGTTAAAGTGTAATATCATTTAATTAAAAACCCAGCTAAGCTTCTTCCCCCATTAGGCTTGAAGTAAGCTTAGCGTGTAGCATAGAAACACGCCTCGAGCTGATACGGCTTTCTGTATATACCGCAGTCTTAAAGCCACAATGATACTTTTGAATATTTCAATTTTAAAGTTGAGCTATAAAAAATGCTTTGGGGTAAAATTAACAAAATTTTTCAGTGAATACATAATAATCAGTGTTACCTTGATTCACTACGATAGCCTACAATACAATAGTCATTTTTATTTTAAACACCATTCTTCCTGGTTTAAAACGATGTTAATGATCAAACTTGCCTTTTTTTTTTTTTTTTTTTTTTGTTCCAGCCAAAGATGGTGATGGTGAGACCAAAGTTTTGCACCTGTAAAAGAAATTATAATATTTTAGAAATTATTGTTTCTTGGGAGACAGAGTTAGAATTCCAAGATAAATGTCGGATATTCATACTTGATATCATAAATGATCTCATTATAGCTGAATCAGGGATGAATCTATGCAAGCATTTGCTTTGCAGGTCTATGATTTTCATATTCTTTGCAAACATTTGCTGAGAAGGTTTTTTTTTTTTTTTTTATTATAGTTTTCATGGTTATAAATGAATGTTTCTCATTAACTTACATTTCCCAAGCTCTTTTTGGACTTTTTAAAATGCATATCATACCGTATTAATGTGATTTTACTAAAACCTAAAGATCTTTCTATTCATCCATCTGTCTATATCTATCTGTTCATCCATCTATTTGTACATCTATGTCTGTCTCTTGTTTGCAGTTACATAAATGCCTGTTTATTGTGCAGCCAAAATACCAATAATAGCCAAGAAAAAAATATTTTATGCACAGGGACTTTTATTTATAAACGAACTTGAAATACAACGTGACTCTTATTTTGAAATGTCTATGCTTTACTACTTCAAATGCTCAAAAAATGAAAGAAATATAAGAACCGTAATACCAAATAATAATAAAAAATTACTTAATGCATAATGAGGGACTTTTAATCATAAACAAGCTCAAAATACACCAGGACTCTAATTTTGAAATGTCTATGCTTTACTACAAATATGGGACAAATATCTGTCTATCTGTCTGTCTGTCTGTTTGTCTGTCTGTGCATTTGTCCTTCTATCCAGCTCAAAATACACCGGGACTCTTATTTTGAAATATCTAGGGTTGAGTATCATTAGAATATCAATTCCGATTCTGATTATCATTCCGATTCTTTTCAATTCCTAGTTCAGATTCCAATGTGAATAAAAGATGATATCAAGCATATTTATTCTGTTTCTTTTTTGCTAAACATTTAGCTGCAGCTGAATACCATGAACAAAAATCAACAGGCTACATAAAAACCAGATTCACTTAATAGCTGTTTGCAAAACAGAGCTGAGTGACTCTGGATAAATTGGGTTTGTTGTTGTTGTTGTTGTTGTTGTTTTTAAATGAAGGTTGTGGTTCTCTTACAATTCTGAAGAAAAAAAACATTAGACAACTAAACAAAATCACATGTAGGCCTAATTTATAAGTAAATGATTCAGTGATTCACTCAAGATTTAGTTGGTTCATTACTGGATGAATGAATGATAAAAGACAAATACATTATTAACAGCCCCCTTTCGCCATCTACTGGCATAACAACGTAATGATAAATCTTTGACATTATTTGGGATGTCAAATTAACTTTCAAAAGGATGATTTACTCTATTTTGGTCTCCACCGTACATACGAGTTTATATCTAGACTATGAACTTTTATGCCAGTACTTCTGTGATTATTTGAATGTTTGTAACACAGAAATAATGAACTGTGTGGTTGAAAAGACTGAACAACTATTTCGTTCATATACATGACAGTGGCTCTCTTTAGGTCAGCGGCAGCACAAACGCAGATTTGAATGTTCAAATCACACTAGTATGATTGTACGCTGCACGGAAGAAAGGTTAAGGAATCAAACAGATGAATCATTGTAATTTAGGAACAGAATCATGTTGGTATTTGAAACGTGTTTGTGATTTTTAACGATCTATTAAATTAAAATGCTTTGTCAATTTGATGGTGACATGTCTATTGCAACATGTTTAGCTTATCACAAATATTATAGGCTACTTTGCTTTTTCGACTTCTGATCGCAAGTGTAGTAGTGTTGGGTCGTTCTTGAACGATTCGTTCATTCTGAACGAATCTTTAATGTGACTCGGGACGAACGAGTCGCCTCGGGGAGTAATTCGTTCAGTCGCGCATGCGCAACATCCTATTAGGTTCTGTACTGGAATTAGTTCAACTGTCTTAGAGTCCTTCGTTCGCCTTATGGGGCTGTCACGTGATGAACGAACGACTCAAACCCGAAGACTCGAGAGATGAACTAATCAATTCTCTTTCCGGCTCAGGCTGCATAGGTTAACATTACGGGGATGTCACGTGATGAACGAACGACTCAAACCCGAAGACTCGAGAGATGAACTAATCAATTCTCTTTCCGGCTCAGGCTGCATAGGTTAACATTACAGGGCTGTCACGTGATGAACGAACGACTCAAACCGAAGACTCGAGAAATGAACTAATCAATTCTCTTTCCGGCTCAGACTGCGTTGGTTAAGCTAATTGAGCTGTCAGGTGATGAACGAACGACTCAAACCCGAAAACTTGAGCGAATCATAGACTAAAGACCCAGGTAAACAATGAATTAACATTTTCTGTTTCTTATAGCATTGTAGTTTTGTCTTGTTTGAAGTGTAATCAACGTTTGTGTAAGCAGTAGATGTGTTAGGGAAGTAACAGGTAACATTTTAATTATATTTTGCTAAAATGAACAAAATGAACGAAATGACTCGAAAAAAGATTCGTTCATTTTGCTGAACGAGACTCAAAAGTCCGAGTCGGTAAAATGATCCGAACTTCCCATCACTAAAGTGTAGCCATACTTTGGAGTGCTATGCGCTTAGATTAGCGAGCAAGGTCCTGGCAGATCATTAGGCCGGGTCCTCACAGATGAAAAAAAAAAAAGAACCGCATATAGGAATCGATAGGTGGATCAAAATTTTAATTTCACAGGAAGTATCCGATTCCTGTCCTTAAGTATCCGATTCTGGAATCGGAATCGATTTTCGATACCCAACCCTAGAAATATCTATCTATCTATCTATCTATCTATCTATCTATCTATCTATCTATCTATCTGTCTGTCTGTCTGTCCGTCCATCTATCCATCCATTTATCTAGCTTGAAATACACTGAGAATCTTATTTTGAAATGTCTGTCTCTTTACTACAAATATGGGAACCCAATTATCAATATTAACAAAATAAAAATGAATAATGAGAATCTGTCTGTCCATTTGTCCAACTATCTATTCAGCTCGAAATAAAGCAGGACTCTTAATTTGAAATGCCTATGCTTTACTACAAATATGGGGACAAAATCTTCCATCTATCCATTTGTCCATCTGTTTATCTGTCTGTCCATGTATTCATGTATGTCCGCCCGCCCATCCATCCATCTTTCATACTTTGGAGCACTATGCGCTTAGATTAGCGAGCAAGGTCCTGGCAGATCACTAGGTCGGGTCCTCACAGATAAAAAAAAAACAAAACAAAACCAAAAAACACATATAGGAATCAATAGGTGGAATCGAAATTTTAATTTCACAAGAAGTATCCGATTCCTGTCCTTAAGTATCCGATTCTGGAATCTGAATTGATTTTCGATACCCGACCCTAGAAATATCTATCTATCTATATATCTATATATCCGTCTGTCTGTCCATCTATCCATCCATTTATTCAGCTCGAAATACACGGGGACTCTTATTTTGAAATGTCTCTTTACTACAAATATGGGAACCCAAATATCAATATCAACAAAATAAAAATGTATAATGAGAATCTGTCTGTCTGTCTGTCCATTTGTCCATCTATCTATTCAGCTCGAAATACAGCAGGACTCTTATTTTTAAATGTCTATGCTTTACTACAAATATGGGAACAAAATCTTCCATCTATCCATTTGTCCATTTGTTTATCTGTCTGTCCATGTATTCACGTATGTCCGCCAACCCATCCATCCATCTTTCATAATTATGGCTTTAGTATAATATAGTCTTATCAAAAAGTATTAACCATGAAGGAATTGTTACCGCTTTACCTCTTTAAAGTTGTGGACTCACTTTATATTCATAAAATTTTGACAGTTTCTCGTATGTGAGAAGTAAAGCAGCTGTTAAGAAGGATAATGTATTACCGCTAAGAGAGTCATGAGTACTTTCATTATGGCTGAGGTCATTATCATTCTCTTTACCTTTCCTGTCAATCCGTCAACGCTGAAAACGCCATTAGAGACTCGTGAAATGTTTGCTGTTCTGTAAATGTTCTTCTCTCCCGGAGGATATGAGCGTCTCTGCTGTGTGTGCTTGAAGGAAAGAAACTCTCTAAGCCATCAGCGCTGCTACGGAAAAGAGCAAAATATGTTTTTCTTTATCATCTGTTGCCTTCCTTTCCTTCCTAATCCCTGCAGGTTTACTAATGGTGCTATATTTAGCAAATGCAAATGTTAACTTATGCATTATCAAAATGCTTTTTGAGTTTTCGTTTGCTTTGATGCCATTCTAAATGGGGTTTATCAGTATCAGTACACTTATAAAAACACCCGGAGGACCTTAGCAACCATAGACGATAAACAATATCATATCGAGGTCGCGTTAAAATTTATGTTGTTGATGATGATAAACACTGGACTTTTTTACTCTGTTTGGATTAATTTACATACGCCTAGTGATATGCCAACTATTTCCATTGCAGTTTTGTGAAATATTCATTTTTCATACTGCCTGAACAACCACCTCATGTAAGTGGTTTGCGAAAAACCACATTGTGCGAGCGTCAACTTTTTTTGCGATATATGGGAGTTTTTGCGAAATTGACGTGTTTCTATTAGATGTATTTTTAATTCACAATTTCAATTTGGACAATTTGAAGGGTAATGGAAATGCAACTACTGTTTTCATTGCAGTTTTGCGAAATATGTCTCTTTTGATTTGCATGAAAATCCACGTCATGCGAGTATCAAAACTTTTTTGCAATATGGAAAATTTTGAGAATTTGACGTGTTCAATTACGATTATTTGTAATTCGCAATTTCAGTTTCAGCAATTTAAAGGGTAATGGAAACACATCTACTGTTTTCGTTGTAGTTTTATGAAATATTCCTTTTTCAAATTGCCTTAAAAACCATGTCGTGCGAGCATCAAAACTTTTTGGTGATATATGGGTTTTTTGCGAATTTGACCCGTTTCCATTAGGTGTATTTTCAATTCGCAATTTCAGTTTGCGCAATTTAAAGAATAATGAAAACACTCTTGATGAAGCTGAAAGTACAACTGAAAGACCTTCAACAACCCGTCAAAATAACAGTGCGGTTTCACTTGAAGAAATGATGACAGAAATATATTACTACTGTATACCAAAATGTAATTCTCAAGAAGTAGTAGGAATAATAATAATAATAATAATTGTTGTTATTATTGTTGTTTTTTTAAGGAATATCCATATACAACCAAGTTATTTTTTCATAAATGTGTACAGTTATACAGTGCTGTTATGCAGCATCTTATTTGACAAAAAATAAAAATGCAGTGTTTTGTTGTAAATTAATTAAAATTAATTATAATTCATTTAATTACATTTTAAAAGACTGATTAAATTAACATTTAGTAATTCATTTAATTAGACACCATTTTATGGCAAATTTTGTACTGAATCATAAAACACAGAATCAAGAAAAAAATAATAAAACAAAATAAAATTAAATTAAATAAAATTAAATAAAAAATATAAAATAAAATAAAATAAAATAAAATAAAATATTTAATGGAGCCCTAAATTAAAAGGTAGCTTCTGTGGAGTTTAATTGTAAACAAACAGATTTTCTTTACATTCATTCTCAATGTCTAACAAATGTGCATTTTTTTTTTTTTGCACAAGCATTTTCTTCCTCATTTATGGTAAATCAATATTGTGATAAATATTGATATTGTAATATCATGATAATATTTTTGGTCATATCTCCAAGTCCTACCCACAACACCCTTATATCAAGAGTTTTGAGTTGAGTTCTGCACAATTGCACACTACTCACATATTCTTCAGAAAATGTTAACGTCTTTATTCTGTTATCTCTGAGGATTGTTATTAGAAACAATGCTTACTTTAAAAGGTCAGAATGTTCACAACTCTGCATTCATGCGAATTACAATACCAACAAAAGCAAAATCCCTGTAGTTCCCACCCTTTCTCTCTAGCTACTCTGAATGTGTCTCAAATGATAGTGCTGTATTTATTTTTGTTTCTCTGGTTCCCGTTTTCCTCTAAATGCACCATTCATTATTGGCACAATTTGCAGAGAGTGAGCAGCACAGGCAACAATGACAGAATGCTTTCGAACAATAGCAGCACGCTTGCAACTTTCATAATGGGTGCATTTTTTTATTTTTTTTTTTTAACTACAGAGGCAATTCACTGTGCCGTATGTGTGAATCCAACCTTTTGTGATACAGTGTCACATTGCATAGAGACACAAGCATACAGTATTACATTTGACTCGAATTGGTCTATATTTTCAGGCTCGTTGTAACATTTTCATATTTTTGAAATATAATTTTTACAAACAACTATATCTTTTCCCATTTTTCCAAACTCTCAGCCACAATAATGATACTGTTTTTAGCCTATTGCTATGTGGTTGGTGGTTGCTATTGGCTATTTTGGGTGTTTGCTAGATGGTTTCCTGCTGGTCAAAAATCTGTTTACATTTTCTGAAGAAAATATGATTGACATTTGCAATGCAAAGCTTGACAACTATGATTTTAGTCTTGTTGCTGTTGTCAGGGTGTTGCTATGTGGTTGCTAAAGTATTTTAGGTAGTTGCTAAGTGGTTACCTACTGGTATTTATTATTATTATTATTATTATTTATTTATTTTTTTTTTACATTCTTTGAAGAAAGTGATATTCATGTTTGCAATGCAAAACTTGACTAACATAATGTTAGGGTCTTGTTGCTGTTGCCAGGGTGTTGCTATGTGGTTGCTAAGGTATTTTGGGTCGTTGCTAGGTGGTTGCCTACTGGCCCAAGTCTGTTTAAATTATCTGAAGAAAATATGAGTGGTGTTTGCCCATACAAAACTTGACTCCCACAATGTTATGTATTTTGGGCTGTTGCCAGGGTGTTGCTATGTGGTTGCTAAGGTATTTTGGATGGTTTCTAGGTGGTTGTCAACAGGCCCAAGTCCGTTTACATTTTCTGAGCGAAATATGAGTGATGTTTACCAATGTAAAACTTGACTGCCGAGACGTTAGGTCTTTTAGGCTGTTGCCAGGGTGTTGCTATGTGACTACTAAGGTATTTTCGGTGGTTGCTTGCTCACCCAAGTTTGTTTTTATTTTCTAAAGAAAGTGTGAGTGTTGCCCGCCATTGTGAAACCTGACTGCCATGATGTTAGATGTTTTGAGCTGTTGCTAGGGTGTTGCTATGGGGTTGCTAAGGTATTTGTAGTAGTTTGTTTACATTTGTCTAAGGAATATATGAGTTATTTTTTGCCAATGTAAAACTTGACTCCCCAATGTTAAGCATTTTGTGCTGTTGCCAAGGTGTTCCTATGTGTTTGCTAAGGTATTTTGGGTGGTTGCTAGGTGGTTGCCTACTGGCGCAAGTCTGTTTAAATTATCTGAAGAAAATGTGAGTGGTGTTCACTTGACTTCCACAATGTTGGCCTGTTCCCAGGGTGTTGCTATGTGGTTGCCAGGTGGTTGCTTGCTCAGCCAAATTTTTTTTTTTTTTTTTTTACAATTTCTGAAGAAAATGTAAGTGGCATTCACAGATGCAGAACTTGACTGCAGAGATGTTAGATGTTGTGGTTTGTTGCCAGTGTGTTGCTATGTGTTTGGTAAGGCATTTTGGGTGGTTGCCTACTGGCCCAAGTCTGTTTGAATTATCTGAAAAAAAATGTGAGTGTTGTTCACCAGTGCAAAGCTTGAAGTATTTTGGCCTGTTCCCAGGGTGTTGCTATGTGGTTGCCAGGTGGTTGATTGCTCAGCCAAGTTGATGTTGTGGGTTGTTGCCAGTGTGTTGCTGTGGGGTTGCTAAGGCATTTGTAGTTTGTTAGTTTGTTTACATTGTCTGAAGAATATATTAGTGATTTTTTTTGCCAATGTAAAACTTGACTCCCCAGTGTTAAGCATTCTTGGCTGTTGCCAGACGAACTGTAACTCAGACAATGTTACATGTTGCAGGTCATTGTCAGGGTGTTGCTATGTGGTTGCTAAGGTATTTTGTATGGTTTCTGGGTGGTTGTCAACAGGCCCAAGTCTGTTTTCATTTTCTGAGGGAAATATGAGTGATGTTTACCAATTAAAAACTTGACTGCCAAGATGTTGCCAGGGTGTTGCTATGTGGCTGCTAAGGTGTTTTGGGTGATTGCCAGGTGGTTGCTTGTTCACCCAAGTTTGTTTATGTTTTCAAAAGATAGTGTTGCCCGCCATTGTAAAACCTGACTGCCATGATGTTAGGTATTTTGAGCTGTTCCTAGGATGTTGTTATGGTGTTGCTAAGGTATTTGTAGTAGTTTCTTTCCATTGTCTGAAGAATATATGAGTGGTTTTGCCAATGCAAAACTTGACTCCCACAATGTTAAGCATTTTGGGCTGTTGCCCGCGTGTTGCTATGTGGTTGCTAAGGTAAGGTGTTTTGGTTGGTTGCTAGGTGGCTGCCTACTCGTCAAATTTAGTTTACATTCTCTGCAAAAAATGTGATTGGTGTTTGCAATGCAAAACTGGACCACCATGAGTCTTGTTGCTAGGGTGCCTGCTCAGTCAAGTTTTTTTTTTTAACCATTTCTGAAGAAAATGTGAGTGGCATTTGCTGATGCAGAGATATTAGATGTTGTGGGCTGTTGCCAGGGTGTTGCTATGTGGTTGGTAAGGTATTTTGGGTGGTTGCTAGGTACTTGCTTGCACAAGTTTTAAATTTTCTGACAAAAATGTGAGTGGCATTTGCTGATGCAGAGATATTAGATGTTGTGGGCTGTTGCCGGGGTGTTGCTATGTGGTTGCTAAGGTATTTTGGGTGGTTCCTAGGTAGTTACTTGCTTGCACAAGTTTTACATTTTCTGACAAAAATGTGAGTGGCATTTGCTGATGCAGAACTGTTGCCAGGGTGTTGCTACGTAGTTGCTAAGATATTCTGGGTGGTTGCCAGCTAGTTGCTTGATCAGCCAAGTTTTTTTTTTTTTTCCACAATTTCTGAAGAAGATGTGAGTGGCATTTGCAGATGCAAAACTTGACTGCCAATACGTTAGGTGTTTTGGGCCGTTGCCAGGGTGTTGCTATGCAGCTACTTAGGTATTTTGGGTGGTTGCCAGGTGGTTGCTTGCTCACCCAAGTTTGTGTATGTTTTCTAACGAAAATGTGAGTAGTGCCCACCATTGCAAAACCTGACTGCCATGATGTTAGGTGTTTTGAGCGGTTGCTAAGGTTTTGCTAAGGTATTTGTAGTAGTTTGTTTACATTTTCTGAACAAAATGTGAGTGGTGTTTGCATATCCAAAACTTAACAAACCATGATATTCAAGTCTTGGTGTTGTTGCCAGGGTATTGCTAAGTTAATTTGGGTGGTTGCTAGGTGGTTACTAACAGGCTTCGGCCAAAAGAACTCATCTTCAGTGCATGTCTATGGGATTTTTTCACCTGTTTAATGTCTGGTGCATAAATAATGTTTAATATTTAAAGTGAGGGATTTAAACAAATAAACACGTGCAACCTGGCAAACACCACTAATTAGTGCAAATCTTTTGTATCTTAAATATAATCAAAACACCACTGATTTAATCATAATGCCAGTCCTATGTGAGCTTGACATCTTTTATGCTGCAGGAACGTTATTTCCAGATTACAGATTAGCCATTTATTGCGAAAAAGCATAGCTGAATTGAACTGAATTTGAATAGAAGTGAACCTGATTCTGAAAACAGCGCAGATCTGCATTCACAATAGCGTTAGGTAAGCCATAGAGCAAACCAGGCCAATCCTGCTGTGCTCTCTCTATTTACCCAGAAGCCCCGAGGCTGTAACAGGCCTGCATATTCCATAGCCAGTGCTGCTCTATGGCTACAGCAATCTCTCTTGCCACACCATCCTTTGTGTTTTTTTTCGTCTCTCATTCTCCCTCCCCACCCCCTCACTGTCATTCTCTCTCTCACTACTAACTGATTTCATACATGCATTTTTCCTCTTCTTTTTTGGGACATGCACACACATTCACACTTGTATGCGTGCCATACTTTGATGCTATACCGACCAAGTTTATTTAATCTTTTTCATGCCCGTTCATTTCCGCTTTTCTCTCGGCCGTCTTTGTTTTCGTTATCCCTGCTGGGCAGATGAGCCCAGCTGCCACTCTGCAAAGTGTGTGTGCGTGTTTGTGTTTACGGACATCCAGTTACCTTCCCTCAGCCATTGTCAGCGATGGCTTTTGTGCAAGAGCGGCTACAATGTACAGACGCATTTATCCCATAATGCCATGTTCTCCTCTGTGAAGAGCACTCTCACATTCAACCTCATCAAAGCTCAGCTACACTCCGCTCGGCTATATTTAAATGCTTTAAACGTACCGGCGAGGGGAAAGAAATAGCATGGAGAATCAAATCAGGAACATAATGGAAAAGTCAGAAAGACCAAGTTTTAAAAGCTGCGTAAAAAGCTGTTTAAAGTTTTTTTATTTTACATTTTGTATTAATAAAAATTTGATTAAATTATTATATATTAAATAATATGGAATATTTTAATGTAATTTTATTGTAATTGTAATTATGAATTTAGTTATAAAAATATTTTATTTATTTTAAATATATTATTTTATCTTGTATTGTTGCAAATGATTCATTTTAATTATAATTTTATATTAAATAATATAAAACATAAAATTATTATAAATGTAGTTTTATATAGAGTTTAATTTTTAATATCAATATTTTATTATATTATCTTTGGTGTCAATGCATTGTTTTGCTTTATTGAGTTATAATTGTTTTTAAATATTTTTGGTAACATTTTACAATAAGGTTAATTAGTTAACATTAGTTAACTACGTTAGTTAACAGGAACTAAGAATTAACAATACTTCTACAGGATTTATTAGTCCTAGTTAATGTTAATTTCAGCATTTACTAATGCATTATTAAAATAACTGTTTTTATTTACTAACATCAACAAAGATTAATAAAAAAGTGTAATAAATGTATAGTTTAATGTTCGTTCATGTTAGTTAATACATTAATGTTAACAAATGACATCTTAATGTAAAGCTTTACCAAAATGTTACATTTTATAGTTTTAAATTATATTTAATTATAAATTATAAATTACAGTTTAAATTATATGTAGGATTTTAATTTTGTTATATACATTTTTTTATACATAGTCATTTAATCTTTGGTGTCAATACATTTTTAATTATGAATCTTAAGGAAAAAAAAAAAAAAAAAAAAAATATATATATATATATATATCTTTTTAAATATATTATCTTTTATTATTTTAAATGTTACATTTTATTTATCTGTTTATTTTTTATTGATATTAAATAATATAAAATGTTAAATTATTATTGAATATCTATTAAATAATTTGTAAGTTAAGTTATTTTATCTTTGGTGTTAATGCAGTTTTTTTGTTTTGAATGTGTATATATTTTTCATCTTTTATTATTTTAGATGTTACATTTTTGTTTAGCATTTTATATGAAATTATATAAATTAAATTCTTAAATATGTTACTAATGTATTATTATATTATTAAATATAATATATGAAATTCTTGATATATTAAAGTATTTTAATATAATATAATACTTTTTATTTGATCTTTGCTGTCAAATGTTTTTTTTTATGTTTAACTAATAATGAAAAATTTAAAACAAATAAAGTATCTCATTTGACTTGACTTTGAAATGGCTGGCACAGTATTCAGGTTTTATTTAATACATTTGTCAGGTTCATTGTGTTTTGTTCGTACCGAGCAACAGCTGTTACATCAAGATCTACATTTTAACCTTGCATTGTTTTATAGTTCCAGTATGTTAAAGGAACAATGCTCTCTTTTATGCATCATATATAATTGACTTCTCTGTCTGTCTCCGCATTTAACACTGTGCTCTGTGTGTCCATGCGGATAAGTGTTGGACTGCAGGACAGACTGTATTCTAGCAGCACTGGAGCCTGTTATAAAGGGGGAAACTCTGAGAAACATTGTCTGACTCATCCGGTTTTACCGACAATCCATCCAGAACTGTTGCTGTTCTTTTGATGGGGGGACAAACAAGGTCTGTTCTGTCCTCCCTGGAGCTGCACTGGAAATTTTGTCTGTGATGTTACTGTCATGTTTCTGTCTCTTTAGGATGAATCACTTACCGCATTTCTCATTTGTGAATCGCTTTGGATAAAAGCATCTGCTAATGTAAATGAAGTGTCAGACAGAGTGTTAAAGCTTTTTGAACAATCCTTTTTTTAGTTTATTCACAGCAGTTGAGCATGATAATATTTTGATAAACGAAGAGAATTAGATGGTTTTTCTATTAAAATGATATAGTATACAAGTGTACAGGGGTCATAATTGAATTTTGAATAATATCAGTGTAAATCATTACTATTTCTTTGTGCAAATGTGTTGAAGACCAGCAATAATGGTTGTCTTTTTGGTTATATAATGCCAAAATCTTCACATCACTGATGCGCTTATACAATGGAAGTGAACAGTAAAATTGTAAGCATTTAAATCCTTTTTTTCAAGTGCAATTATATCGTTGGGTAATTATACTGTATATAAATTGCCAGCATCAGGGAGCCGCTATTGATATGCGTGGCATTAAAATTGCTTTCGAAGGACTTAGTACTCAGAAAAGGGTACAGCATTTGACAAACTAAAGTTAATAGGTGGTAAAGATACTAGGGTTGTGCCGATAGACGATAGTATCGTGTATCGACGATAGTCAGAGATATCGCCTGTTGCTTATGCCTTTGACGATAGCAAGACGATTATTATTATTATCCGTCAAAAATAGACTAAGCGTCTAACTTTAGCGATACAGTGCAAAGAGCCGCTTCTGGGGCGCTTTAGAAACTTGCCGCGAGGTGGCTGGTATAACACAAAGGCATGTTGAGCGGGAGGGGGTGTTTCGGGTGGGAAAACGTGCAATCTGTTTTTGCGTGCAGTTGCTGATGCTCGCGAAAACGCGCGATCGCTTTCTAATGCGTGCTGTTTTCCGGTTTTACTTTAACTCTTGAAATCGATCCCGTTCAGCAAGGAGGGGAGAGGCTGGAAAAGGGGGGCACAGGAACTCGTTTTGGGGGAAACGGCCCCCCTTAGCACCGCAGACGTGCGCAGTGTAAATAAGGGGTAAGAAATGTATTCATCATACAGTGATGTAACTATTGTATTCACTTATGGTTCTGCATAAACTCGTGCTAGGCTAGGCTAGGCTAGTCAGTGATGATGTTCTTTGATGAAGTAACGTTAAATGTTCTTTGCTCGTTTTCTGTAGCTGCTTTTTGAATAACTAAGGAAATGTAAGCATTAGTAACCTACAGTGTTTCTATTAAATTGTTATCATGTTAAACGCAAATTTAGTCATATTGAAAACATTAGGTTGCTCTTAGCTTTTGGCCGGTGTTGATTTATTTGCCGACAATGAAACGAAGTAAATAATTAAATAAATTAGCATGATAGTATGGTGTATCGCGATCTCACAGGCTGACGACAGGACGATATGAAAATTGAGCATATCGCCCAACACTAAAAGATACGTACCACTAGTATTAATTAAGACATTAGTCTAATACAGGGGTGGCGAACGTCGGTCCTGGAGAGCCGCAGCCCTGCAGAGTTTTGCTTCAACCCTAATCAAATGCACCTGAACAATCTAATCAAGGTCTGAAGGGTTACTAGAAAGCTACAGACAGGTGAGTTTTAATTAGGGTTGGAGCTGAACTCTGCAGGGCTGCGGCTCTCCAGGACCGGAGTTCGCCACCCCTGGTCTAATATTTCATCTAAACGACCGGAAATAAGAACATTTGAAAAGAAAAGTGCTTTTGTAAAATAAGTGTGATTTCAAATCCCCCAGAAAATTGGTTTAATTCTGTTGTAAATGTTAGGCTACACTTGAACCTCAATTTGTTTTTTTCTTTTTCTTTAAAGAAAACAAGGGACAAGTCAAAAGATGCTGTCAATGGAACACAATTCATAACCATTCAAATTTTCTTTGGGATGATTGAAATGATTTTCTCTCTTTTTTTGAATTTAATAAATGTTTTACAGTCTATGTTGTTTCTTTTCAATGGAAAAAATAAGTATTTATGCTAATATTGTTCAAAAGTCTGTGTTGCCCTGCATGTACACTCAAATAATAAATTACCAAATTTTAAGATTTACACTACCAGTTAAGATTTTTAATGTCTTTTCTGCTCACCAAGCCCACATTCACTTGATCCAACGTACAGCAAAAATAGTAATATTGTGAAATATTTTTACTATTTAAAATAAAAAATTCCTGTGATTTCAAAGCGGAACTTTTAGCATCATTACTCCAGTCACATGATCCTTTAGATATCATTCTAATATTCTGCTTTGTTGCTCAAAAACATTTTTTATTATTAGTACTATTATGCTGAAAACAGCTGATAGAATAGAAAGTTCAGAAGAATAGCATTTATCTGAAATAGAAATCTTTTGCAACATTATAAATGCCTTTATCATCACTTTTTGATCAATTTAAAGCATGCTTGCTAAATAAAAGTATTAATGTCTACAGTCCCCCCCCCCCAGACACACACCAAAAAAAAAAAAAAAAAAAAAAATTCTAATAACAACAACAATAATAATAATAATAATAATAATAATAATAAATGTTCTATTGAACAGCAAATCAGCATATTAGAATGATTTCTGAAGGATCATGTGACACTGAAGACTGGAGTAATGATGCTGAAAATTTAGCTTTGATCACAGGAATAAATTACATTTTAAAATATATTCAAATAGAAAGCAGTTATTTTAAATAGTAAAAATATTTCACAATATTACTGCTTTTTCTGTGTTTGGATCAAATAAATACAGGCTTGGTGAGCAAAAGACACTTCTTTAAAAAAACAAAAAAATCTTACTGTTCAAAAACTTTTGACTGGTAGTGCAGTTTTTGAATTGCATATCAAATTTCCATCTGTTCAGATCACAGTTTTAACATAAACTAATAAACTTAATATGATGCATATTGTCATTTGTATTTGTAACAGTACCAATAAACTGAATGCATTTGAAATACACAGTAACCAGGTTTATATATTTATCATGAATAAATCTGGTTTGTTTCAGTCTCATATATTTTAGCTAACTGAATATTGCTTGTTCCAAACCATGTTCATACTTTCTAACTGAATACATTTAATTGTTTTCACAATGAACAGATGTATGATGATTCTAAATAATTTGAATAAATGCATTTTAAAAATATTATTATTTAAATAAAATCAAACAGATGCAAATAGATGCAAGTTGTTCCAAACCTGTCTGATTTTTTTTCAGCTGTCAAACACAAAAAGTATTTGAAGAATGCTAGTAACCAAACAGCTGACGGTAGCCATTGACTTCCTCAGTATGGAAATCAATGGCAACTGTCAGTTGTTTGGTCACCAACATTTTTCCAAATATCTTTGTGTTTAACAGATGAAGGAAACTCATACAGGTTTGGAACAAGTAGATGGTGAGTAAATAATGGCAGGATTTAAATTTTTAGGTGAACTGTCACTTTAATATTTTTTTTTTTTTTGTATGACTGTGTAATATACATCATATTACATTTATTTTAAACTTAAAACTATGTAATCCAAATTGTATGTGCAACTCAAATACGTAAATCTTTAATTTAGACCAAAATATTTTATTTGAGTTATCTAAGGATGCACTACTGAGTACGTCCCGTTCCGTAAACCACAAAAAAGTTCCTCGTACCTCAAATACCCAACCAATGTGTACTATATTACCCATCTGTCTGATCGCAGTGGATTGAGCAATCTATAACAGAGGCTGAATGCCAGTGTAATGATGAACAGGGTACTTGCAGAACGCTCGGTCTCTGAGGAGCGAATGCACATTTGTTATTTTGCCTGAGTGATGTTTTGGCAGCATTTTCTACAAATTGTTTGTAGTGTAAATCAAACACCGGTCTCTGTGGGTCACACAGTCTAGCGGACGGTCGGAAAGTGGCTGAGCAGGTTACACTATGTAAATCTCCGCAAATTATTGAATAAATTAGTGGGGGAGGTAATAAATCTACTGCTTTGTCTTCTATGGAAATGCAGAGATAAACAAATAAAGCGCACGTATGGAGCCACGCACAGGCTTTTATGCTCAAACAGAGAGATAGCTGAATGCATGCGCTTTATTTATCCCCGAGGGGCAATATTCACGTCCACAGTCAGTCAGACACATTTCCATTTCAACATATCGCTCTCTTTCATCTACAATCAAACGTTCTCACATCCCCCTGGAAGCTAATTTCCTGAAACAAGGGTTTGCAATTTTCTTTCAAGCTGACATAACACGAGATGAAATGTCACTGCCTCACCTTGTGTTTGCCGCTAATGATCTTTTGCACTAAACACATCGTTTAATAATTATAAAAGAGCATTACACGCTCGCAACCTGAAAGAGATGTGAACAGACAGCCAAAGCAAAGTTTGTTTTTCTCCCACAGGAGTGCTGGTACATCATTTTGCGGATGAGGAGAGGTTTGCTGATAAATTCTCTTTTGATATTTTGATTATTCTTACTTAGTCACTGCAAGTCCAGAAAACAGTGTCCTGCCCCTCATTTGTTAATTAAGATAAATATTAATGTTAATTTGAAACACAGTTACTAAGAAAACTTTAGTACTTTAAGCTATATCAAACACTTTACCTTGCTGAAATCTATTTTGCAAAATTACTCTGCAAATTGCATTGGAAAAAAATAAGTCATACCACACAGTTTGTGGTGTTGTTAGACTTGTATCTGATAAAATGGTAATGATAAAAAAAAAAAAAAAAAAAAAAAACATATAGAATTATTTATAATATATCATAATTATAGCTCTTATCATTTATTTTATATATTTATTATATTATTATATTTTGAGTCTTTTTTATTTCTATATTTTACATTTTAATTTTTATTGTAGTTTACGTTTTACAATTTTTTGTGCTTTTTGAATATATATATATATATATATAGTTCTTTAGTTTTATTTATTTAAGTACAAATTAAACAAATAAAATACAAAATAAATAAAATAAAAGAAATGTTCTCTTGGCAACTAGCTAAAGTAGGTTTTTATAAATATATATTTATTTTTATATTTGTTTATTTATTAATTTATATTTTTTATTACTTAATATTATATTAAGCAATATATTATATTAAGTTTCCTTTTAAAATTTTTTACATTGTTTTTTGATTTTAGTTACATTTTTAGTTTTGATTAACTACAATAACTGTTTAAGAGAATAACACATTAAATTGATCAAAAGTTACAGTAATAACTGTTGCAAAATGATTCTATTTTCAAAGGATTCTTTAAAAAATTATCATGGTTTTTCGCAAAAAAATATTAACTAGCACAACTCTTTTTCAGCAGTCGTAATAATAGTAATAATAATAATAATTATAATAATAAATGTTACTTCAAATGATTTTTGAAAGATCATGTGACACTAAAGACTGGAGTAATGATGCTGACAATTCAACTTTTCATTACATAAATTACATTTTAAAATATATTTAAATAGAAAAACATTTCTATTTTATATTATAATAATAATTCACAATATTACTGTCTTTTTTGAGCAGATATTTCAGCCTAGGTCATCATAAGGCACTTCTTAGAAAAAAAAAAAAAAAATCTTACCAGACGCAAAACTTTGAACAATAGTGTAACTGTTGGACTTTTTTTTGCCATAATACACTAAGTTACCACTTAGACGCCACTTTAGCAAATGCCTAGCAACACCCTGGCAACCATTTTCTTTATAAAATGTAAAAATTTCTACAGTATCCTTAACAGGTTGTCTTGTGTGAATGCCTGACAACATAAAAATGAATGAAGAGCTATAATGTATATAAAAACGTCCATGTAATGCTACAGTGCAGATTATCTCTGCGAGCCTGCTGAGATGAATCGGTTATGAAAGCAGCTCGGTGAATTGTGATGACAATTGTCTCAATAAGGGCAACTGGTAATTGGAGAAATGTATTAATCATGGAAAGCACCAGGGACGTTCACAGCGCATGCAGCGTGTGGAGGAAGCTTCTCCTTGGCAACACTAGGCTATGTTTAGGCAGTGTGTGCCAGCGTTTTGTTCTGGTGATGGTCGATTGATTTGGGTCTCACTGGAAGCGGGCAAGACAACCGTTGTTGTTCACAATATTGTTTATGCAGTGATGGATCATTAAGTGCTTGTTTTGGTGTCTTTAGAGGGTAAATATGAACCACATATCTGAAGTTCTTTCTCAGGGCTCTTTTGGAAAGTCTTTACACTCTTAAAGGGACAGTTCACCCTTTAACTAAAATTTGCTGTTTACTTACTCACCCTCAGGCCATCCAAGATGCAGGTGACTTTTTATTGTTCAGTTGAACAGTGAAGAAGGTTTTTAGCTGAAACAGTGCTTCTTGATGATTCATAAAATGCAAATTAGTGGCTACTGGTTTTTGAGAAGTAAAAAAAAAGCATATTAAAGAACACAAAATGAATACCCATGACTCCAGATGATATATTGAGGTCTTATGAAATGAAATGATTGGTCTGTGAAAGAAACTGAACATTTTTTTACAACATTATTACCTGTAATCCAGAGCCTCAGGCAAACAGGGAAATATGATTCTTTTCTGCGAACTGGTTCTTTCAGACAGCTTTTGCAATTAACTGGTTCAAAAAACTGATTCACCTGTAATGTATACCTAATTATATTAGTAAAGGAACACTCCACTCATTTTCCAACTCCCCTGGAGTTAAAGGAGAAGTCCACTTCCAGAGCAATTTACAAATAATTTACTTACCTCCTTGTCATCCAAGATGTTCATGTCTTTCTGTCTTCAGTCGTAAAGAAATTATGGTTTTTGAGGAAAGCATTTCAGGGTTTTTCTTCATATAACGGACTTCAATTGTGCCCCCGATTTTGAACTTCCAAAATGTCGTTTAAATGCGGCTTCAAAGGGCTCTAAACGATCCCAGCCGAGGAAGAAGGATCTTATCTAGTGAAACGATCTGTCATTTTTTCGAAAAATAAAAATTTGTATACTTTTTAAGCACAAAAGCTCACGTAGCACAGGCTCTCGTTCATTTTGAAGGAATCTTTAATGTGACTCGCGAAGAACGAGTCGTCTCGGGGAGAGATTCGTTCAGTTGTGCATGTGCAACATCCTACTGGGTTCTGTACTGGAATTAGTTCACCTGTTTTAAGTCTTCGGATTTTTCGAGGTGTTTGTTCATCTTATGGGGCTGTCACGTGATGATGATTTTGCTAAAATTAACAAGATGACTCGGAAAAAAGATTTGTTCATTTTGCTGAACGAGACTCAAAGGTCAGAGTCAGTAAAATGATCCGAACATCCCATAAACTCGGCTGGGATCACTTAGAGCCCTTTGAGGCTGCATTTAAATTACATTTTGGAAGTTCAAAATCAGGGGCACAGTTGAAGTCCATTATATGAAGAAAAATCCTGGATGACCTGGAGATCGGCCAACGCTCGTCTTGTCTTGCCCTCCCTGAACTCTGTGTATTCTGACTCGAGACAGTTAGGGTGTGTTGAAAAACTCCAATCGTATTTTCTCCCACAACTTCAAAAATCATTTCAAAATCATCCTACATCGCTGCAGAAGTACCGACACAGTTTTTGCAAAGTGAACATGCAAAGAAGATCAAACACCCTTAACAAAAAAGGTAAAACAGCGATATAGGACGATTTTGAAGTTGAGGGAGAACATGAGATGAGAGTTTTTCGACATACCCTAACTGTCATGAACTGGAAAAAAACAGTCCAGGCAGAGTAAGACGAGGAGCGTTTGACATTAAAAAGTATATAAATTGTATTATTTTTATGAAAATAACCGATCGTTTCACTAGATAAGACCTTTCTTGGCTGGGATCTTTACAACCGCATTTGGGATTGATTGAAGCCGCATTTAAACTGCATTTTCGAAGCTCAAAATCGGGGCACCATAGCACTCCATTATATGGAAAATAAAAGCTAAAATATATTCCTCAAAAAACATAATTTCTTTACGACTGAAGAAAGAAAGACATGAACATCTTGGATGACAAGGGGGTGAGTACATTATTTGTGAATCTTTGTTTTGAAAGTGGACTTCTCCTTTAATTTTTGGATGAACTATGCCTTTAAAACTAAAGATTCTTTTATGGCATCCTTGGTTCCATGAAGAACGTTTAACATCCCTTGGAACCTTTACATTCCACAGAAGATTCTTTATAGTGAAAAAAGGTTCTTTATGTCAGAAAAAAATGGTTCTTTTAAGAACTGTTCACTGGAGGTTCTTCAGGGTGTGAAGAGTGAAGAGTGTAGTTGATCTGCTGTCTGCATTTAGGTAAAACAAAAATGGTAAAATCAATAATACACTCTTAAAAATAAAGCTGCTTCACAATGCCATAGAAAAACCTTTTTTGTTTTAAATGGTTCCATAAAGAACTTTTAACATCAGAAGAACCTTTCTGTTTCACGAAAGGTTCTTCGTGGCGAAAGAAGGTTCTTCAGATAACCTTCTAAAAAGGTAAGATAAAAAGGTAAGAAAGAGATTAACTGAAAGGTTCTTTGTGGAACCAAAAATGTTTTTATCTTTGGCATCGCTGTGAAGAACCTTTTAAATCACCTTTATTTTTAAGAGTGTAATGCACATAATTTTGTGCATTAACAGAAACATACATCCGCTTGTGCGAGGGAGAAAATTGAGTTGCAAAAAGTGCAATTACTGTAAGAATTCCAGCTGATTGGCTTCGGACAGAAATTTTGCAACTTTCAAGTGCAGGAAAGGGGTTTTAAAGCCTATATCAAAAGTGGCAGGAATTATGGTTTTCACCATGGCAACAAAAGTGGAGAGCTTTCATTATGCCCCAGACAGCTGAGGGAGTTACTTAAATAAGAGAAAATGTGCATTTGTCTCTTAGTAATCACAGAGAGAACGGAGCACCTCAAAACTATGACTGTGGGTTTCAAGCAGTGGTGATTAGAATAACCTTTAACAGGCTCTTCGACAGAAACTCTTGGTATAATGAGCTTTATTACTGTAATATCCTGGTGCTTCCATGACTGGATCTCTGATTCTCTTCTTTTAAGCAGCCTTTTTAAGCAGCAGCAGAAATCTTGATGCTCAGTATGGTTTTTAATAATCTGTTTGTTTTTTTCCATGTTGAAGTGATGATAACCACAGCTGTTGAGTGTTAAAAACAAGTCGTAAAGAAAAAAATTTGTCAGCAACAACTTGAAGCCGCTGGATTTTTGCTTCTTCCAAAATGTGGCATGTTGCACAATCTTGTAATTGCATTGGCTTCAACTAGAGTGAAGTCAAGTGAAGAGACAACGT
Source organism: Cirrhinus mrigala (assembly GCA_036247105.1). Taxonomy (NCBI): domain Eukaryota; kingdom Metazoa; phylum Chordata; class Actinopteri; order Cypriniformes; family Cyprinidae; genus Cirrhinus; species Cirrhinus mrigala. Next base: position 31,801,396 of record CM070025.1, read on the forward strand.
CTGTCTGATTTGGTAAACATGGGGTCCTGAGATGGGATGCACTGAATCTGCTCATCCATCCATCCATTTGCCCCCCAGTTCAGAGGAAGAGGTAAAAATAAATCAGGCTTTGATTTAGCGGACGTCATTTATTCTGCTGAATAATAGCACTATTTTAATTATGTGGCAAAGGCGAGACGTATCAGATCTCTTCCTTTGAGAATGGATCAGGCACATTAAACAAAATTGGATATTAGATAAGAGTCATTCATAAGGTCATCTTTCAGTCTTTTAATGATGTTTGTGCAGAATTTAGATAATGATATCTTCTTCATAATTAATTGGAAGTAATATTTGTGTTGTTATTTTATAATGCAACCAAGTATTTTGTCAAGCCCCTGCTGGACGTTAGTGAATTTGAAATTAATAAATACGTTTTGTCCCTCAGTCTGCACTGAACCCCGTCATCTTTGGCCATAAAAATTTGGGGTCCACCCTTATGAGACACCATTAACCAGAAGTGACATCATTCAGCTGTTGAAACAATGAGGTACAGAAACAGGCAAATGATATCATCATTAATATTTTGCAATGTTTATTGCAGGGGATGACTTTTGCGCTCAACACTTGAACAAAAAATATATGTTAAAGTCACTGCTTTGTCCCTTAATACTCATCCATAATAATCAAAATGACATTTTTAAATGTTTTTACATCCTTACCTCATTTCCTGCTCCACACTCAGTCAACTGAAGTATAAACCGCTACGGAAGTGGCAATATTGGATTAATTCAGCCATACATGTTTGAACAAGAAACTGATTCCAAAAATAAGGAGCAAATTATACAGGGTCATCTACATGTTAATGTATCAGAATGGTAATAAATTCTATGTATCGCTCTCTACAATGTCGGACACGAACGGTAATTGATATTATTAGCCTTTGGCTTGAGTACATTATCAAACAGCTAATAATGTGTTGCTACAAATCATGTTCTTGTGATACGCTAATGATGTGAAAAGCTCCATCCACATGTTGACGGGATTGGTTACAATCGGCTGTTTCAAACCACATTTTTGAGAGTTTCTTTGCTACACTGCGCGTTCGTACAAGGTGCTTAAAGTGCTTGAAGTACTTGAATTTGAAATTTAAGGCCTAGAAAACCCTTGTAAATAGGAATATTCCAGAAGAGGAACTTGAAAAGTTCTTAAATTATTGAAAAACAATGTATCTATGAAATATGTGTTTAATTTTGTCAATAAGCGCATATCTTTTATCACAAAATTCACACAGTTCAAAAGACATCATACCCTTTTTCACTAATTTCAGCTTTTGTCAGAAAAAAATAGAGCTAAGCAAGTAGTAGTACTGACAGTGTCGTCCAAACATGGCTGAAGAACAGATGAACCAAATCAATTGAGTCACTTACACTGGATCCGCTCCAATTGATTCAAACTCGTGACTTCGATCATTCATTTCAAACGATTCGCTAGCAAAAACCAGAGTAAATTAAAAGAGCCATTCATTTTCGAATTCCAACATTGCTTGTAACGATTTTAAAAAGCACGTAGTGATGGGTTAAACAGAGCGAAACGCTGAATCAGTTAAACTACTGTCTCACAAAATGATTCACTGTTTTAAAAGGCTGTAATCGAATCACGTATTGCAATTTATATCAGAACTTTGCGCATTGCAAATCATTTGATTCAGATCGGGACTTTGAAGTGTGTATCGCAAATCATTTCATTTAGATCGGAACAGGTTTGTGAATCATTTTACGAATTGAATAATTCAAATCAAATGATTCGTGAAGCACGATTTTAAGTCCTGATCGAAATCGAATGATTCGCAATACGCAAAGCTCCAATCTAAGTCAAATGATTCCGAACCGTGCTCTGAGTCTTGATCTGAAATAATGGTTTGCGAATCATTATACAGAATGGAACTTCAGAGCGTGTATCGCAAATCATTTAATTTAAATCGGAAAAGATCTGTGAATAATTTTACAAATTGAATGATTCAAATCAAATGATTTGTGATACACGATTTGAAGTCCCAGTCGAAATCAAATGATTTGCGATATACGCAAAGTTCCAATCTAAGTCAAATGACTTGCGCTCCACGCTCCGAGTCCTGAAATGAAATGATGGTTCACAAATTATTATTCAGATTAGAATTTCAGAGCGTGAATCACAAGTCATTTGACTTGGATTGGAACTTTGCGTATCACGAATCATTTGATTTGAATCATTCGATTCGTCTTTTAATTTGCGCTCTGAGTCCTGATCTGAAATGATGGTTTGTGAATTATTATTCAGATCAGAACTTTAGAGCATGAATCCCGAATCATTTGATTTAGATTGGAAGGGGTTTGTGAATCATTTTGCGAATTGAATGATTCAAATTAAATGATTCGCGATACGCAATTCCTGATCCGAAATGATGGTTTCAGAACTTCGGAGTGAGGATCACGAATCATTTGATTTAGATCGGAACTTCGGTGCGGGTTTGCGTATCTTTTGTTTTAGATGGGAACTTCGGAGGGCGAATCGCAAATCATTTGATTCAGATCGACACGTCAGTGTGGTTTTGCAGATCATTTGTTTCAGTTCAGGATTTCGGAGTGATTTCGCAAATCTTTTTTTCAGATTTTTTTTAAACAGTAGAAAACATCAAACCATTAAGGCAGTCCAGTTATAAAGACCAAACAAAGAAAAAAATAAAGTATACCGAAATACAAATTAACCGTGGTTTTACTATAGTAAAAGTGTATATACCTTAGTAGTAATACTTTGCATGTGCTTTATTTTTGCTATTTTTATTAGTATATTTTATATACTAATACTCATTAAAATTAGTACTAATAAAAATTATATTTTAATATGTAAATATGAATAAAAAGTATAGTAATTTTATTCAGTGTTGCATGGATTTTTATTTTTTAGATGCCATTGCAAAAGGGCTCCTGATGGTGGCAGGCTGGTGGCAAAGAGCCATGATATAAATTCAGACATCAGTGAAACAAGTGCATTAGTAAAGCTGTTCTTTTGTCAGTTCGCAAATATTTGACTCCACTTTAAAATAAATGACAGTGACCTTTATGTATTTTTTTTGTTATGCATGTTAATTATGCAATGCGGACATAGGCAATAAATGTACATTTTTAATTGTTTATATTCAGATAACTTAAGATTTGTAAAAAATGAAAAAAATAAAATTATATTAGTAGACTTTTCCATAAAGTGGAAAAAATGTGTTTTGTTGAATGTAAATATGTGTATAATAATGTGGGGTATTCAGAAAATGAATTGAATTCATTCAAAAATATATATGTAGTGGAAAAATGAGCAGAGCCCCCAAAAAAATCGTAAGCAACAAGACAGCCTAGTAACAGCAGGGCTAGACATGGCGGCAGGAATATGAACCTTAAATCTCACACGATTCTCCTGATGGTTATCTCTAAACGAGCATTAATGGCCATCAGTCGCAATAGATGCGCCAGAATCCTCAAATAATTACCGATGGTGTAGAAACTGAACCGCTAGAGGTCCCGCCCACTCGCTCGCTCGTGCAACCGGAGACTTCACGGAGGGTTCCGCTGCTGTCAGACTCTATTGCTCAACGTTTGCCAGACTTGGATAAGAGTGGACGGAGGGACTTGGGGCCGGAGAAGGGATTCACGAGCTGATTTTTTAGGACACACTCGCCAGTGGATTGTGATCATTCTGTAAGGTAAATAAGTGTGCTGATGCATGCTCGCTCATTTAAATGATGACTTTGCCCCGGCGACCGTGGAAGCCACCCTTCTTCTCCCGTTAGATGAACGTTAGTGTGCTTCACAGGACGCCGTTTGCACATGAAGCATCGTTGGAGTTTGGTGCTGTCATATAGGCTATCTTGATTTTTAAGTGTGCATTGGTTTATTTCTTCTTTTGTGCTCGTGTTCTATAACGGAGCACTTCTGTATCAAACATGACACGGGGAAGCTGGTTTAAAGCCCACCGGAGTTCGTCACACTCGATAGATGCAAAACATCAGGCGATGTTGCATAATTTCATTCCCCAAATCATTGCTTTCATTTACAATGTAGTATTGATAGGCTATAGTGTTATCGATTTTTACACGTTCAGCTTCTGAAACTGAAGAATCTAAACTTTGAGCTCGCATTAGTTGAGTGCAGATACACTGCTACATGTCAAGCATTTATAATGCAAGATCGTTTGTGTGATAGTTAAATGACCAAATTATAAGTTTATCCAGTAAGATTCTGATATGGCGAAACCGGCGCATGATCGTTAACTCCGTTAGATCACCGTAAAAATGTTGCATAAAATCGTGAACTGTGTGTGAGCTGTTTGATAAACACACAGATTTGATGAACTAATGACTAATATTAAAAACCTAAGCTTATTGAATTGCTAGCATGTTCTCATGCGCCGCTAGACATTCTGGTTCGATACCGATTCACCATTTTAGTAAAATATTGACTAATTATTGTAAAATTGCAACTTGGGTTGATGTATATTTGACTGTTTGATTCTATTTTAGTCAGTAACTTTAATTTATTCATTAGCGTAACCTAAAAGCAGCGGTTAAGTCAATTTCTGTGGGAATGAAGATGAAAATCCGCGACAAACGCTTAACGATTTGGCGCGGTTATAAATATCCAACGGAAAAATAGCTTCTGCTTTTTTCTTTTAGTTAAACTAAACCAAACGCCGCCTCATACGTTGTTTCAAATAACTATGCAGAGTATAGCTAAATAGTGTATTTTCATGACTGCATTAATTATCAGTAATTTTACACAAATACTTGCGAATGCATATGTTGTGAGCGAGGTACTAAAGTTATTTAAATTACGTCCATAGTGAAACTGAATTCAACTCTCAGATATTAAACCATGTCCGTTCACACTGGCAAAGTTGTTGTGTTATAGATTTTCTAGGTGTTCCTTTTCTGCCATTGTATCCAACTGAGTAGATATTTTTTATTACTTGGCAACTGTTTAAAACATGCATTATTAATGTGTGTAGTATGAATTTAATTCGGCTGTACTACGGATACCGCCATGTTGTTGTCATGTGACTGTTTTCTCATAGTCTCTCTTTGGCTTCATGTGATAGTAAAGTATCTATTGAATGCACATCTGTTTTTGTCTACTGTTTTATAAATGCTGTGAATTCGGAAATAGCCTACGACTCTTTCACATACTGTTTTTCATCTACTATATGCGACCCTGGACCACAAAACCAGTCATAAGGGTGATTTTTTTTGAAATTGAGATTTATACATCATCTGAAAGCTGAATAAATTAGCTTTCTGTTGATATATGGTTTAGGACAATATTTGGCTGAGATACAACTATTTGAAAATCTGGAATCTGAGGGTGCAAAAAAATCTAACTATTGAGAAAATCGCCTTTAAAGATGTACAAATGAAGTTCTTAGCAATGCATATTACTAATCAAAAATTAAGTTTTGATATATTTACTGTAGGAAATGTACAAAATATCTTCATGGAACATTTGGTACAAAAGAAAAATCGATAATTTTGACCCATACAATGTATTTTTGGCTATTGCTACCAATATACCCATGCTACTTACGACTGGTTTTGTGGTCACATATAGTAGGAAAAGTACACATTCGGATGCTGTCAATGGCTTCCGTTCACTTTGCTGCCCTAGTAACTGTAATGAACACCACTACTCTTGTGATGTTGTTACTTGTCAGATTGCATTGAGTTCAGGTCACTACATTGCTGCAAGTTATTGATGGTGTGAACAGGGTTTAGAGGTCTGGTTTGTATCAAGACTAACCTTTCAGTGCATGCTTTTTTTAATGTGCAGTTATTTATTATCAGCAGCAATGTTTGAACATGAACTCCTACATGTATACAGCGCAGTCTCGAGTTCACATAATTGATGGGTGGGTTTTGTGGCACTTTGATTGACACAAAGCTTAATGGTATCTACTCGCTGCAAGTGCACAGACATCCCAAATGCCAGTATTGCTTTCCAAGCTTGGTTTTCTTCTTAGGGGGGAACATTTGCTATAGATGCCGCTAGAAATTCAGACGGGTCGATTGATACTTCTGGGCAAGCTTGAGGTTAGAGCCAGCTTACTAGATGGCTTCTTCACATATAAATGATATCAGTTTAATGTGTGGAAAAAACCCATTCGTTAGGTTTCCAACAGAGTGAATGCAGGAAATTAAGAAAGAACCAACAATTACAAATCACAAATTGGTGAATAGCCAAAACAGCCAGTCAAGATGCTGATTAAATTTAAGCATTGATGCAGTGGGTTGTGTTTCTGATTGCACAATGATTTTACAATTATAGGGGTGAATGCAAATTTACAAAAATGATCATTTAATCAGTGCTGTTTTATTAAATAGTTATGTAATGATGAGCCTGGATGAAGACAAAAAGTTAAACTTTGCACACAATCATATTCATGCAGCATTAACTAGAAAACAACAGGATACTCTATAATGTCAGTAATTCTGGTGCTATGGGCCACATAGGCGACCCATCATTGATTTCTCACAGCAGTTGTTTTTGAAGCCGACTTTATTCCTCTTTGCAGCGCTGGCAGACTGAAGTATGTTAAGGTTTTTTGACAGTTTCTTAAAGAAATGCTTCGCCCAAGATGAAAATTACTCATCTTTAGGTTGTAAGTAGATGTGTTTGTTTTCTCATCTGAACAGATTTGGAGAAATTTAGCATTGCATCACTTGATCATCAATGGATCCTGAATGGGTGCCGTCAGAATGAGAGTCCAATAACATCACAGTAATCCACAAGTAACCACTCTAGTCCATCACTTAACATCTTGTGAAGTGGAAAAACTGTTTGTAAGAAACAAATCCATTATTAAGACATTATTTCAGACATTTTAATGGACTATGTTTTGGACAGAAGTGATGGAAACTAATGTAGACCGCGTCTGCAATTAGTTGGCTTGTCGTAGATATTTAAACCAAAAACAAATCCATTCTCAGGATCGTGTTAAACTGATCCTTATTAATGATGAAAGGGTGATGTTGTGCTCTAATGAATGGACGCACAGACAGCTGCAGGCAGCGAGCTATATTATCACGTTGTTCGCCCTGTGAATTCACCTTTATGCCCTCCGTCATAGCTCACATCTGGCGTGATGGAAATATAGCGATGCCCCTTCAGCCCTCCACTGAGACACCTGCTGCTCTTTACAGCCGGAGCTTGACAGAGTCTTGTGCCGTGGCATCCCTTTGGCACTGGTGTCAGTGGAAACCTGCCCTGCTGCTCTGCTTCTGTGTGCATTCATTTTCTTTCCAAGACTCAGATGGCAGAAAATAGCAATTAGAATCATTCTCTGACAGAAAATAAACCTCTGAACTGTCCTTTATTCTGTCAAAGAATGCAGTGTTTTCTCTTTAAAAAAAAACAGCCTTTGTTTCACTTGTCTGTTGTTCTAGAGAGCAAGAAAGGTTGTGAACGCCGCAACTTTGCAGTTGTATAATCAAAAACAGAATATTCAGTGGGAAGTAATGTAGAGTGGGACTTAATCCAACCCTCAGCGTTGTGAGTAAATGTCTCTTTCTCTCTTTCTATCAAATGCACATGACAAAATAGAAAGTGAGAATTTTACTTTCTTATGTATTCCTGTCTAAATGAAGAGATTAATTTTAGTCTTTTGCATAAAACGAAGGCCAATACCAAGCACTAATGCAAGCGGCAATACGGTTTGATAGTAATTCGCAATGCAATTAATATTCATGAATCCATCAATCTGTCAGAATTTAGCATTTTTTTACAAAGTGGTTTTTTTTTTTTACAAAAAATATTAAATTACTAATTTTCATTTAATATGACAAATCCGTGAAAGTTTGCATAAATAAAAAAGTTTATTTGTTATGCTTTCAAGTACAGTTTTAATACCTCTATCTATCTATCTATCTATCTATCTATCTATCTATCTATAGGGTACAACAGAGCTAAAGGCACACCTTAAGAAAAAATGTGCTGTTCACTGCGCCTAAAATGTATAATTGCAAAAAAAATATATGTGACCCTGGACCACAAAACCAGTCATAAGGGTCCATTTTCTGAAATTGAGCTTTATACATCATAAGAAAACTGAGTAAATAAGCTTTCCATTTGTTAGGATAGGCCAATATTTGGCCGAGATACAACTATTTGAAAATATGAAATCTGAGAGTGCAAAAAAAATCAAAATATTGAGAAGATCACCTTTAAAGTTGTCCAAATGAAGCTCTTACTAATGCATATTACTAATCAAAAATTAAGTTTTGATATATTTACAGTAGGAATTTTACAAAATATCTTCATGAAACATGATCTTTACTAATATCCTAATGATTTTTGGCATAAAAGAAAAATCATTTTGACCCATACAATGTATTTTTGGCTATTGCTACAAATATACCCCAGCGACTTAAGACTGGTTTTGTGGTCCAAGGTCACATACACATTTGTATTGAACATTTATAGAGCAACAGATTTTGTGTGACAATAAATCACACAAGTTGTTTATTTTGATTTAAAATCTTATAAATGTATGAGGTGGCAAGGGGGCCTTTACAGGCACAAGGGGTAAAAGGCACTTAGTATTGATATAAATACTGATGTCTAAGTTAATACTTGTTCAAAACAATCACTTTAGCAAAGTTTATCTATTTTCTGCTTCTTTTAAAAAAAATCGTTTTTGTTCAATAAATATATTGTCATTAAAATATGATAATGTAAAAAATATTTTTTTTAAATTACAGAAACAAAATCATTTTAAAAAGTAAAGATTCTGAATGCATTGAATGAGATCCCATAATAATTTAATATAGATGAACAGTAGTAAAAACAAATTATATTTTATTACATATGATTAATATCATGTTTTTAAATATGATAGTTTCATTCTAAACATGGTGATTATATCTAAGATGGACACCCAACATAATATGTGATATTTACCTTCTGAATCTAACCATGCCATTTAAGCAAATGGAAAATTTAGCCATCTATTAATTATTATGTCAATTTATTGTGCCTTTAAGCCCCATGAGGGCACTTTCTACCCCAAATACCATACATTTACATCTTTTGTTATTTAAAAATGGTTGCTTTAATTATCTTAAACAAAATTTAAAATCATTAAGAAGACATTTGTCTCAAAATATATGCATCCATTTTAGCGATTCTCATTTGCTACTTAAATCTACAACATTTTAAAAAACATCAAATATTAGATCAAGTAAGCACAGAAATCAGCTTTGCGCTGCAACCCGCGATCGCTTCAAGGATCAGACAAATTTGCACGTGCATCCTGAAAAGCAAATGTTTTATAGTGCTATGCCACAATTTTTTGCCATATGTATGTATATGTATGTATATTGTTAACTAAAACTACAACCATAAAAAAATGTAATTTAAAAAAAAAAGAAGAAATAAAAATACAATTATTTTATAGTAAACTTAAAAATACAATGATAATATTTACCTTTTTTATATGAATTTTCATAATTTTCAAACCTAAATTAGCAAGCTTTTATTTTGGCTGGTTGCCGGCAAGTAAGTACATGCGCTCCCGGGTCATTAAGAAGACATTTGTCTCAAAATATATGCATCCATTTTAGTGATTCTCATTTGCTACTTAAATCTACAACATTTAAAAAAACATCAAATATTAGATCAAGTAAGCACAGAAATCAGCTCTGTGCTGCAACCCGCAATCGCTTCAAGGATCAGACAAATTTGCACGTGCGTCTTGAAAAGCAAATGTTTTATATTGCTACGCCACAATTTTGTGCCATATGTATGTATATGTATGTATATTGTTAACTAAAACTACAACCATAAAAAATTTATTTAAAAAAATAAATAAATAAAAATACATTTATTTTATAGTAAACTTAAACATACAATAATAATATTTACCTTTTTTATATGAATTTTCATAATTTTCAAACCTAAATTAGCAAGCTTTTATTTTTGCTGGTTGCCGGCAAGTAAGTACATGTGCTCCAGGGTTTAGAGCTTCCGATTGAAGAGCACTCAGTTAAAAGTGTCAGTGAATGAAATGTCACATTTTTGGACTGTGCTTTGAAAATGGCAGCAAATGGCCTAGAATTATGCTTTCAGTTTGAATAGAAATCTTATACACTAATACAGTTTGTCAATCTAAAATTGTAATTGTGCATTAACAGCTGTCAACCATGTCGGCACGCAAATGCACACGCTGAACTTATTTACACAGCATGCTTATTTACACCTGTGGACCACTTATGTGCACCCCTGTGTGTGTATGTGTGTGTGTGTGTGTCTATATATATATATGCATATATATATGAAGAGTTCAGATGCAAAACCAGCTAAAAGCCATCTCGGTCAAAAATGAGATAATGATACTGAGTGAATGCTCTCGACACATTATATGTCCATCAAATACTTTTTCTTCAAACTCGCTAAAATACCAGCCTCAGCCCAATCAGAAGTACTGGTATTTACATAGAAACCTATACATCTGAGCCTGATAAAAATGCATTTTTTAAAGAAAGACGTCAGATGAATTTAGCTGGTTTTGCATCTGAACTTCTCATATGTATATATATATATATATATATAAGAGGGACATTTATTATGAAAGTAAGTTTGGCTAATTTTGAGCAAACAAGTCAACAGGACACTGCACAGTGTTGAACGTCCTCCTGTAGTTCCCAGAATCGTTTAGTTTACACGTTTAAATTTATGCTTCCTCTGTGAAAGTGTCATTGAGAGTTGTAGTTTATTGTGTTTGAGCTGATAGGAGTGGAAGGAAAGAGAAGGTTGGCACGCTACATTAGACATAATGTCAGTGCTCAGAGATTGCTGCCTCTTTATTTAGTGCCCTTAGCTGCTCTTCTCATTCCACTGACCTCTTGTGTTTATTGCATGAGTGCATGTGTGTATAGCGGTTACAGGCATTGCACATCCGTAGCTAATTCTATGCGTGTTCATCACACAACCTGAGCAGTTTGGATCTAGCCTGTGACATTTACTGATACCGTTTTCCCTTCTTTTCAGTTTATTTAGTCTCTCTATACACTGCTGTCAGGTGGAAATGTTTTCAGCATTTAGCACAGTACATTTGTTGTCTGTAAATGCTGTTATTTATTTGCTATAATTTGTGGCTTGTTTGTATTATGGACAACTGGCTGTTACTGTCCGTCATCATCCAAACACTGACATACTGATAAATTTTTTTGCTCCAGTTTTCTGGCAGACATCCAGCACCAGCAGAGCATCAGTCTGGCCCACTGAATCCACTCATTTCTGACATGTCTGTTCATATTCACATACTACCATACTGCTCAGACCATTTTGTAGTGTGCACCATGTATGCAACCTGAGCATATTGCAGATATGATTATGTATATAATGAATATACATAAATAAATCCAGCCTCTCATTTTTATGCATGCAAATCAGTCTGAATGAATAAATTATGGTGTTAATAGGAAGACTAATTAAAAAGAAAGTAAACAACTCACCCACAAAGATATCTCCCTTTATGTCATGTCAAAATCAAATCTGAAATGACTTATAAATTGACTTTAAATTATAATTTTAAGGTTTTTTAATGAGGAATCAGCTTGGTGAAATTAAATGTACATCTCTGTGTCTGTAACCATCATGACATGCAGTGTTTAGAGAGCTTTGATGACTGATGATGCAAAAAATAAGTTGTCTATTAAAAAGAACAGCTGAACTGCTTGTTATTGTAAAAAGACTTTTTTTGTAAGTAATGTTAATTTAACCTGGAAAATAGCTGTAAACATTTTTATATATAATCAAATAAAAATGCATTTATAAATATTTAAATAGTATACAAAATATAAATAGAGATATGTAAATATATATAAATTAGAGAGAGATTAAAATACACACACACACACACACATGTAAAAATTCAAACAACATGCTTATTCTGGCTTGTACATTTTAAAATATATAAAAGAATAAGGGAGCAAATTACATTTTGTGTTTTAAATGAGTAAAAAAGTCTTACTGACAAATAGGAAAAACCTAGGATAGTGGCAAATTTAAAAAATTTGGAATTAGTATTTGGGGTAAAAGTAATTTGCCTTTTAATAAATAATTCATAAATTGATTTTTGTTGCAAATATGCCTGACAAGATTGTTACACTGAATGACATTTTAGTGGGTGTCTTCTGTAAATTAGGGAAAAATGTATGATATTTATTTTTTGCTTAGAAAAACAAAAACATAAATGCAATTAAATTAAACAGATATATTACATTTTTATTTTTATTTATTTATTTATTTTTTTGGAAAAACAACAACAATTTAAAGCAGGATTACACTTATTGTTTTTATGCTTACACATATAAGCTCCCTCTCTCTCTCTCTCTCTCTCTCTCTCTCTCTCTCTATATATATATATATACACTTTTTATTTTTATAAATGAATAAATAAAAAATTAATTTATAAATATTAATATAGTATACAATTAATTGTGCGCATATATATATATATATATATATATATATATATATATATATATATATATATATATACATACAATAATTTTATAATTGAATAAAAAAAATAAATATTAATATAATATGCACAATATAAATTTATTATAAATATATATACTTTTTATTTTACTGAAATTTATTTGAGCATCTTGATTAGCCCAACACAGTCAACCATTGGCGTGAGTATGGGGAGGAGCCAGTTATTTTTCCAATCAATTAAAAACTTGCTATTATTCCATTCCTAACATAAGAAGGAAAGTTCATTTGATTCTTAAGCAGGCTTTAATTCATCATGTGTTCATCCAGCTATTTGTTCATTAATGTTTTTTCTTGTGTCCCTCCTTTGGAAACTCTCTATTTTATCAGTCTTCCTGTCTCTTTTCTGAGAATGCAGTACTGTTGTGCTTGAAAACAGAGCGTCTGTTGTTCAGAATATGTTTGTAAGGGGATTTGAGCAAAGCGGACGGACAGATCTAGAGAACACAGAGGATAACGGATAAAGTATTTGTGACAGCGAGAGAGAGAGAGGAGCAGAGACAGGGAGCGTATGGCTGATGATCGTCTGGCCATATGTATGAATTGCATTTTGTAAGTGCCACAGAAACCAAGCTATTTATACTACGCTGGTGGTCTCAAGCAGACAGCGGCATTTACATAATGTAAAAATCTGTTCAGCTTTGGTTCGTGTCCTCCTTGATGGCTGACCCAGTTTTATGTTCGATGGTGTGGCAAAACATGTCATTATATGTGAATGAATTACATTCTGACCACGTTATATTTTCTTGCAGAGAGACCCCGGCTGATTTCATGTGTGTGACTCGAGGATGGTGCGTTTTCACTGCTTACACACGTATGCAGACTGACACACACACTTACACGAGTGTACATGCACGCTTCCTGTTATCTCAGGCAATAATTCGGCCCCATTTCTTTTACCATCTCGATCATCAGGAACGGAAAGGCAGCCCCAGAGAAGCAACGGATGGGAAAAAATGGAGAAAGATAACCACAATGGATGGAAAAAGGAGTAAGAAGGTGACGATTATTGAGAATGCTAGGCAAGGCGGAGAGAGAGGTAGATAGCAGCACATATGAGAGAACAGAAACACTGAATAAATCACTCAGGAACAGGAAGGGGAGTTTCAGGGCAGCTACTGTATGTATTGGCAGGAAATATATGTAGACTTGCGTGTTTGTGTGTGATTGTGAAAAAAACATATTTATTAGTCCCGCAGTTGTAACTTTCTTAGAAATCAACTTAATAGCTTACATTTCTTGTAATTAGGAAAAAATAAACACCTCAAATTGCTACTATTTCTTAAAATTGTTTAGTGTTTATTATTATTTTTGTTTTATATCTCCCAATTGCAACTATTTCTCATGATTTGAGTTAACGTCATATTTCTGCCAATTAACTTTGCTTTTTACATTTCAGCTCACAGTTGCAACTTTGTTTCTTGTAATTAAGAAACAAACTAAATAACTGCAAATTGCAACTCTTTAATGAAATCATGTTTGTTTATTTATTTATTTATTTTTTGTTTTACATTTTACAACTGTGACTTTATCACAATTTGACTTGCAGTTGCAACTTTATTTCTTGTAATTAATTAGGTAAAAATTATAATCTATTTTTTTTTGCAAATATTGCAACTTTCTTCAAATTGCAATCTATTTATTGTTATATCACACAATTGTAATTTTATTTCTCATAATTTTATTTAATATCTCACAGTTGCAACTTTATTTTTTGTAATAAGGGAAAAATTCAAGTTTTATTTCTTGTAATTAGGAAGAAAAAATAAATTGCAGCTATTTCTCAAAATTGTTTTTTTTTTTTCTCACAATTTGACTTAATATCTCAAAATTGTAATTTTATTTCTTGTAATTAGGGAATTACAAGAAATATACATATGTATACAGACACACACACACACACACACTATATATAGTATATATAATATACTATATATAATATAGATTATATATAAGATATCTTACAACTGTAATTTTTTTTTTTACAATTTGACTTTAATATCTCATAGTTGCAACTTTATTTCTTGTAATTAATTAGGGAAAAAATTAATTTTTATTTCTTGTAATTAGGAAGAAAAGAATCACAATCATAAATTGCAACTATTCTGGTGTAAAGTTGCAAATTTATTTCTTGGAATTGTCATTAATTAGGTAAAAAATAATAACATTTTTTTGATGAAAATTGCAATTATTTCTTCAAATTGTGATTTATATATATCTCACAGTTGTAATTTTATTTCTTACAATTTGACAATATCTCACAGTTGTAACTTAATTTCTTGTAGTTAATTAGGCAAAATTCAAGCTTTATTTCTTGTAATTAGGAAGAAAAGAATCGCAATCATAAACTGTGTGCAACTTTGTTTCTTGTAGTTAAGAAAAATAATCTCAGTCACAAATTGCAACTATTTCTTGAGAAGGTATAATTGGTTTTTATATCTCACAGTTGCAACTTTATTTCTTGTAATTAATTAGCTAAAATTATAATCACGTTTGTTGCGAAATTGCAATTTTCTTCAAATTGTGATTTATTTTTGTTTTATATCTTACAGTTGTAATTTTATTTCTTAAATTAGACTTAATATCTCACAGCTGTAACTTAATTTCTTGTAGTTAATTAGGCAAAATTCAAGCTTTATTTCTTGTAATTAGGAAGAAAAGGAATTGCAATCGTAAATTGCAACTATTTCTGGAAATTGTTTTTTGTTGTTGTTGTTTTATATCTCACAATTTTAATTATTTCTTACTATTTTACAAAGTTGCAACATTATTTCTTGTAATTAATTAGGTAAAAATAATTACTTTTTTTGCAAAATTGCAATTGTTTCTTCAAATTGCGATTTTTATTTTGTTTTATATCTCTGTTGCAACTTTATTTCTTGTAATCAGCCAAAAATTCCAGCTTTATTTCTTTTAATTAGAAAGAAAAGAATCATAAATTGCAACCATTTCTTAAAATAGTTTGTTGTTGTTGTTGTTTTTATTTTTTATATAGTTTTATATCTATAGTTTTATACAATTGTAATTTTATTTCCTACAATTTTACGTAATATCTCACAGTTGCAACTTTATTTCTTATAGTTATTAGGCAACAAACAAAATCTCTACAAACAACAAACAAAACAACTCTTTCTTGAAATTTAATTATTTAATTTAATTATATTTAATAATGTTTTATATCTTACAATCGTAACTTTGTTTCTTACATTTTGACTTAATATCTCACAACTGCAACTTTCAATAATCACAAATTACAGCTCTTTCTTGAAATCATACATTGTTTACTTTTTTGTTTTATATCACAATTTGCAAATTTATTTCTTGTAAATAATTAGGTAAAAATAATAATAATATTTTTGTTTTATATCTCACAATTGTAACTTTATTTCTTAAAATTTGACTTAATATCTCATAGTTGCAACTTTATTTAATGTAATTAATCGAGCAAAAATGAAAGCTTTATTTCCTGTAATTAGAAAGAAAAGAATTGCAATCATAAATTATTAAACTACTACTTGAAATTGTTTTTGTTTTTCTTTTTTTAATGTTTTTTTTTAAATCTCTCAATTTCAACTTTCTCACAATTTTACAGTTGCAACATAATTTCTTGTAAGTAATTAGGTACAAATAATGCATTTTTTTGTGATTGCATAGTTTTATTTCACAGTTGTAACTTCATTTCTTACACTTTTGCTTAACATCTCACAGTGCAACTTTATTTCTCATAATCAAGTAAAATCTCAATGTACCCTGTTTACTTTCTTTTTGAGTGTTTCTGATCTTTTTATTGACGATTAATCAGTGTACATCACTGTAAAGAAAAGCTTATTTTCATAGTACTTCATCAAATAATTACTTTTCACTGACAAACATCCTATTTGACTCAAATATGCAAAACAAAATCAATTTCTATTTAATTAGAGCTCAAATTAATTCCTAGATCACTGCACAAACTATTATTCAATGCACCAATTTGACTATAATTAAATAAATTCCAGTGAATGTGAGCTATAGTGCAATGAGACTCATCAACTGAGGTCTTCATGTTTTAAAGTCTTCTCTAATACGCCTTGAGCAAAATATCAAAAAAAACCCAAAGTGCGGCCGAGTGTTGGGTGATGATTAGCTTTAACCGGCGGGCGTCTGTTTGCTATAATCTCTTAATGGGCAATGCACTGGCGTATGGAATAATTCCATATGCAAAATACTTGAGAATCATTGAACGTGCACTAGAACGTGTGTTTTTTTTTTTTTTTGCATATACATTTGCATGTTTCGAGGAGAGTGATCTGCATAGAAATGCGGTAGTAGTTACTGCGTTCAGATCTGTCTCTGAGGAAGATGCTGAAAAAGCTGTCTGTTCATATTATCGTCTCTGCCAGTTCCTGTCACCGTCTCTTTAAATCTATGCATATATGCATTTCTTCCTCATTGCATTCTAATGTATTGTCCTGTGGAAACTAGGGATGGCTGATTATGTGGAATATATGTCTGTTAGACTTAAACGGTTGTGCTATTTTTCAGACGCTGGTTTGTATACACGTGCAGACGGCATGTCGAGTTAAAAACAGTTCCACTTTCAACTAGTCCATTTCGAAAATGTGTAGTTTTGCACATCCCCAGTGGAAACTCTCCTCCTCTCTTGACATGTTTTTTTTTCTTTTAGCGTCTCTCCATTCCAAAACTCACTCCGGCGTTGTTGCATGCACTCCCCCTTCCTCTACTTTTCTGTCTCAGTGCATCAAAGAGCCAATTTGAAGTGCCTTTTTCGGTATGGCAGCCGCTGCCTCTGTGTCTGTGAAGCTGGCAAGACCAACGCAGTCAGACAACATGGCTGGCACCGTATGCCAACAGACGAGAGCAGCATGCTCTGCAGAAGGACAGATAATGAATGTTATTGTCCAGCATGGTGTGTCGTGTCCTTACTAACTTTCATTTAAGCAAATAAAATGCATCATCCATCCGGTGATTAAAGCCATGCCAAAAAATAGCAGCTTAATTGTCCTCATCATGGGGAACGCATAATGATAATTGTACCGGTGACCTTTTTTATGTCAACAAGCTTTAGAATTTAAAGACATGGACATTCAATATAAGTTTAGCTCTATTGAATGTGATGTTTGTTACCACAGAAAGTGATTCTACTCTCTTGCTTCAACAGGTTTGTTTACATCAGGCCCGGCGTCAAGGGGGGGGTGACGTCCTCAAGCCCCCCCTGCAATGATCTGAAGGGCCGACCCCTTCACCCCTGGAATACGATTTTAAACGCGAAAAGCTAAACCGAATGCAATTTCAGCCGAGGGGTACCCCTTTCCGATCTGATTTGTGCCACCTCAGATTCTATATCACCCACTCCAGCTCCCCCAAACTGATCGATTTTAACCATTCGATGCAGACAATCACCAGTGTATTTAAACTTTCACTGCTAAATTCCAACGTGCTTCTGCGCCTTGTGTGGCACTGAGCCAAATAGACGCGCTCTGCACTTTTAGCCCATATCACAATGATTCAGTGTTTTCAACCACATAAAAATAATGTTTCAGACATTTAAAAATACACATTTGTTAAATACACACTGAAGTTTGTGAGTTTGTTAATGCACTGGTGTGTAAGGAAAGCGGCAATAACAATAGCAATAATAATCCTTTAAATTAAAATCTAACAACATATTTTATTCACCCCCACCCCCCCCAATAGCCCCCCTTGAGAATCATCCAAGCCCCCCCAGGTCGCATATCCTGGCGCCGGGACTCGTTTACATGCACTAATTTTTCAGTAAATCGATTGAATCTGATCTGATATTCAGTGCTGGACAGTAACAAAGTAGTTGTACTTTGTTACTCTTCTTAAGTACATTTTTCAAGTATCTGTACTTTACTAGAGTAGTTTTATTTTAAGTAACTTTCACTATAACTTCACTACATTCCAAAAGCGTAAGATGGTACTTTTTACTTCACTAAATTTCATAAAACATATCGTTACACCTTATAATATATCACGTGCTCCGAGAAGCAGAGGCGGTGTCTGATGCTGCATTCACGCATTCGCGTCATTCCGAGATGAAAACACGTGACATTCTGCTCTGAATCCGAATTGTATTTATATTGCAACACTGTCAACGCCAAAGCCCTCACATGTTCCTGAACTCTTAATTACAACATGCAAACTCGGAATGTTTTTAGAATTATGACTTAAACCAGTTACATATGTACCACGTCACGTGACCGCCGTCAGGTTCGTTTTGACGAATTTATCAACGCCTAAACAGAGCTTACGTTGGTCAGGTGGTACAGCGGTCATGTGGTACAAGTCGTAGCTCTCAGAAGACTCCAAGTTCACAAGTTGAAATTAGGATTTCTACGAGGACATGAACGCTTTTTGCAAGTTGGTATCTTGTAATTACGGGAATTCCGATATGGCGTGAACGCACCTTTAGGCGCTACCTCCAAGTCCGACAACATGGAAAGCTATGAGTAAAATGTCACGTGTGGTCATCTCGGAATTACGGTAATTACTACATGGCGTGAAGGCAGCATGATTCATGAACAAACTGATTCTTTTCAGCGAACCTGTTAACTCGATTCGCGAATCGCACCAAACGATACATTCACGAATTGGAATGATCCGATTGCAGCTGTGCTCGAGTCAACAACCCACTGATTCAAATTATCCGTTTAAAGCGAGTCTCCAGTGAACTTAATTCACAAGTAACAACCGGGAGATCTCGTGAGCGCGGGCGCGCGACTCATGCTGCAAAAAGTAAGTTACTAATGTCGAATGTTAGGATTGTTTATTCAAAACTATACTGAAAATAAGTAAATATTGTTAGCTGATGCTTGCCAACAAGCTTGCTGTTGCTAAGTTGAGGTAATTTTTAGATATAAAGTCTAAATATTTTTATTCAACCACCTAGATAGATTACATCTGAGGGAAAAAGGAAG
This sequence comes from Cirrhinus mrigala, assembly GCA_036247105.1. Lineage (NCBI taxonomy): Eukaryota > Metazoa > Chordata > Actinopteri > Cypriniformes > Cyprinidae > Cirrhinus > Cirrhinus mrigala. Next base: position 31,820,894 of record CM070025.1, read on the forward strand.
GATGTGATGTTCAGAACATGGTAACTACAGTAATTATCAAAGTAGGAAGTGATGCCATCTGGGGGCATTTGGCCAGGGGTGTTTTTACACCACAGACAAGGTTTGAGAGGGGGAAAAGCATGAAAATATAATTATATTTACCTTGAAATGTTCTTGCTAACTTCAGGCTTTATTTCTCATTTATAACTGTGATATTATGCAAAACTAGCTTTGAAACACTTTTTTTTCTTACTGGTGAAAATTAGATGGTCAAATCTGTTTTCCCTCAGGTATATGGCAGTGTGAGCTTCACAGTGAATATTACTACATCACTCTTATCAGCATAGTCCATATCAGCAACAAGAATTGTTTGTTGTATTTTACTCCATATAGTGTTTATTTTGGGAAAATCCCAGGTAATTTAAGCAGTAGGATTCTAAAAAAAAATGTGCTAATATAAAACTAAATTAAGTAGCCTATATAAAATTGCAAAATAAATCTATCAGTACTTTGTTACTTAAGTACATCGGGTACTTTTGTACTTTCACTCGAGTAAAATTGAAAAAGGAGCACTTTAACTTTTACTGGAGTAATATTTTATTATATGTATCTGTACTTTTACTCAAGTACTTGGTTTGTGTACTTCGTCCACCACTGCCGATATTTTAGATTATCAATTCAGATACTTGTTTACATGTGTGTTATATGTATTCAAAACGAATCTTACAGAGATAGTTCACAAAAAATGAAATTTGCCATCATGTCAGTTGTTCCAAACTTGTATGAGTTTCTTTCTTCTGTTGAGAACAAAAGAAGATATTTTGAAGAATGTTGGTAGCCAAACAGTTGATGGTAGCCATTGACTTCCATAGTATGGGATAAAATACTGTCATACTGTCACAGGTATAGAAAACTTATACAGGTTTGGAACAAGTGGAGGGTGCATAAATTATGAATCATTTTTAGGTGAACTATCCCTTTAATGCAGTGGTTCCCAAACTGGGGGGCGCGGCAATGCTAGTGTACATTCGGCCGATTTTTATATAGATTCGAAGGAAACAACGGCCGAAAATATCCGCACTGCCCGGTAGTATTCAGCGCGCACCGTTCAATATTCCGCTCTATGAATGTGCGTTCCGTTGAGTTGCTCACGGCCCATATGAATGCTCCACTCGTGTACTGCTTATGCTCAACGGAAAAGCAAAGTCCGCTCAAAAAACGCGCCGACAGAAAATGTCAATGTGTACTTGTTCCTGTTTGCAATAGTGTCGCATACTGTGCTTTAACATGCTGTAGTACTGGTATACTGGACAACGCTGGTAAAAAGACGCTACCCTCTCGTGATGTATGCTCTGATCACATGCTCTGATAATAATAGCTTTTTATGACTATACATTATTTTGATAATTAGTCCAAAAATGTTCTAATATCTAATTCCGTTTCATAGAACTGAATAAAAAAATAATATATTGAGATTTAATATTCGTATATTTTCTGTCCAATTTTATTATTACTTTCAATAAACGTGGTTATTTTATTGGCTTGTGATTATTTTTTTTATTCAGTATCATTAAAATTCCTGAGTTAAACTAAAAAGTCTTATAAAGTCTTATATGACTATATTATTTAATAAAATAATAAATAATTATTACGAAGCAGTTTCAGTTTCGGCCAAGAATTTTCGTTTCGGTACATCCCTAGATTTTTATGTACAAAGAAACGTTTATAGGGTGATACTAGACCCCACTGTGAAATTATCTTGCTTATTATAAGGCTACTTGCCACATGTAAATAATTTAACGCAAAATATGAATTTCATCATATTTTATTACCTCAAGGCGACTCGCAGTTTGTAATTGTTTTTCTCGTAAAATAACAGACCACTAGATGGTGCAGTTGATATCAGAAATGAGAATTGCCATTAGCGGAGTAAAATTATGAATGAATGACGCATAGTAGATCTGCTCTAAGCATGGACAAGTTTTTGAAAAGACATCAAGTGCCAGGTAAACGTAGATAGACTGTAGATGAGGTAGATAATGAACTTCAGAGATCGCAACTACAACAAAGAGATAAAAAAAAAATGAGAAAATTGAGAAAATCTGTTTAAAAAACAATGAAAGCTGTTTCATAGTAAAAAAAAAAAAACAGTACATAATAAAGCTGCATGCTTTACTTTTAATATTTCTACTCTAAAAGTGACTAGTTCCTCGTTTAGTTTTTTTTTTCAGTAAATTGTCACACACTGAATTATAATAATTGTAATAATTATTACGTTTCAAATAATTCCTTCTGAAATTGTGTTTATGTTTATGTGTAAACGAAGGGGGTGGGGGGGCTTGAATTTTTTTTGATTCTGCAAAAGGGGGGCCCTGCAGAAAAAGTTTGGGAACCACTGCTTTAATGCATCCATACACAAAAAATGTAATCAAATTTACTTTGAAACATTTTCACATTTAGAAAGAAGGAAATAGCAAGTAACACAATGAAATAAACATGAAATTTCTAAGTAGAAAGACTGAAATAGTATTTTCTTGTAAAATTACCAAGGACATTGGAAGTAATTACATATACAGACAAGTCCTAATTATGTAAAAAGCACTGCACTGTTAATTTAAAGTAATTGCATTTATGATACATTTTCATTTATTGCAGATAACATGCAATGTGTGTCTGAAAACATAATTATTTCACACTTTCGTGTATTATTTCTGTAATAAGTAATCTTCTTGCTAAAATTGTACTTATTTTCACAAGGGAAAGTAAGCAGCTTTTTTCTCATTGAATATATTTTCACATTTGATGTCTTGTGTGCATTTTTTTGTATGCCTCTTCACTTCTGTTGTACTGCAAGTGTCTTACTCTAACTGCGATCGTTGCTTTTTTCTAAACAATTGAGAGATGCGTCTAAATAATTTTTCTTGGCACAGATGCTGTCATTGTAGCTTAACTGCTCGTGAACCCGTAACGTTCCATTTAATAGGTTAACAGAGACATTTTATGGTGATCACGACACCATCATCTCCCCAGGCGGTGTTGTCTCAGATGAGCAATGAGTAAATATTGCTTTGAATGAAATCTGTCATGTTACTTAGAGCTGCTCATTTAGGAACAAACCCTGGAACAAATACGATTTTGAATTTTTTTTTTTTTTTTTCTGTCACTTTTATAACTCTTTGTCACCTGTTTGCTTTATGGATAATGGAAATACTTAATGAAAGACTGTGGTTCGGAATTGAATACTAGCTTGCTGCTTATTAATGCAGCATAGCATATAATATATAAAGCATGGTATTTATTAAAAATTAATGCGTTTTTCCACAATAAACATTGTTTTTGAGTACGCTGAAAAACATTGGTTTACACTGCAGCATTGAGGGCCTTCTCACCAAGGCTCAATCCCACCCAATGGCTTTAGCAAAACAGCGAACGGTGAGCAATATGTACTTAAAGTGATAAATGTAGGAGGAATATTTCAAAGTCATTTATATGTGCCAAGCTTCCTGCTGCCAGCTGGTGGCGCTATGACTATAACTGAATAATGGCATGTAGATGTCTTCAAGCCAGGACATTTATCAAATATATGAAGTTTGGTGCAGATTGAACATGGTATGTTTGAGTTGGTGTAAAACATGATATTTCCTGTTGCCAACAGGTGGCGCTATGAAATTTAGACGTTTTCAAGCCAGGACTCTTATGAAACGTGAAGTTTGGTCCAGATTGGACATTGCATGTTTAAGTCAGTGTAAAACAAGCCATTTTCTGTTGCCAGCAGGTGTTGCTATAACTATAACTGAATTTGGTCATGGGTATGTGTTCAGGACAGGACTCTTATGAAACGTTTTTGTGCAGATCGGACATTGTATGTCTACAACTTTGTATAACAACTTTCTGTTTCATGGCGAAACATTAAAGTTTGTCAGGCCGCCACGGACACGCCCTTCAGTGAAAACTCAAGATCTTCGCAATTTAATATCACAAAGGGCTTTAGATTACACTGACCAAATTTGGTGTTGATCTGTTTAAATCTCTTGGAGAAGTTTGTTAAAATGTAACACCTGAAAATGGAACAAAACTTGCAGAGAAAATTCAAAATAACAGACTTCCTATTGGGTTTTCGACTTCATACCACAGGACTTTTTTTGTAGGTATTGGTGTGTTATATGTGTCTACCGAATTTTGTACATGCATGTGAAACATAGCTTGAGGGGCACTTCGTTGAAATTTTATAGGTGGCGCTATCGAGCCATTTTGCCACACCCACTTTTGAAACCCATATCAGATGTAAATTTTCACCACTTTTGGCATGTCTGCAAAGTTTCATGAGTTTTCGAGCATGTTTAGGCCCTTGAAAATGTGATTTATTTTGAAGAAAAAGAAAAAGAAGAAACTGAGCAAATCCAATAGGGTCAACGCACCATGTATGTAAAACATACTCCAATAATCTCGTATTTATTTATTATAAGTTTTATTTTTAAGTTCAGGAAATCTTTCTTACAGTGTACCATACTCTACTGTAAAAAAAAAGATTTTCTGAACTTGTAGAGAATATTGGAGTATGTTTTATAAGAAAATTCAGCTTCAAAATTCTTGTTTAAATCAGTGGATTACTCGTCATTTCTTTGTAATTATTTGTGAAATTTGCAGCAATTTTTGAGTAAAAATTGATTCTATATCATTATTTTTAAGTGTACTATACTTCACTGTAAAAAATATTTTCTGGACTTGTAAATAAGGATTATTGGAGTATGTTTTATAAGAAAATTTAGTTTTTTTACTTCCAAAATTCTTGTTTAATTTAACATAATACTTGCTGTTTCTTTGTAATTATTTGTGAACTTGCCTAGCAATTGCTGAGTGAAAATTGTTCCTATATCAATTTTTTTTTTCAGCATACCATACTTAACTAAAAAAGATTTTCTGAACTTGTAAATGAAGGTTATTGGAGTATGTTTTATAATACTTTTTTTGTAATAAACACCAATGTCTTTTTACTTTTTAAAATTTACTAGCAATTTCTAAGTGAAAAATGTTTTCAATTTACCATACTGGAAAAAAAGATTTTCTGAACTTGTAAATAAAGATTATTGGAGTATGTTTTATAAGATCTTTTGTTGTTGTTGTTGAAAAACAATGTTTTTCTAGTTCAAAAATTGTTTAATTCAGTGTGTCACTTACCATTTCTTTGTAATTTTATTTGTGAAATTTACTAACAATTTCTGAGAGGAAAATTGTTTCTGTATCTTTTTTCAGCTAATATAGAAACAATTTTACAAATTTTACAAGGACATGTAAATACTAGTAAATTTTACAAACAGTTACAAAGAAACAGCAAGTAACACATTGAATTAAACAATACATTTTGAAGTAGAAAACCTGAATTTTCTTATAAAATATTTTCCAATAAGTTTAATTCACAAGTTTAAAAAAAAAAATCTTTTTTTTTATACTGAAGTACACTGAAAAAAAAAAATATAGATATAAATAACAGTTTTCACTTGGGAATTATGAAATTGCATAAATAAGTACTAAGAAATAACAAGTAACATTGAATTAAACATGAAATTTTGAAGAAAAAAACTGAAATGGTGTTTTCTTGTAAAGCATATTCCAATAATCTTTTTTCATTGTCACATGATTTTGGTGTTAAAGGTTTTTTTCTTTTGCATTTTGATACCACTTTGTTTAAAAATGTCCTCACATTTGGCAGCCTGATTAAATACTGAGTCAAGAAGAAGCTGTTAGAGAGATATTGCTTTCATTTTTCAAAATGGTAATAAGAAGGTCAAGTTAGGAGCGTTGCATTCTGGGATACAATATTGTGCCACTGCATATTTTAATTTGAAGTATATCGTTTACGTACTGCAGAAGTAGTATGGTAGTATGCTAAATTAGGGCAGCAACTGTGCAGACTTTCCAACTGAGCTCCCAGGTAACTGATGGATTGTCTGGTTTCATGTTTCTATTTCTTAATAAATAGCCTCATTCTCTTTTGAGTACGTCTCTGTTGTTCACGGCTCAATAACTCTTCGCCTGCTTCCTCTTTACCTTCCTCTCTTTGTCATTTTCTTTCATTATATGTGAACATTTCTATCTCCTCTTCTCCCTCCGTTCTAAATCTTTCTAATTCCAAACCTTGCCAAGAAACCCGCAGCCAAATTTCATTAGCGGCAGCATTTGCATTTTCCGTCAGCGCGTTACTATAATGCTGATTTTTAGCTGAGTTAGTGTCGGCCAGTTTGAGATGGTTCATTTTTAAACTCTCTCCCTCGTCGACAACTACTTTTTTTTTTTTTGAAGTGTTATCTGTCAAACGTTTTTGCCGGGCTCAATTTGGAGATTGTCCTTGCGGCATTAGCGTGGTAGCACACTAATGTAGTGGAGTGAGGGAAGATAGTGCTAGCGAGAGAAAAAGTAACCTCTACATCAGCAGAGATCCTCGGCGAGAGATACCGTAAAATTGCCCTTGGCCTTGTAGCTCCAGCAGAAGACCGTGGTGTTTTATAGAAAGCCTTTAAAGGTGATAAGAAGACTGGCACCTGGAAGACGATATGTATCTGTTAGCGAACTCTTCAAGTGCAGAATTTAAGTGAGAGATTACACTTCAACTGACTGGGCAGAATTAAATCTGAAATTGATGCACAGTGCATTTTAAGTGTTTGGTCAGTTTTCACTGCCTTAATATGCAAGTTCAACTCACTACAGTTGTATGTTACTGAGTTTAAGAAATGTGCAAATGGGCATTTTCAAACTGGACTAGCTCATAAGGTGAGATGCTGAAACAGAGATTTAGTATTATTGTGAAATATTATTTACAGTTTAAAATAACTTTTCTAATTGAATATTTTCAAATGTAATTAAGTTGGCTTGGAAAAGCCAACTTGCTGATCTGCTGTTTAATCTTCTTGTTCTTCTTCTGAGCCAAAATTTAAAAAACAAACAAACAGTTGACGGAATGTTCAAATGAGCCAAAACTATTCAAACTCCAACTGTCAAAATTCAAATTTAAACCCAGAAACTCTTTAGACTCATTTAAGCTTTAATCTATCTATCTATCTATCTATCTATCTATCTATCTATCTATCTATCTATCTATCTATCTATCTATCTGTCTGTCTGTCTGTCTGTCTGTCTATATTTCTAATCTGTTAAACATGCTAGCAACATGCTAATCATGTTGAAAACATTATGCTAGTAATGTTAGAAATGTTAGCCACATGTTAATCATGTTAGAAACATGCTAGCAAAATGTTATGCGTGTTAATGATGCTAAAAATGGTAACAACATGCTAATCATGTTAGAAACATTTTAGCAACATGCTAATAATGCTAGAAACATGTTAAAATGTTAATCATGCTAGTAACATGCTAGTAAGATGTTAACACTTAATCATGTTAACAAAAATGTTAGAAACATGTTAACATGTTACTCATGCTAAAAACATGCTAGCAGCATGTTAACAACATGTTATTCATGTCAAATACATGCTAATAACATGCTATCAACATGGTAATCATGTTAGAAACATGCTAGCAAAATGCTAACCATGCTAGAAACATGTTAACAAAAGGCTGATCATGATAGTAACATGGTAGTAGCATGTTAATATGTTAGCCATGTTAAAAAAGTTAATAATGTTGGAAAAATGGTAGCAACATGGTAAACATGCTAAAAACATGTTAACATATTACTCATGCTAAAACATGCTAGCAACATGTTAACAACAACATTTTAATCATGTCAAATGCATGCTAGCAACATGCTAATCATGCTAGAAACAAAATGTTAATCATGCTAGTAACATGGAAGTAGCATGTTAACATGCTAATCATGTTATCAAAAATGTTGATCATGTTAGAATGATGCTAGAAACATGTTAACATGTTACTCATGCTAAAACATGCTATCAGCATGTTAACGACATGTTAGCAACATGTTAATTATGTCAAATAAATGCTAACAACATGGTAATCATGTTAGAAACATGCTAGCAACATGCTAATCATGCTAGAAACATGTTAACAAAATAGTGCTAGTAACGTGACGGTAGCATAGTAACATGTTAATCATGTTAACAAAAATGTCAATAATGCTAGAAACATGTTAGCAACATGCTGACCTGCAAAAAACATGCTAGCAACATGTTAACAACATTTTAACCATGTCAAATGCATGCTAACAACATGTTAATCATGTTGGAAACATGCTAGCAAAATGCTAATCATGCTAGAAACAAAATATTAATCATGTTAGTAACATGGCAGTAGCATGTTAACAATCATGTTAACAAAAATGTTAATAATGTTAGAAACATGTTAACAACATGGTAATCATCTTGATCAACATGTTAATCATGTTAGAATGATGCTAGAAACGTTAACATGTTACTCATGCTAAAACATGCTATCAGCATGTTAACAACATGTTAGCAACATGTTAATCATGTCAAGTACATGCTAACAATATGTTAATCATGTTAGAACATGCTAGCAACATGCTAATCATGCTATAAACATGTTAACAAAATGTTAATCGTATTAGTAACGTGACAGTAGCATGGTGACATGTTAATCATGTCAGCAAAAATGTTAATAATGCTAGAAACATGTTAGCAACATGCTGACATGCAAAAAAAATATGGTAGCAACGTTAATCATGTCAGATACATTCTAATCAAGCTAGAAACACGCTAGCAAAAAACAATCATGCTAGAAACATGCTAACAACATGCTAATCTTTTAGAAACATGCTAGCAACATGATAATCATGCCAAAACATGTTAACATGTTAACAACATGCTAAAACATGGTAACAACATGCTAATCTTTTATAAACATGCTAGCAACATGATAATCATGCCAAAACTTGTTAACATGTTAGCAACATGCTAAAACATGGTAACAACATGCTAATAATGCAAAACATGTTTGAATCATGCTAGCAACATGCTAACAACATTTTAAATCACGTTAGCAATGTGCTAAATCATGCTTCAATATGCTATCAATGTCTGTCTAAACTTTAAACATCAGGCTTCAGACTACTGTATTTATATACTACAATATGTGCTGTATATACAGTTTTCTTCATTAATTGAAATGAAATATTAACTAAAATAAAATATCATTTGAATTTAGTTTAACTTAATGTACTAAAATAACTAAACATAAAACTGAAAAGAAGAAAAAAAAAAGTATTTATATGCACGCATAAATACAAACACAAACTACTATTAAAAATTTACTAAAACTTTAAATTGAAAATTAAAATTATAAAATTAACACTGGTATATCAACATCAACCAATCAGTTTTTAAACAGCCTATCTCTAATTTATTACCCACTTCTTATTGGTAAATTAATATTCAGTTGATATTTTATCCACATAGACATGCAAATAGAAGCAGAGCTATTGATTTATAAACCTAACTTATGTTTTTTTTTATTTTATACACCGAAGTTCCTTCATTACTTGAAGACCTTAGTATACTGCAATGCAGTGAAACGGTGAGAGATGACATTGCTTAGGAATTAATCACAGATAAATAATGCCTTCTTCTAATCATTCGGCCTTGTGTGCTTTTTTTGACATTCCTTTTTTAATTAGTATTTGTTTATTCATTTATATTCCTCTCCGAGTGGTGCATTAGCACAGTTTTCTGGTAATTGCAGGTCAGTGTGGGTTATGTAGTGAAATATGTGATTTCTTCAAAGCACATTGAATTGCACAAATCCCTCAAAGTGGCAAAGAGAGCAGTAGTCAGAGCCGTAACGCGAGATCAAGACATACTGATGGATATTTTCCGCTGTTTACAGTAGCCTGGCTTGTCCAATATTATCTGCTTCACAGTCCACAGTCTAAGCTCATTTTCTGGTCAACAGAAGCAAGGTCACTGAAGTTTGTTCCGTCTGTGTCCTCGTGCTGTTACAGCAGTCATATGCACATCCGCTGCTCACTTTATCAGCCCGTGGTTTCTTCACTATCTACAGCTGCTCCCACCCAGCACCTGCCTGCTCCTGCTGCAAATGCTGGAGCTATGAGTGACTGATGAGGGAATATAGCCGTGACATTTCCATGATTGATGCGTATGAGGTTGACGAAAACCTTCTTTGTGAATCAGAGGTCACTAGTCAGATTTCTGTTTCAAATTTAGAAAAGGAAGTAGATTTAAAATAACTTCATATGACTGTATGTCAAGATTTTTTTTGTGCGTGTGCGTGTGCATTCGGAAGAAGCTCAGTTATCGGCTGCATTTATTTGTTCCAAAATTAGAATTCAAAATAACTGTTTGCTGTTTGAATATTTTTTAAAATCTAATTTATTCTTGTGATGGTAAAGCGGAATTTTCAGCATCATTACTCCAGTCTTCAGTGTCACATGATCCTTCATATGTATGAGTTTAAGGAAAACCTTCTTTGTAAATCAGAGGTCTCTAATCAAAATTCAACTTCAAATTTCAAATTTCTTTTCTATTTCTAATTCACATTTCAAAAGGGAAGTAGATTTAAAAGACCTTTTTTGTTTTTTTGTGCATTTTGAAGTTTGCCTATAGGCGGCATTTATTTGTTCAAAAAGTACAGTGAAAAACAGTAAAATTTGTGAAATGTTATTAGAATTTAAAATAATTGTTTGCTCTTTGATCATATTTTAAATGTAATTTATTCCTGTAATGGTAAAGCTGAATTTTCAGCATCATACTCCAGTCTTTAGTGTCATGATCATTCATATGTATGAGTTTGATGATTTTTTTTTTTTTTTAAATCAAGTCACTAGTCATAATTCTAATTCAAATTTTAATGTAAAGAAGTAGATTTAAAAGAACTTAATATAATTGTAATTCAAGGTTGCCTCTTTTTTTTTCCTCAAAAATATAGTAAATATAGGAAAACTGTGAAATATTTTTGTAATTTTCTATTTTAATATATTTTAAAATGTAATTTGTTCCGGTGATGCAAAGCTGATTTTTCAGGATCATTACTCAAGTCTTTAGTGTTACAGTACTTCATGTGTATGTTTGAAACCCTTTTTTTTTTTTTTTTTTTTAAATCAAAGGTCACTATTTTAAATAACTGTTTTCTATTAGAATATATTTTAAAATGTCATTTATTTCTGTGATTTCAAGCAAAATTTCAGCATCATTACTCTATTACTTCAGTGTCACTCGATCCTTTAGAAATCATTCTCATGCTGCTCAAGAAACATTTTTATGATTATATCACTGAAAACTGCTTAATATTATTGTGAAAACAGTGATACATTTTTTTTCAGAATTTTTTAATGAATAGAAATTTGGACATTATAATTTGTGACATTATAAATGTTTTTCCTGTCACTTTTGATCAATTTAATGCAGACTTGCTGAATAGTATTATTAACAAAAAAAAACTAAAAACTTACCAAATCCAAAAAATTTTATGTTAGTATAGTGTAGATAGAGTAACCACTTCCTGTCGTTCCAATTAAATTACAGTTTAACTTCCTGTGCAATGTGGTCGGTTCTATAATTACATTCATGAACTGGAAGTGAGTTAGTTCTTCATTTCTGAACTAAATTTGGGACAATTATGTTGTTTGTGCGTGTACGTAGGTAGATAGATATAAACAGTGCATTTTAATGACTGTAACGTTATAGTAAGTTATGTTTAAGTGGTTTCAGTTTGTGAATCAAGCAGTGTTTTCTGTTAAATGTCCTTGTCTGGTGTAATGAGTTAAGCATGACGATATTTTGCTGATTAGCGTGGTTCATTAAGATGAATGAGAGCACTGACGGTTAGCTTTCTGGATGTATCACAGACCTCCTTGGTCGAGCCTGGGACAATTTACCTTCAAATAAATAAATGTTTAATGGTAAACTGCATCCCTACATTAGGTAAAAATAACACTTTAAAGCAGTTTTTTGTACTCTAATGGTGTGTGATAGTGGTAGAAAAATAGGGAACAACACAACTGTCAGGCTTGTGTGTAGGAAGGAGACGTAGGATGACAGAATTTAACAAAATGGCTTTAATAAAGTCCAACAAGGGGTAAATCCAGAAAGGAACAGCAGGGAAACACACAGTAACATAACGTTAAGAACGGACGACAACCACGGAACTCAATCAGCCTTATAAAGGGGTGCTGATGATACAAAGACAGGTCAGGGTAATTAACCAATAAAGACTTAATAAGAAACGGAACAGGAAAGACCATATAAGGGCACAGAAGGGCGAAACCAACAAAACAGTCCACAGGGGTGTGACAACAACAACTTCTTTGAATTAGACCACTAGACTGTAAAAATTACTTTTTGAGTTGTAAATAAAAGATTATTAGCGTGTTATACAAGAAAATACTACACTGTAAAAAAAGTCCACCTAATTTTTTGAAATAGGCTCATTTTCCAACTCCCCTAGAGTTATACAGATGTGTTTTACCGTTTTTGAATCTATTCAGCCGATCGCCGGGTCTGGCGGTAGCACTTTTAGCATAGCTTAGCATAAATCATTGAATCCGATTAGACCATTAGCATCTCACTATAAAATGACTAAAGAGTTTCGATATTTTTCCTATTTAAAAATGGACTCTTCTGTAGTTGCATCGTGTACTAAGACTGGCGGAAAATGAAAAGTTGCGATTTTATAGGCCAATATGGCTAGGGAGTATCCACCTTATTTTTTCCATAAGAGTGGGTGCAGCCATTTGTACATTTTTTGTGTCTGGCTTCCGGTCTCATTCACTTCCAGCTATTTTTAGCTGCACAAAAAGCTCGTTTTGCTGCTTGCATATTGCAAACTGGTGTGTCTTACCATATTATTTTAATGTATTATCTTAATTATGAACACACTGGTTTGTAGTGCAAACTGTTTTACCATTTACTGCACTTTGATATTCTTCTCGTTATTTCACTATGGTGGATTATGAACCGGACGTCTAACACATTACCAGAAAACAGCTTACTTCCGCATTGAAAAATAAGGTGGATACTCTCATTCCGGCGTAGCAATCAAGGAATTTTGCTGCCATGGGTGCAGCAGGCGCAATGATATTACTCATTTATTTATGCTAAGCTAAGTGCTACTGCCAGACCCGGCGATCGGCTGAATGGATTCAAAAACGGTAAAACACATCTGTATAACTCTAGGGGAGTTGGAAAATGAACCTATTTTAAAAAAAAGTGGAGTGTTCCTTTAAATGCCCAATGCATTTCCATTTCCAACATATAGGCCTATCATATTAAACTGACTTTAAACCGAATCAAGTTGAATTTCATAAAACTCATTAAAAAAGTTGAAATTGATCAACTTCTTTTGATGAGTTAATGTAACGTAAAAACGTAAGTTGCTATGGCTTACCGATCATATAATTTGTTTACAGTGTATTTCGGTATTTTACTTTAAAGTTTCATTTAAATTAGTGTTAAGAAAATTTAATTTTCTGATTTTCTAATATTAAGTGAAATTTACTATCATTTTCAGAGTGACAATTGTTTCTACACCAATTTTTTTTTTCAGTGCAGATGGAAGAAACCTCCTCATTGAGAGATTTTAGCTGTTCTGCATTACTTTCTATATTAGTCCTGTTTTCAATCTCAAGACTTTGTCTTGAATCTGTCAGATTGCCCGATTAGTCCTTAAAAATGAACAAAGAAAAAACCTGCTCAGATGTTGTTTACCGCCTCTCTTGGAATTTTTATTATGGCTCAACGCCCAGGTTTTCCTTTTCCACCTCTTCGGAGCAGCAGGAGGAATCCCTTTTAAATCCTCATTAAGCTGTTTTCCCTATAACTATGGCACAGCTGATTGAGAATTAATTTGCCTCATCTTCAATTTACTTGATCGCGGTTGGCTGCTCACCTGGCTCGATTTTCCTCGCTGATCTCCGTGGTAAGAGGCTGGAAGGACGTGCGGTGCAGGGTAATTACCATATAGGTTAAGAGCAAGGAGACTTGTTTATTTTAAAAGGATGTTTGCATGAGAAACTTTTGCGGGCAGAACCAATACGCAGGCCTGTGTTAATATCTGTTATTTTCCGTAATTGTTATTATTATCTATTTTCACTGGTGACTGATGCTCATTAAAACCAGTCTGGCATCACAAATCCATTTGTTTGGTCAACAATCCCGGCATCTTCACAGGTAAAAGGTGCAGGTAATTTCACCGTCTGCAAAGCTCCCTCTGAAATTTAGCTGTTACAGGCAGAATGACAGAAACACACTTTGGAAACCAAGGCAACATGCTTTCATAGCCCTGTCAAACCAATCAAATGCCTCGCGCAGCGCTGTAGAAAATGGCAAGAGAAGTGCTGATGATTTGAGAGCTCCCGGTGTGATCATTCAGCGTAGACCTGGTTTCGACAGATTTGCAATGATGGCGTACTGTATGCCTGCCAAACCGGTCTTATCTGGGCTAAAAGACGCTAGAGGCGAGATTGATCAGGAATCAATACGAGACCAGCGGTTGTCTTAGGCTGATTTTGTAGATTTAGGCTCATCATTTGGTTTTTGTTGTACATTCAGTTCACTCTGCATGATGCTGTTAATAGAAAACATCTTACGCAACAAGCTGAACTGCATGTTTTTATTGAGGAAGAGATGATATTGAATATTTTAATTCGTCTAGTGCATATGTTTTTGAGCGTTTTTATTAAGGACGTCCAAGTATTATACATTTCTGTATAAAGAGCCATTTATACTGTGTTAAAAAAAGAACCCAGTGTGAAATTATAAAGACTGCATGCTGTTTCCAGACGTGAATAGTTGACTTTTATATTTGACATTTTGCTAAAAATCAAAACAACGTTATCTGGAAAGCATTTTTTATTTTAAGTTGACAACATATTATTCTCTACCTGCTTTTAACTCTTTAACTGTCACTTCCATTTTTGAACACAGACATAAAAATGCAGAAAAATGCATAAAAATCTAGACCTACATTTTTATAATTCATGAATGAAAACATTTTGTAATATGATTTTGATATACATTGTCTGTGGTAATGCAATGTCTGATTTTAAAATGCCTTTCAAAGGATGAATTTTGAGATTTTAAGTTTTGAACTGATATATACTTTCTTATGATTTCTAAAGTGTGATAGGGAAAAAGGCAACGAAGAAAGTCTTTTGTGACAAAGGTCTGAACTCATGTTATGATGTAGATTTTTTTAAGTTGCACTCTTGACATATATTAATCTATTACTTTTCCTACATAATTTGTAACACAAAAATATGGTAAAATATCTATTTAGGAGTCTTAGATCTTTCCAACGATGTATAGTTTGTCATGATTAGATTAGGATTTATTTGTAATATGGTGAAGTAAACTTAGGCGTCCCACAGGGTGGACGGTGACAGTTAAAGGGTCAAAGTAATGTTAGCTGCATAATCCTGAATACTAACATTTCCAATTTAGTTCAGCTTAATTGTTTTAGTGCATTTTGCAAAAAATAAATAAATAAATAACAGTTTAGGCAGTTTTATATAGAAATATGCCTTGGATCAAGATATATATATAGATAGATAGATAGGTAGTATTCATACCCTTTCATTTTTTCCTGTTTTGTTGTGTTGCAGCCTGTTAAAATTCTTTAAAGGAGCAGTCCACTTCCAGAACAAAAATGTACAGATAATGTACTCACCCTCTTTTCATCCAAGATGTTTATGTCTTTCTTTCTTCAGTCGTAAAGAAATTATATTTTTTGAAGTAAACATTTTAGGATTTCTCTGTATATAATGGACTTCTATAACTTATATAACTTCCAAAATGCAGAAATGTTTCCAAAATGTTTAAATGCAGCTTTAAAGGGCTGTAAATGATCCCAGCCGAGGAAGAAAGATCTTATCTAGCAAAAAAAATTACAATTTACATACTTTTTAACCTCAAATGCTCGTCTTGTCTAGGTCTGTGTGAACTCTGTTTTTTCCGTTTCAATACAGTTTTAATATAGGGTATGTCGAAAAAAAACTCATTTTCTCCTCCAACTTAAAAATCATCCTACATTGCTGTTTTACCTTTTGATTTTGAAGTTTGCAGATTTATTAGAAATACATTTTTGTTCTGGAAGTGAACTACTCCTTTAAATAACTTTTTTCCCCCCTCATCAATCTACACTCCATACACCATAATGACACAATAATATGTGCTTTATGACACCATAAAGCACAAAACAGGTTTGTAACAACTTTGCAAATTTATTAGAAATTAAAAAACTGAAATGATTCCATTGCATAAGTATTCATACCCTTTTCTGGGCTACTTAAAATTGAGCTCAGGAGCATTCATATTGCTTTGTAGATGTTACTGCACTACAAGTGGAGTTAAGCTGTGGTAAATTAATTTAAATGAGTGTGATTTTGAAAGGCACACACCTCTAAATAAAATGTCTAACAGCTGAAAATGCATATCAGCGCAAAAACCAAGCCCTGATGTCTAAAGAACTGTCTGTAGAGCTCAGAGACAGGATTGTGTGAAGCCATACATCTGGGGAAGAGTTCAGAAATTCTGCTGCACTGAAGGTTCACAGAAACATGTAGCCTCAATTATCCATAATGTATGATGTTTGGAACAACTAGGACTCCAAACTGAGAAACTGATGGAGAAGGGCCTTGGTTAGACTGGTGACCAAGAAGCTGATGGTCACTCTAGTTGAGCTCCATGATCATATATGCAGATGGGAGAAACTTACAGAAGGACACACATCACTGCAACACTCCACTGTGTCAAAACTGTGAAGTGAAGACACATGAAAGCCCACTTGGAATTTGCAACAGCACCTAAAGAACTCTCAGATTGTGAGAAACAAGATTCTCTGGTCTGCTGAACCTCAATTCCAAGCATTATGTATGGAGGAAACCAGGCACTGCTTATCACCTGCACAGTACCATCCCTACAGTAAAGTGTGGTAGTAGCAGCCTCATGCTGTGGGGCTGTTTTTCACTGACAGGGACTAAGGGACTCGTCAGAGGAGAAGGAAAGTTCAGTGCACCAAAATATTGAGATAGCCTTAATTAAAACCCAGAGCATTCAGAACCTCGGACTGGGCAGAAGGTTCACATTCCAACAGGACAATGACCCTAAGCACACAGCAAGAGTGGCTTATCATAAACTCTGTGAATGTCCTTGAGTGGCCCAGCCAGAGCCCTGGCTTGAACACAATCAAGCATTTCTGGAGAAACCTGAAAATGTTCACGAGCCCCCATCCAAGCTGGAGGTGAGGTGAAGAATGGCAGATAATAGCTAAAAGCAGATGTGCAAAACTTGTTCTATCATACCCAAAAAGACTTGAGGTTGTAAAGGTGCTTCAACAAGTACTGAGTTAAGGGTATGAATAGTTACGCAATGTACTTATTTCAGTGTTTTATTTTTAATAAATTGCAAAGTTGTCACAAATCTATGTTTTTGCTTTGTCATTATGGTGTATGGAGTGTAGATTGATGTGGGGAAAACGGGGGTATGAATACTTTTGCAAGGCTCTTGAACTTTCTATTTATAAAAAGTAATCATTTTAAATTATAATAATATTTAGCAATTTTACAGTATTATTGATCAAATAAATGCATCCTCTGTGAAGATTGGAGTAATGATGCTAAATATTCAGCTTTGCATCACAGAAAAAAATACATTTTACAATATATTCAAATAGATAACAGTCATTTTAAATTATAATAATGTTTAGCAATTTTACAGTATTATTAATCAAATAAATGCAGCCTATGAGAAGATTGGAGTAATGATGCTGAAAATGCAACTTTGCAATACAGAAAAAAATGCATTTTACAGTATATTCAAATAGAAAACAGTCATTTTAAATTATAATAATATTAAGCAAGTTTACAGTATTATTAATTAAATAAATGCAGCCTATGTGAAGACTGGAGTAATGATGCTGAAAATTCAGCTTTGCATCACAGACAAAAAATACATTTTACAGTATATTATAATTATTATATATTAAATTATAATTTAGCAAGTTTACAGTATTATTAATTAAATAAATGCAATATGTGAAGATTGGATCAATGATGCTGAAAATTCAGCTTTGCATCACAGAAAAAAAATATATTTAACAATACATTCAAATAGAAAATAGTAATTTTAAATTCAAATAATATTTAGCATTTTTTTCTGTATTATTAATCAACTAAATGCAGCCTCTGTGAGCATAAGAGACTCCGGCTGCATTTAAAAATAGAAAAGTATTACCGACACCAAAAGTCTAAGCACTAGTGAATTTTGAATTAATATGTTAATTCACAGCCCTAAAACTATAATTAGCTTTGGTCAGAAACCAAGTGACTAGGCTGCGAAGACAACCTCACCTTTACGGCAGTTAAAACTGACCCTCATTGTTTTTATTGGCACAGTATCGTTTATCCTTAACAGCCGGCCTGTCTTGGCGCTAGACTGTGTCATATCATTTCACCCTTGCCAGGGTTGAAAAAGCACCATGTGAGAGCTTAGCGCCGCATTATTATAAGGGACTTACGGCAGTCTTTTACGCCTGTATGTCGAAGCTGCCTCAAGAGAGGCCCGCTCTTGCGTTTGCTGGTTATATTCCCATTTAATGTTTGTTTGTTTCTTTAACATGTCGTCGGAGGCAGACCGGGGGAGCAGGCGATAAGGAAGAACGGCAAATCTCACCAGGCTCACGCAAGGTTTGCTTTAATTAGCGCGTGTCTCTGGCTGTATGCAGACACCAAGGGTCCCTGGTGTGTGTGTGAACGATGACGGAAAAAGGAGGGATTGTTTTTTTTTTATTGTTTTTTTTTTTTTTGTACATCCACGGTTCACTGTTTCACAATCAGCGGCGATGCATCTCCTTCATCCGCGTGTCCGCCCTCTACTTTCGCTCAGTGCCGCTAATGAGAGCGGATTATGGGGATGTGAGATGAAAGGCCTGTCATTTCTCTTCTGACGCGAGAACTTGGTGTGTGTGTGTGTGTGTTGAAGGTTTAATAGGTGATCCCGGTGCAGCCAAATCGTTTTATGTTTACAGGAGCAAAGGGAAAGCCGATAGCTTCAACCTATTTGCAGGTAACACCATTAAACATGCCCTCGCCCCCTGATTTGGGCTCGACTTTGTATGGATGTGATGCACAGGGCTTTTTTTTCCCCATTGGATCTTCAGTACGGTAAATCATCCCTGTGGCTTTTTCCGCGGTTGGCAAATCTTTTTTCTTTGAAGTGAAAAAAGGCAACGCTGTCGGCAGATGCGCGTCTGACTGAGCGCCAGCCTGCAGCTCTATGGGATTTTTATTTTGCGTTTTTATAGTCTTTAAATAGCATTCGGAATAAATTTTCACAGTTTTGCTTAAGCAGCCCAGAAGAGATGAAACCTGTTTTGTGGTGAAAGTGAAGAAAGAGACTTTTAGATCCTCATTAAAGACTGGTTACAGACTTCTTTTCCAGAGGAAGTAGAATGGAAAATCATTTTCAGTCCATGTGTTTGTGTCGTGTTTTCCTTCAACTAGATCTAAACAGCTTTTAAACAACATAAATTGAGAAGTAAAACCGAATAGTACATTAAAACTTGCTTTTAGAGAGTGTATTTTAAGTAGCTATTTTTCATACCCCTTTGGGAAATTGCTTTTCTCCTGTTTTAAGCATCAACCTAAACAAATTAAGTGAGGTTTATGAAGAAGTAAACATTTTGCCACTGGGATAAGAAAAATAAACTTAATTCAATATGCATTTTCATATGAAAATGTCCTCATTAGTTCTGCAGTTTTTCTTCCCAACTAATTTTATCCTAGGTGTTTGGTTATTGTTGATGAAAAATACAACAGAAAAAAAAAAAAAATCAGAAAATGTTCTATTTCTGATTTTTAAAGTATGTTTTTGTCAGAACCCTTGTTAATCTTAATTAGCATTAATATTTACACCAGGCACATATATCGGTTAAAATTATATATGCTCAAGGTTATTATAGTTCATTAATCTAAAATTAAAATAATTAAAGTTATTAAATACATATATATTGGCCAGGCCAATTACCGGCACTGATATTAAGCATTTTTCATGATTATCGGTATCAGTCATTTTAAAAACAGATTTGCCAGTAAAATTTAAAAGCATTTAAAGAAAGTTTTTGTCCGAGCCCTTGTAATTCTTAATTTGGACATTAATATTGACACCAGACATATATATCGGTTCAAAATATATATACTCAAGGTTATTATAGTTGATTAAACTAAAAGTAAAATAATTAAGGTAATTTTATATATATATATATATATATATATATATATATATATATATATATATATATATATATATATATATATATATACCAATATTAAGCATTTTTATGGTTATCGGTATCAGTCATTTTCAAAACCGATTTGCCAATAAAATAATTTAAAAGCATTTAAAGAAACTTTTTGTCAGAGCCCTTGTTATTATTTATTTTGACATTAATATTTACACCAGGCATACATATTGTTTCAACATATTGGTCTACTTTATATATATATATATATATATATGAAGGTTATTATAGATAATTAAACTCAAATTAAAATGATTATATATATATTACTGTGAAAACAGAAAATATAAAACAAAATCAAAATATTAACAAACTATTATAGTAAATTAAATAATAAATAAATACAAATGAATAAAATATATACTATATATACTACTATATACTGTAGAAGTATTTAAAAAAGCATAAAACAGAATGACCAAAACCTAAATTAAAATCAATGTGAAAACAAAAAAAAATAAAAAATGAACAAAAACTATAATAGTATATCAATAATGTTATAAAATAAAAGTTAATAAAAACTATATAGAAATCATTTTAAAAAATAAACCAAAATTACTGAAACTTTAAAATCGAAGTAAAAACAAAAACATCTAAAAATAAAATCAAAGTTTTAACAGAAAGTACAATACAATGTCAATGACATTACAACCGCTTCTGAGCTGCTTGCTCTTTATATGGGTCTTTAACCTTGAGCTGTCCTCAGGAGAGCTTCACTTCCTGTGCTATTTGCACAAATCTCATTGAGGCCCGACTCTGAGATGGCATCTGAGTCCGGGCTTGAGGGTCACACCCTGTGATTCCTTCCCTGTGAAGTTTATTGCCATGCTTAGATTTCCAGATATCTCCACCTTCTGCCTTCGGAGCAGGAAGCTGTGAGCTCTAGTTCCTCTGATGATGTGAGTTACACTCAGATGCTTGATAAAGATGCCAGAGCCGGATGGTTTTCACAAAGATCTGTCAACATGATTGACGGCACAGCACCACAAAATATTATATTCTTAAAATGTGCCAGTGCTACAAGGCCAAATGCAATTTCAAGATATATTTTGTGGGGAAAAAAAGCTTAGCAGGTGATTTCTTTCTGGTTTTAATTTTTTTTTTAGATGTTTACTGGAAAACAAGGCAAAAACTTAAATATGAAACTAAAATATGATACTTTTAATATGTGTATACAACAGATGCACATTCGCATTCTTCACATATGTATATATATATATATATATATATATATATATATATATATATAAAATATTTGTATAAAAAACAGCAAAAATGCCTGCAGATATGGACCATATTTAAGATATATTTTTTGCATACTTTTTTGTCTTTTTTTTGTAATATAATACAATATATACCCCATAAGTATCTGTGTACATGAGAATGAAAGTGGAATTAATGTTCAAATCCTTAGTGCTTAAATTGAGTGTTCGTCTGAGTTGCAAGTAGACCCGGATAGACCCCGACCCTCAAATCCATTTTAATTAACACGCAATATGTTTACAGCTTCCGTTGGAGATATTAAGTTTTTTTTTTTTTGTTATAAACCAGGCTCTTCTGAATTATGCAAATAAGCCTTTCTGTGGAATCATCTCCAATTAGAGGAAGCTACTTTACATGCTTTTAAGGAAATATTTGTACATCATTTGACACTCAGCAATTATGGGCCAATCTTACATCCTTTTTAAGAAAAATTACTGAGAAAATAGACGGGTGTATTTTTTTAAACTACAGGCACTTTTGTCCCTGTGCATCTTTAGAAAGTAAACTCTCTTTTCACGCTCTTCACACTCTCGTTTATTTAATTTGAGATTAGATGAAAATTACATTTGCTGGTTAAGAAAAAATGCATGTTCATCCACTAATATTAATGTTCAATAGTGGATATGCATGTACTGTAAAAAAAAAAAAATTTGGAGGCAACAAATATCATTTTTGTCTCATTTAAATTGATTAATAGGTCCCTTGTTTGTCCTGAACAGTTAAACTGCCTGCTGTTCTTCAGAAAAATCCTTCAGGTCCCACAAATTATTTGGGTTTCCAGCATTTTTGTATATTTTAACCCTTTCCAACAATAACTGTATGATTTTGAGATCTATCTTTTCACACTGAGGACAGCTAAGGGATTCATATACAACTATTACAGAAAGTTCAAACAATCACTGATGCTCCAGAAGGAAAAGCGATGCATTAAGAGCTGGGGGGTGAAAACTTTTGAACCGAATGGAGATTTTTCTTATTTTGCCTAAATATCATATTTTTTCATTTAGTTCTGCCCTTCAGAGGCTACAGAAGATAGTTAAACTTACCCTGATCTTCAAATTCAAAAAGTTTTCACCCCCTGGCTCGTAATGCACGGGACTTTAATTATCACTAAACAAAAAAAAAACACAGCTGTTGATTATTCAGGTAAGAACACTGTATTGGGAATCAAGTGTATGTAAACTTTTGAATGGGGTCATTTTTATGAATTCAGCTATTATTTTCTTTTGTGAACTATATGTAAACATCTTTTATGTGAAATATCTTATTCAGGTCAGTACTAAATAAACAAAATCATGCAGTTTTCCCTATTATTTTGGTAAAATAATTAACATTTTTCAGATTCTGAAAGGGGGATGTAAACTTTTGACCTCAACTGTATATATTGTAATTATTCATTTTATTAATAGTTTTTTTTTTTACCAAGAAGATCCAAGAAGGCACTTTTGTCAATGTGCCTTTCATATCAGAAGATCATTGATATCTGTTACATAAACATCCCTGTAGTTTAAGAAACAGTTGTAAATTAATTTTGACATTTACTCTCTATTTAAAAAAATAAATAGAAATGTGGTCTCTGTTGAAGCTCTGAAATGATCAACATCACAGTGCTGCACATCACAGCACTGAAACGGCCCTAATTAAAGCTGTTAATGATCTCAGATCTACAGAAGTGGACTGGCCTCTCAGGCACACAGTTTTTAATTGGTTTAGATCCTATCAGTCCAGCAAAAAGTTCTTTGTTACCTCATAAGAGCACTGACTAATTAAAACTGATATAGCATGTGAAGACCCTCGAGCAATGTTTAGCATTTTTTAAAACGAAAATAGAGACATAAAACATATCAAGATAAATCTTTGAAGTTTGAATGCTAGGCTGCATTAAGTAATGTCAGAATCTCTTGCATTACCTACAGCCTGTTTGAATATTCAAGAAACATCAAACATAACATGGCTAAAGGAACAGTTCACCCATAAATCAAAATTTGCTGAAAATGTATTCACCCTCAGGCCATCCAAGATGTAGATGTTTGTTTCTTCATCAGAACAGATTTGGAGAAATGTAGCATTACATCACTTGATCACCAATGGATCCTCTGCGGTGAATGGGTGCCGTCAAAATGAGCAGCTGATAAAAACATCACAATAATCCACAAGTAATCCACACCACTCCAGTCCATCAATTGTCTTGTGAAGAGAAAAGCTGTGTGTTTGTTCGAAACAAATCCATTATTAAAGTGTTTTAAAGGGCCAAAATATAGTCTATAATCCATAATAAAGTTTCCTCCAGTGAAAAAGTCCATCCCAGGTTTTTCTCTCGCATCAAAATATACCCACATATTTGTTTTAGACAGTTTTTTCTTATATATATAGTGCTTGATCTGCATATTTCTCTCCTGATTCAGACCATTTTTTCACTGGAAAAAACAATATTATGGATGGAGGGTTAAAACTGTTGCTTTTAACTGGAAGCAACAGTTTGAAGTTAAAACATTTGCTTCACAAGACATCATGGAGTGGTGTGGATTACTTTTGGATCATTGTGATGTTTTTATCAGCTGTTTGGACTCTCATTCTAACGGCACCCATTCACTGCAGAGGATCCATTAGTGAGGAAGTGGTGTAATGCAACATTTCTCCAAATCTGTTCCTATGTAGAAACAAACTCATCCGCACCTTGGATGCACTGAGAGTGAGTACATCCGACATAAATTTTCATTTTTCATTGTTGCGTGGATGTACTGATCATTCATTCTCTCAGACAGTCGGAACAGTAAGTTCCTTAGTCTGAGAAAATGTTTATAATGTGCATAAATGATATAAATTCTGTTCCAGTTAATGTTTAACTCTATTTTTATGAACCTTTCCTTGTACCTCGACCGTGGCAAATCAAATGCCGTCCTGCAGAGCATATTTCTCAACTAAATTGGATTCATATCCAGATCCCAATATCCCATTTTAATGTTTTAGTTCGGCAAAGTACATTTCTACACTTAATATCAGAGCAACGCCTGAACATGAGAGAGTTGAAAATGTCTAGATATTGGAGCAGTAAGAAAAGAGAATGAACTGTAACAGGGAATGCTGAACTGTGATTAATGCCGTTCAAAGACTGAGCTCTTCCTGTGAAATTCAGTAGATAATCATTGAGAGGATCCAGTATGGCTTGTATTTAAGACCAAGGAACATCCCTTGACGTATTTTTAGTGTGTCTTTCATGCTATTGAATTACAGTGATGTTGTATTTCCCTCCTGCTGGAAATGTAATGCTCCCGCTGGGGGTTAGTCGCTGCTCACTAAGGTTTTAAGGTCCTCTTACATCCATGTGCTGGAAACGTGAGTGATAATCTTTATGTGACACTTTGTACCGGCTTCTCTGATGAAAGCCATAGAGGTTAAATTCTGCACTTTTGTATCATTTCATTTGATGTAATTGGTCTTGTAATGAGTCCCATTCACTAAAATTGGATGTGGAATTCAAATTTGCTCTTATTCTTGTTCACTCTAAGAAAAGTCTGTAAAAAATAAAATAGGGCCCGATGATGGAATATGAAGGAATTTCTATATTGAAAGGTGGTTTTGGGCGTTAATATCCTCTTTTTTTGAAAGCAAATTTATTAAATTGATTAAAAGTGACAGTACATTTATAATCTTACAAAAATGTATATTTTAAATAAAAATAAAGCAGCACAACTGTTTTCAACATTGTAATAAGAAGAAATGTTTCTTTAGCAGCAAATCAGCATATTAGAATGATTTCTGAAGGATCATGTGACACTGAAGACTGGGGTAATGATACTGAAAATTCAGCTTTGCATCAAAGGAATAAATTATATTTTAAAATACATTTAAATAGAAAAACGTTATTTTGAATTGCAATAATATTTCACAATATTAGTATTTTTTCTGTATTTTTGATCAAAGAAAGTGATGAAATAGAGAAATAAAGTGGCAATTGTGAGAAAATACCTTCTCTATTGCAACAGTAATGTAAATGTGAGCGGGGACATGTTAATGAGCTTAGTATGTGACATGGATATGTTGTAAAATACTAGTTTTTAACTTACTGTATACTACATACTCTTTTAAGAATATATGTGAAATGGTGGGTATTATTGTGTTACATGATCACTCTGCTCACATGACCACATTATATCCATATTTAATTCAGAGTCAATGTCCAGGTCAGTGTTGAAAATACATAGTTTTTATTTATTTATTTATTTATTTATTTATTTATTTATTTATTTATTTATTAGCTTTTTATTATTATTTTGCATTTGTTAATCAACAAGTTTGAGTCCAAAATCAAAGAATGAGTTAAAGTTGATATTGCTTCCTGTTCATTTACCACTAGAAACGGAAGGGCAGGTTAAGTGCACTGCATTGCATATAGGATTTCTCTAGTATACTATGCATTTTGGCAAACTTAATCTTACATATAAAGTTTCCAAAAGGGTTTTTTCACACTGATCCCAAAGAAGAACCATTTCTGGTTCCTGAATCCTTTCAGTGAAAATTTCTTATATTAACCATTTTTTATTAGTGTGAAGAGCATTTTGATCATCTAAAAAATCTTTTGTGGAATAGAAAAGTTTAGGGGTCGACCGATATGTGTTTTCAATATGTGGCTGATACCGATGCAGGAAGTAGACTGATAACGATACTTTGAACAAAGAATAACAAGGGCTCCAACAAAACCTTTCTTTAAACACTTTTGAATTTTTTTATCGGCAAATTGGTTTTGAAAATGACCGATACGATAATTATAAAAATGCTTAATATCGGTGCTGATAATCGGTTGACCCCTAGAAAGGTTCCATGGATGTTAAAGGTTCTAAAATGGAACCATCAAAGCCAACAAAGAAACTTTATTTGAGTGAGTTCAGTAGGTTTTCATACTGTGCATAAATAGTATGTGCTGTAATTCTTTAAGATTAGGTAACACTTTATTTTAAGGTATATATATATAGATGCTGAACATTCAGCTTTGAAATCGCAGGTTTAAATTACATTTTAAAATATATTCCAATAGAAATCAGTTATTTTAATGAGTAAAAATATTTCAAAATTTCACTGTTTTTGCTGTACTTTGGATCAAACAAATGCAGGCTTGGTGAGCAGAAAAGGCTTCTTTAAACAAGAAAACATAAAAAATCTTACTGTTCAAAAGTAGAAGTGTAGATTTATTTCAGTAAATGTTTTGTGTGAACTAGGAAGCCAGATTTCCGCTGTGCTCACTAGAATATGCCTACATGTTGAGCTATTATAACACAAAAGAGCAAAGAAGATGGAGTTTTTCTATCATATGTCCCCTATAAATTGGTTTATAATCCAATATGAGCCAGTCATGTTTATCATGATTATATAATGCTTACTAATGGCTGGTATAACTGCATTAGTGTGTGGATGTTTTCTTAGGCGTCTTGTAACACTATCAGAATGTTTTCTACTGTAACGTTAGACCGAAACCTCACTGCATTTATGCATTTTTCATCCCAACAGATGTTCGATCGCACTGTCAGGCAACTCAACTCTCCAAATAAATTTACACGTGTAGATCCGTAACTGCATCTTTTGTAGTAATGCTCGGCAGCGGTTGGCGTTTCTCTTGACTTCCTGTCTAAGTGTTGGAGCACAGAGTGCAGGTGACTTTGTAATTCGAGTCCTGGCGCGAGGTGACTCACGCTATCATCAGCTGCGCTCCAGGAGTCTGGCAAAACCTCGCTGGCTCCTGCAGATCCTCCTGCCAAGCTCCTGTCGTGAATTCGATTTTCTCAGCCCTGCTGAGAAGCTGAAAATATGTGAACGTGTACAGATGTTTCTATCAGCACGACTCTGTCAAACTGAGAGGCTTTTCAACACAAACCTGCATTTAATTGCCATTTAGCACAGGTTTCTCTTCTAAAGCAACTTGCCACGCACTAATTGAAAGGACGATTTGTTTAGCCTCGGTCTTTGCAGTCAGCATGAAAACACAATCGACCTTATTTGCTTTCTTAATACATCTTGTTGTGAATGATTCATTGGTGCATGATATACCAAAGTAAACAGTATTGGTCTTTGTACTTGTTTATCACAAAATATTAATGACATCATGAATCCCTATTATTTTTCAGAATATTTTTTTCTAATTGTTGCATTACGCAAGTAAAATGGGTTGTGAACACCATTTCTGTTGACTTTTGTCTTTTTTACAATGTTAAAATAATTTAAAAATAATGTTAAAAAAGTGTTTTAGTATTATTTATGCACTATTAGAGTTTTAATATTTTCAATTTTCATAAATTACTTTATTTTTATGTTTCAGTTTTCATTTAAATTTTTAGTAATTTAGCTGTACTTCTGTCATTTTTTGTTTTCTTTTAATATTTCTACTTAGCTTTCTTTTTCATTTCAGTTTTACTAATGTTAGTGCTTAAACTCATAGTTATTTATTAAGCTCATAGTTAGTTGCCAAGGCTTTTGTGATTTTTCTTTTATTAAATATTTATTATTAAATAAACAAGGAACAGATACTGTCGGCACTGCTTATAAATGTAGCAAAAAATTTATGACATAACTTAGACAACATTTCTAATTTTTATTCAAGTTGAAGTTTTTATTTCTGAGAAATACTGTAAAAAACTGTATTATTGTACATTATTATTACAATTTAAAATTTAACCATTTAAACATACAATTTTAAATGTACAGTTTAAAACTGTTTTCTACTGTAATATATTTTTAACCATAACTGACTTGTTGGCATATTAGTTTTAGTATTTTTATTTATTTTTTTTTAAGTTTTATTTTTTATTATTATATTTTATTTTGGTAACACTTTACAATACGGTTCATTAGTTAGCATTAGTTAACATGAACTAAGAATGAACAATACTTCTACAGCATTTATTAATCTTAGTTAATGTTAATTTCAGCATTTACTAATGCATTATTAAAATCACAAGTTTGTTAGTTAACATTAGTTAATGCACTGTGAACTAACATGAACTAACAATGAACGACTGCATTTTTATTAAATAACATTAACAAAGATTAATAAATATTGCAATAAATGTATTGTTAATTGTTCGTTCATGTTAGTTAATATATTAATTAATGTTAATAAATGACACCTGATTCTAAAATTTTGCTGGTTTATTTTTTTATTTTCATTTTTGTTTTTAGTAATTTTGCTATGTGCTTTTGTAATTTTTTTTTTAAATAGTTTTATTAATCTTTATTTTTTATTTCAGTTCTATAAACGTTACTTAAGCTCAAAGTTATTTATTTTAGTTAGTTACCAAGGCTTTTGCGATTTTCTTTTTTATGAAATATTTATAATTACATAAACAAGGGACAGATACTGTCAGCACTGCTTATAAATATTGCAAAATAGAGACAGCATTTCTAATTTTCTAATTCTAATTTAAGTTTATTTATGAGAAATACAATAAAAAAAACTGTGCAATATTGAAATAAAAATAGAGTAAATAGAAATTAAATTGAATTTTTTTTAAACTAAAAACTAAAAACTAAAAACTAAATTGCCAAACTTAAAAGTCAGTTATGATTAAAAATATATTACAATAGAAAACTATTTTAAATTGTACATTCAAAATTCTATGTTTAAATGGTTACATTTACATTTAGAATAATATTACACAGTTTTTTTTTTTATTTTATTACTCATAAATAAACTTTAAAATTAGAAATAAACAAAAATTAGAAATGCAGTCTCAGTTTCTATTTGTCATATGGATTTTTGCAATATTTATAAGCAGTGCTGACAGTATCTGTTCCTTGTTTAAATAGATATAATTTATTTTAATTTAGCTGCATTTAAATGGCCCAGAAATTATATTTATTAATAGTTTTAGTTTTAGTTAACAATAACAACACTTATTCAGTTGGTGTTTAAGCAGTCCCAGATGTTAACTACACTCTAAAAAAAATGCTGGGTTAAATACAACCCACCGGTGGGTAAAAAAAAAAAAAAAAAAAAAAACTCCTAGCTGTTGGGTAGTTTTATTTAACTCAACTATTGTTTAAAAATGATTATATGGCTGGCTTAAAATGAACCCAAAATAGGTTGTAAATTAAAAATCAGACACGTAATTACTAGAGCCATCAGCAATAATCAAAAGGTGAACATTTATTAATAAGCTATTTAAAAAAGTTTATTATATCATTATTATTTATTCAAATTATCAGTGAATGTTCATTTATGGAACTATTAATAAATGTTAATTTACAACCTATTTTGGGTTAATTTTAAGGAATAAATATAGTCATTTTAAGCTGTAGTTGAGTTAAATAAAACGTCTCAGGTTATGTATGTAACCCTGGTTCCCTGAGAAGGGAACGAGACACTGCGTCCTCTAGGGGGCGCTAGGGGGGAACGCCGTCAGCGTGACCCGTGTCTGAAGTCTACATACAAAAACAACGACAAAGTTGGCCGGCGACAGCCTATGACGTCACTGCCGGCGCGACTCGTCGCTGCCGGCGCGTCACTACCGGTGCGACCACAGTATAAAAGGACACCGGTAGAGCAGGACGGCCGCTTCTTCGTCTGAAGTTCACATCCTGAAGCATGGCCCCGAGCCTAGAGGACGCAGTGTCTCGTTCCCTTCTCAGGGAACCAGGGTTACATACGTAACCTGAGACGTTCCCTTTCGAGGAACTCGAACTGCGTCCTCTAGGGGGCGCTAGGGGGAACGGTTATACCCACGCTGCCATGCTGAGGGGAGTGCCTGACTTCGGAGAGACAGGCACTAAGTACCAACTCCCTAGGCCTTAAGGGAGTCGCCCCTAGGATAAAGTGACGGCTGTCAGTGACATATCCCCTACGGCCAGAGCTTAGGCTGCATACCCAACTTACCTGTAGGGCAGATATCGGCCGGGGTAGAGCCCAAGCTTGGAAACAAAGTATTTCCTTTAAGGGGATACTGCCAGAAGCCTAGGATACCCAGGTTGGCCTGTCACACAGGAGACTGGCGCATCGAGAAGAAAGCCCCTCTCTTTCTTTCCGAGGTCAGCCAAGTTCACCCACAGATGTCTCTCCGTAACCACCATGGCCCCCATAGACC
This sequence comes from Cirrhinus mrigala, assembly GCA_036247105.1. Taxonomy (NCBI): domain Eukaryota; kingdom Metazoa; phylum Chordata; class Actinopteri; order Cypriniformes; family Cyprinidae; genus Cirrhinus; species Cirrhinus mrigala. Next base: position 31,851,448 of record CM070025.1, read on the forward strand.
TGCCCATGGCAGTGGCGGCCTGCTTGGTGGCACGGAGAGCGAGGTCCGTGGTGCGGCGCAGCTCAGCAACCTCGTCCGGGGAAAGACCCTGACCCTTATCCAGATCTTTCAGCAAGTCAGCCTGGTAGGCTTGAAGCACCGCCATAGTGTGCAACGCACCCACAGCCTGACCTGCTGCTGCATATGCCCTGCCATTCAAACGAGGTATTACTTGAAGGGGAATGGATGGCAGGGAGGGAGTCTTCAGGGAAGATGCCTTACCTACAGAGAGATAGCTGGCCAGCGTCTCTTCTACAGGCGGCATCCTCTGATAGCCGTGTTCACGCATCCCCTCAATATTCGCATAATTAGAGTGCGGAAAATTATGGATGCGTGAAGAAAACGGCCTCCTCCATACCTTCTCGATCTCCGTATGCAGATCGGGAAGGAATGGAAGACTCACCTGGGCCGGGAGGTTATGATCAGAAAGATAGCGCTCATCGAGACGACCCCGAGGCGCCACCTCTCTGGCCATAACCTCCAGCAGCTCCTCATATGCAGGGCAGGAGATTAGAAAGGGTTCAGCCTCAGCTTCCTCATCTTCCAACATCTCCTGCTCTTCTTGGGAAGGACCCAACAGAGCACTAGCTGCTGGATCGGATGATGTAAGAGAAACAACATCATCGTCAGCCAGCAGCTCGTCCTCGCCCGCGACTGACGCGCGTGAAAGGGAAAGTCCCTTTTTTTTAGCTCGTCAGCGAGGTCCACCTGGGATCCCCACGAGCTCATTTTTCTCCGTGCCTCGGCAGCAGAGGGTCCTGAGCCGCGGGGAACAGATGGCTGTCCCTCTTCCCTCGAGAAGAGAGACAGACGAGAACGGAGCTTTCTCATGGGAAAAAGCTCACAGTGCACGCAGACTGCCCCCTCGAGGACGTTGCGTGCATGCTCCTCGCCCAAACAAAAGACGCAAAGATCGTGCGTGTCATCGGGTGTCAAATAACGAGGACACGGATCCACGCACTTTCTAAACGCCTTACTAGTGCTAGCCATTATTTCTCCAAAGAAAAAGGGGTCTCTTACCGTTTTGCTGCACACTCCAGACAAAGAGTCAATGAAGACGAAGAAGAGGCCGCCCTGCTCTACCGGTGTCCTTTTATACTGTGGTCGCACCGGTAGTGACGCGCCGGCAGTGACGTCATAGGGTGTCGCCCGCCAACTTTGTTGTTGTTTTTGTATGTAGACTTCAGACACGGGTCACGCTGACGGCGTTCCCCCCTAGCGCCCCCTAGAGGACGCAGTTCGAGTTCCTCGAAAGGGAACTACCCATTTAACCTAATTGCTGGGTCAGAACAGCCCAACCACTGGTTTTGTCTGCATTTCACCCAGCGCTGGGTTGTTTTAACCCAGCATTTTTTAGAGTGTATTGGTCAACTAGCCATCCAAAAACTGACAAGCAAATTAGATTATCTACAGGTGCATCCCAAAAAAAATTAATATTGTGAAAAAGTTCATTTTTTGTTTGTAACTTATTTAAAAAACTGAAACTTTCATATATTCTAGATTTATTACATGTAAAGTAAAACATTTCTAAAGTTTTTTTGTTTTAATATTGATGATTAGAGCTTACAGCTCATGAAAGTCAAAAATCCAGTATCTCAAAATATTAGAATATTTACATTTGAGTTTCATTAAATGTTCATCCCTACAGTATAAATCCCAGGTATCTCTTATTCTTTGAAACCACAATAATGGGGAAGACTGCTGACTTGGCAATAGTCCAGAAGACAATCATTGACTCCCTCCACAAAGAGGATAAGTCACATAAGGTCATTACTGAAAGGGGTGGCTGTTTACAGAGTGCTGTGTCAAAGCATATTAAATGCAAAGTTGACTGGAAAGAAGGAATGAGTAGGAAGAGGTGCACAAGCAACAGGGATGACCACAAGCTTGAGAAAACTGTCAAACAAAGCCGATTCAAACACAGGAGAGCTTCACAAGGAGTGGACTGAAGCCAGAGTCAGCGCATCAAGAATCACCATGCTCAGACGTCTTCAGGAAAAGGGCTACCAAGCCACTTCTGAAACAGAAACAACTTCAG